>JBBMJZ010413110.1:4266573-4301214 GCA_037833815.1 Zingiber zerumbet
CTGAGAAGAGAGCACCTGGTCTTTTTCTGAGTTAACTCCATTAACACAACATCATTAATAAGCAAAGAATGCACATCGAAAATTTCCGATGTGGAACTATTCTCCTATGCATTTCTTTATATCATTAATGAGTAATTAATGTTTATTTGGACTGACTTTAAATAATTAATTTCTCATTCACCTTTAATTGGTTTTGAGTAAATTAATAGTCTAAATCTATCTACGCGAAACGTAAATTTCAATTTTGAAGTCAATTACGATTTTTATCTATTGATGGCATTCCGATTTTTTATAAAATCATATTGGTTCATTAAAATCTTAAAATCCAACAGTTGGTTGCCTGGGTCTATGGCGGTTTGATTTTTAACTTGGTTCTGCCACATGCAGATCGCTCTATCCGACACATCAATGATAATAAACACAAAATCAATCAGTGTTATGTTTGAATTTTGGTACGCTAGCTATGTGTTTACAAAGTAAAAGGCAGCCATCCATATATATGTCTCCTGCACCAAGCTATTCCAGTGACAGAGACCTAACAGCACCTACTTGTTGTCCTATCTCATAGACTGCGACACACCCCGACCATGGCACCATGTACTGTTGAAGCGCCACCATGGCTCATGCTCGCTCACTAACAGTGACACACCGCCATCTTCGTCTCCTCCTTCCATGGCCATCCCTCCCTAACTGAACCACCAAACTGTAAACACACCCGACTCTATATGAACACTTCGTACTCAGCGTCTCTACTCCTTTCCCTGAACCATCAGTTATTTCGACCCCTCGCGAGCACATCCTACTGCTTCTCCCAATTCCATCCACTTCCTTGACTCGTCTCCTCCTTGGGACCCGCACAGAGACAAAAATTTTGGAGTGGCATAGCGTCGAATCGCCATGCACTGTTGCTGCTGCATGTCGAACAGTGACAGATGTTGGTTCAGCAGCTGCGGTGGCCAGCAAGTCAGCAAATTCCAAAATGCTAGCGGCCAAATTGCAGCAGCTGGTGCTAGCTATCGACCGACAATGGTGGCGCGTTCTCAAACCTCTTCGAGAGTCATGCAATGCATACTTGCCAGGGCTTCAGCAGCAGCTTCAGCAGATATTCACTGTCGTCCTCTGCGCGACTCTGCTCTGGTTTCGTGCATGCATGCCGTGGATCGAACTGATCAGAGCCGCTGCTGGTGGTGGTGGTGGGGGGAAGAGAGAGCATGCAATCGAAAGGATCGATGCGGTGGAGTGGGCGGAAACAGCAGCACAGGAGCCAAGGGATTGGAGGCGAAGACAGCGGCTTCTCATCGCCTAATCGCGGTCCTCTGAAAATTAAGTTAAGGCGTGTAGCTAGCAGCGTACGGACCACTCCCTCCTCCCTCCTCCCTCCTCCCTCCTCCCTCCTCCGCCTTCCACTTCCATGGCTCAGCTTTTGAATTCAATCCGTACAGACCGAGACAACGACGTCGAATATGTTTCGGCTATTTTTTTTTTCTACCGCGCATCCCGAGACCACTTCCCCCTCTTCTTGTTCTGCCTTCTATAAATCCTCCTCCGACCTTCTTGCAGCTTTGTTCAATTTGATCGGCCTTGCTGTGTGGTTGATTTAGCTACTTGGGGAGTGAAAGATCAAGCTTTCGTTGTGAGTTGTAAGGGGAGCGGGATGGGGGTGGAGACAGGGGAGTCGCGGCGGCGGCGGGCGGCGGAGGGGGAGCCGGCCCTGGCTGCGGGAGCTGGAAGGGAGCGGTGCCCGCGGTGTGAGTCGCGGGACACGAAGTTTTGTTACTACAACAACTACAATATGTCGCAGCCCCGGCACTTCTGCAAGTCCTGCCGTCGCTACTGGACGCTCGGCGGCGCGCTCCGCAACGTCCCCATCGGCGGGGCCTCCCGAAAGCGCTTTCGTCCCTCGCCGAATCCGGCCGAATGCCGGCCAGGCCGAAACCTTCCCCCGCCCCCGCTATCTGGCTTAGTAGGGCTCTCCTCGGATTTGCCGGCCGGCCACGGCTCGCTGCTCCCCGGCGGCGCAGAACCCATGCGGCTGGACGAGCCTTTCCTGCCCGGTCTGGGGCTGGGTCTCGGGATCGGGTGCGGCTCCGGGGCGGCGGAGGAGATGGCCGGCTTCGGCCTTGGCCACGGCATGCTGTGGGGGACTCACTCGCTGCTCGACGAGTACAGAGACGCGTGGCGTGTGGGAAGTGGCGTCCGTGGCGTAGACTACTTCGTGACGTCGGGTCCGGCAACCTCCGGGGTTCGGACTGACCTCGCAGTTTCCGCTCCAGCCGACGCAGGCGGCGCTCCGGTCAGTGACTTCCATTAGCTAGTTCAAACCTACAGTGTCATTCAGTGGGGGTTTCCTGTTCTGTTTCCATTTTGGATGACCCTATGCTAACTCTGTATGTTTTCTTTTCTTATTAATCATTTACTAATTAATAGTGTCCTTACCGCTCAAGATTCTTTAATTTTCTATATAATAAAATGATTGTAAAATCTAACTCACATCCATTAAAATCTTCAAACACGATCAAAACCTGTCTACTTTTTGAGTTAATTAAATGAGTTAATTGAGTTGAACCATGACTCAGCAGCTACTTGGAAAGTGAATAACTAAGTTTAACGATGAGAAAAGGTTGACACAATGAGCTGAATACGCTTGAACTTATGATTTTGAGTTATTTATCAATACTTTTTCTTGGGTCAGTACATTGACTTTGAATACTCACCATCAGCTAAACAGTGGTAGATGCTCCACTGCTGACCTGATGGGCATCCTAGAATGCGATTAATACTTACACATGATTTTGTCACACAGGTACATCGGATGGATAATCATTAGGATTCTTCTTGATTATTTCTCGCAGAGTTCTCTCTTGCTCCTGCAGGTTTCGAGGAACTTGGTCATACACATCGGTGAACAGCTCGCTCAATGATGGCTTTTGAGTTCTCTCTGCGATCTGAATAGCTTGCAATAACTGAAATGAACAATGCAAACATTCTAGTAAATGTAGCTGAAAATAGAAAAGAGTGAATTAGTAATATAGGTTGCAGATTGATAGATACCTCCTTCCTGGTATTGTTTCTATGCTCCTCTTCCGCAACGTCGCTCCACCAACCATTTCCTTCAACCCATTTTCTGAACTTTGACACTGGATCTCGAGCGGTTCTCCAGTGTTCTATCTCATCTGTGGAACGATACTTGGTGGAGTCATCTGATGTAGAGTGATGGCCCACCCTGTATGTGAGTGCCTGTTCATTTTAGACAAATCAAATTTCACATAACTGATGTCTAGATTAGCTGATGTCAGATATATTGCAACATAAAATGGAGCTGTACCTCAATTAAAATTGGCCTGCATTCACGGATGGCCATTTCACGAGCAGCATGAACTGCACTATAAACAGCAAGAGCATCATTGCCATCAATGCGAATACTATGAATTCCATAGGCCTGTCCTCGAACTACAGCACCATCACCTTACATTCCAAAAAAAACATGGCATATAAGCTTGAGATGTTGCGAGGAAATTATTATAAGTTTAAGTTTGTACTTCGGAATTGCTCTGTCGTAGGGGTACTTATTGCCCAACCATTGTTGCGGCAAAAGAAGATGACAGGTACCTCCATTACAGCAGCAAAGTTTAAAGCAGCATGGAAATCTCCCTATGTAAAAATCTTAACATCAAAAGGTACTGATTATGAAGAGAATTCAGTCAATTCAAGTGAGCTTGTTCTAATACCTCACTGGTGCCACCATCTCCAAAGTATGTGACAGTGCATGCCTTTTTGCCATCCATCTTAAGTGAATAAGCAGCTCCAACAGCATGAGGAATCTGTGTTCTGCAAAGCACTATATGTGAGCAGATTTCACTAAAGCTTTCCCATTCAAATAGGAAATAAGTTCTCACGCAATAGGTGATGACACTGTGTAGTAATTGAGACGGTTAGATCCATAGTGGATTGGCATTTGACGTCCTTTACCATAGTCTAGTTTATTGCCAAAACATTGATTTGCAAACTCTTGAAGAGTGAAGCCACGCCACAAAAGCACACCAGGCTCCCTGTACTAGATTAAGATTTTTTTTTTGCCATACAAACAATGGTAGATTAAGCTTTTATGCCAGCAATAATAGGAAGGAAACAAAAGTCAGTAAGTTTGGTTCTATACTTGAGGAAAGACGATATCATCTATTTTTAGTGCAGCAGCTGATGCAACATTAATAGCTTCCTCACCAATTGAGGTAAGATAAAAGGAAATTCTTCCTTGTCTTTGAGCTTCATAGAAAATGGTATCCATAACTTGCAAAGTGACCATGTCAGTGTACATTTTCACAGCATCTTCCTTGCTCAGCTGATAGACCAAACTACATCTATTAGTTGGTTACATTAGATTATAATAATTAATTTTCTTTTTGTGGACTGCTGAAGTATTTAAATTTGAATACTCCTTTTCTTCGGTATAGTAAAAAGGGATATGCAAAGGACTCAAACCTCTTGGAATTTGCTCTTTGAGAATGTTTGTCCATTGTCATCAAGAACACGGTAGCAGTTAATTCGCTCACTGGTAGACCCCGGCAAAAAATTCATTTCAGGGACAAACATTACCTTCCCTCCGGGAAAATCAAGCACCTGATATGACAACAATGAAACTCATAATAAGCAGAAGCCTTAAGCAGCAGAAGTCAAAAACATAAGACTTGAAAATAAGAGAAAATAAACAGTGCATCTTAAATGTTGGTCTTGTAATCTAGCCCAATACTGAGTTTGGAATTTCCTAGTATTGATACTTCAAGTTGGTTACCATCCACGACAATACATCTTCGAAAGCGGTCTAAAGTGTACCATCACTTTTCCCAATCAGTTATTTACACATTATCACGTCGAGATCTCTTTCTCAACTCTATCAACTCAATATGTACTAAACTGGCACTAAATACAAAATCCTCAGTTATCAAATTCTTCTGTTCTCAAGATATATGATCAAGTTAGCATTTGATAAAAGGGACGTATAGGTCCCAGGGTTCCTTGATTATGGACAAATCATAGACCAATATTTTCCCAAGTTTGGTTTTAATGCAGTTAATTATTTAATGTCTTTGTTGGGGTATTTCTATAATAGATATAATATGAGCAAAGGAAATAAAGTCAGGTGAAGCTTAGTCAAGTTTAGATCAGGTCAAATAGAATTTTCCTAAACAGAACCAGTTTGACTGAGTCAAAAGGAGGGGATGAAGTGAAAGTCAAAATACCTGACTTGTTAGAGGTTCAGTTGAGTTGGTTCGACTGGTTCTAGGACAATGAAAGATGGGGACTAGAAAATAGCTTAGGTGTATGGTGGAGCTTGGGTTAGGTGGTTTAACTATTGTACATAGATGTGGCATTGCAAAAATATTATGGTTCGAAGTGAGGTTAAGGAATGTCCATGTCAGGGAGAACTTTGCTGCTCTTTATGCATTCCATGATAACCTCAATTTTAGTCTTTCTCCTTGACCTCTTACACCATGGTGCTGACCGTTAGTAGATCCAGCTACTTTCTGTTTTTATAAAGCTTCTCCAACTTAACAAGTGTAATTCTTGAATTGACTCTATTTCAATTTGTTAAATCAGTTCCTATTCACACTTTTTTTTGCCTCATAAAAGTTTTCCAGGTTACATTCAATTGCAGTTACACATTAATCACTCCCCTCGAAACATTGTTCGTAAAGTTTAGCGTGGCATTCTCTTATATCTTTTCCACTTCTTCCTCAAGTCACTCCCATATTAATTATTACCTCCTTCGCATGACACCTACCACTATAAAGTACCTTTATTTTCATTCATTTTCACCTATCACATTTCTTGGATCCTCAAATGTGTTGCTTTGACCCTAATTTAGCCTTTGTTCACATTGGTGTTTCAACTTTCATTGCAGTAAGTTGTTTTTCCCATACTCACCCCTTTATGTTTCATACAATGCTTCACTTACTGGACTATTTATCTTGTTTCCATGTTTTACTCATGTTACAAGACCAATTCAACCAAACGCACCTAGTTTTTGGTTCCATTTTTCCACTTTACTAGCTTCTTTTTAATTTGATCATACTAATTTCAGTTTTCTCATACATTACCTAAGTCATACACTACATGGAACACCCTGTAGAGTCCATGACCCTTGGAAGGAGTTCATTCTAAGACTTCTAAGTATCATTGCATCCAAACTTGGCAAAATCTACCTCAAATAGCAGATTCCTAGCTCCTAACTCTTTCTTGCTTCATGCCCCCTCCCCTCTAAAGCTTATGGCTCTCTAAATTGTTAAACTATCTTTCAAGGCTTGGTTGTTAATACATTGACCTAGCATATATTTAGTGTGTTTTTTTCTTTCAAATTTCACACAACTTTTTAACGTGTTAAAATTTAGCATCCATTATTTTCCATTTGGTTGTTGTTAAAAAAATAATGTGACATCCATGCAGTATGTTGACACACATGTGACATGCATATTATGATGTCTATAGAATATTCATCTGATTAACCTTTTTCATCCCTCCCCTTCAACAAAAACCACAACCCTCATTCCTCTTCTTTTCCTTCCCAAACAATACTACCACCGAGACCACCTTTATGACAGTCTCCATCCACTCGTTGTAGTATCTAGGCACCACCCTCAGAGTCTTAGACATGGGCGCAATCTATTGATGGTGGCCATCATCACAACTACATAACTTGGCAATGTGGCATTTTGCAAGCTAAGGGAAGAGATTATTAGTGATAGTGCTTTAAACACAATCAAATTTTAAAAAGGGTCACTATAAATTATAATTACATGTTTAATTCATGAAATGACTCTTATTACAAATCTTGTTGACTTCATGTGACTGAAGGATTGTGATAAAAGAACATAATATCATTACTTCAATAATAAATGAATTCATATTGATATGTGATGATTCTAAAGCAAGTAGTAATATTGTTGAAAAGCTCATGGTCATAATGACATTAAAAATAGGATGTTAACTTCTCAATATGACTTTTGTGTTATATTTTTTCTATATGATTACGGTCGGTAGATGATCTTACACCTATAGACATGCTAATGTCAAAACAAACGCATGAATACTAATGTCCCAACCTACACCTTACTCGTCATGATTTTATCAAATGAACAGTTGGATGATGTGTCTTCATAAGAGAGACACTAATCCAAGTCTTAGAAGAATGTTGTGAACGGAATAATAAGAAGAATGTAATATATAGTAACCATGCTAACCATGCAATAGAAGGCTTTGTGAGAACCACCACTTCATGAATAGTAAATAATCCTTATGTGTTTGCTAAAGACAAATCAACTTGTGCAGACTTAAAGCAATGAAGAAAGTCTTCATATGAAATCAAAGAGTTCGATCACTTTGACAAACCATGCTTGGCATGCTACACAAGTAACTTGAGAAAGAAATGATGGATAACTAAATGTTATTTTTCTTGTTCAATTAATAAGAGTTAATTATAGTAATTAATTATAAATTCTATTTAAATTTTATTTGTCAATTTATTTTATTAAATTAAGATAGAAGTTATTAAATTAAAAGTTAATTTAAATCTAAAAGGTTAAATTGAGATTTAACTAAGAGTTAATTAGACTTTAATTTAAATATATTTTAGCTTAATTATTTTTTTTACAAAAGTTATATAATTAATTGAGATTTATAAGTAATTTTTAAAAAATACAAGGATGCTAAAATTTCTAAGTTTTAGGACCATTTTATAATTTTCCAAAATTAATTAATTAATTAGTCGACAATAAAAAGGATGGGATCTTAACTATTTTATTAGTTGAGATCCAACAACTAATATTAAATTTCACAGCCTATATATGTGTGGCTTAGGTTGAGATCTAAGTAAGACGACATAATTCTAATTAGATTAGAATCCTAGTCATCATCCTTTGTTTCTCTCTTCTTTTTCGACCGCTAATCAAACCGATATCTCCTCCTCCTCCACAAAAGGCATTAGCAACCTCTATTGTGAGTGGATATCATGCAATGTGGATAAAATAGAGGATATGCATCCTATCGTATTTACAATTCTCACAAAGGTATGATGAATTTATTCATAATTTTATTTATTGTTATTTATTAAGATAGACCTAACATCATAGGGAAATTTCATTGATGGCTAGGGTTCACACAAAAAAATGGCAATTCTACTGTGATGGTGTGTTGCCTCTCAGTGTACTAATATCCTAACAAGGATGAGGGTAGCCCAAGTTATTAATAAACGTTAGGGTGGAGGGGTGGGAGGCGGTGAGGGAGGCAGGTTCACATAAAAAAATTTGACAATTCCACTGTGATGGAATGTTGTCTCTCATTATGATAATCCCAACAAGGATGAGGATAGTGTTGCCTAAGTTATTAATAGAGGAAGTTGGGGTGGAGTGGGTGGGAGGTGGTAAGAAGGAAAGAGGCTGGCAATGAATTGCATGTTGATGATGATACTAGAGGATTTGTTTAGGTAATATTTCAGGACAAAGGAAAGAAAGTGCTGATGTGGTAGTGGGATGCTACACTAAGTGGATAGAGACGACAATGGAGGATCTCTAAGTGATCATGGGTTTTGGAGAGGGAGAATGGTGGAAGAGATGGTAGTGGACGGGTCATGAAGTGGGAGAGGATTTAATAGGATGAATATTCAACATAAGTATCTTAATATTCATTTTATGGACTTGGCAACATGTCACATGGATGCTACTTTAGCGACCAAATAACAAAGTTGACGGATGGAAGATTTTAACATGATGTTTGCAGATTATGTTAGATTAAATAACAACCAAAGGATATTTTGGATTTAAGAAAGCCCCTAAAGGTTGCTAAATTGATTTATTAAGCCTCAAGGCTCTCTTGATATTGATTTCCATTCCCATCTTACATTTTTATTATCCACGCAGTAACCTTTCAAGCTTACTCCAATGTGTCATCTGTCATTGTTCACCTACAAAATCCACCACCTATAGGGCTTCCCTAGTGTACACTTTGCTAGGAATTTTCAGTCTCTCAGATGCTCCATGCCATATTTCATTGATCACCAACAAGCTCACCTCGCTACAAGATGTCAAATCATCGAACCAATAACCTCTCCATGCTGCTTGTCTAAGAGTTCACCTTGGTAGGAATTTCTGATCTCTAAGATGTTTCGTACCATTATTCTTCAATCAGCTTTAAATCCACCCATTACAAATCTTTAGTAATTGAGCAAAACCATACAACTTGACTGTCAAGTCATACATAAACCATAATAGCTCAACCTCATTCAGTCATGAGCTTTGCAAGCTATATGTGCACTTTATCAAATTTAAATACACTTGATGTACACATAAAAAAAACAGGTTAAATCTACCTTAAATTCTTTATTGAACACATCAAAATAACCCAATAACCATGTCATATCTGACTACTTAGTAGCATAATTGCACCAACAAGTCATGCCTTACCTAGGTCCAAACCAAGTCAAATCCATGTGTCAAACCTCATACGTAGCTATCATCGTGGGAACAACTTGTATCAACAAGTATACTGAGTTTTGACTATCACAAGTTAGATTTATGTATATGCAACAAAATTGTGTATGTTATAGCTCCTTCCATATAATGCTAATCTAGGTTAAACCATATGATTGCCCCCTCTAATCATAATTAAGTTATTATTTATTTTATTCCATTAAGAAATCAAATAAAATAAGCAACAGCAAATTTTATGATTAAATGCTTTTAATATAGAAAAATTATGTCGACCCTCGATAACATCAACATAATAGAAGAGAGAGGCAAACAATGATCATGCTATATGAAAATCAGAATAGAATAGAAGACAACTTAACATAACATAACTTTTATGCTACTATCAATTTGGCTTAATTATGATTTCGTATATCAACGTGAAAAGATTTGTACTTCTCAATCATCATGTTAATGTCAAGTTCATCAACTTTGTGTCTCAGATTTTTCTAATTTAACATCATCATTGGCGTTAAAATTCCACTCCTATTGACCTTTATACTTTATCATGTTTTATTTATTTTTTATAATAGGTTTGACTGATTTCTAATGTATTGAATTTAAAATCCAATAAGCTTTCTTTTCTATTTTTAGATCGACTCTTATTGAATTGAATGAATCTCGTTGTTATTTTATATTCTAATTCATATATGAGAATCAACTTATTTTATATGTGAATCATGAATTTTACAACCACAACCATTATTGTGGTATGCAATAATTTAGAACTTCGGTCGTGTAGTGATCTGTTAAATCTAGAAGAGCACACAAATCATTCAAAGAGTTAAATGGGCCATCCGTAGAGTAGAAGAACACACGACCATAACCATTATTGTGGACATGTTCTAGGCATCTTATATTTCTGAAGCTTTTTTCAAATCACCTTTGAGGCCGGGCAAATCATTTGACTTGATTTTAGTCAATCTATAAAGTCCTATGATATTCATGTATATGTTATGATCATGTTTGATACAAACGGAAGATACTTGCAGCACCTTTAGTTAGAGAAATAATGCTAAAGAAAGTAGCATTCATCCTGCAATCACTATCATAGCCATCCTAAGTAGACACGAACTAGTCAAACAGCAACCTAGAACATTCATTATGGTTGATGCCACATTCGTATTGTTTCATATTATATGTTCTACCTTTAACACCTCTATAAATTGAGGATCCTTAATGCCATTGCAAGGCAGAGTATACCAACATCAGCTCCTTATAAAACCTCATAGAATTACTGAGCACATCGTAAAGAATCACAGATAGGTGACATGGATCATGGAGGACGAGTACCAGACGAATCCTATAAAGTTTAAAATCAAATGTCATAAGCAATTTTCCAAAGAACTTCCCTCCATAAACTTCCACAGATTTTTCAGGCGTCAGAAAAATTAGAAAACCAAGAAAATAGTATCAAAATAGTTGTGATACATCAACATTTGGGACTTTCCAAGGGGACCATTTTGGTACGCATCTCAACTAATCACATTAAAGACGGTAAGTTTCTTCGAGGAGCTTACGAATAAAGTCGGTTTGTGAATGAAACGGAACATGGGGAAGGATGAAACCTGATGTCGGTACGGATCATCCGTACGAGATAACACAGTGTCGCCCGCTTTCAAGGTTCCATGGCGGCGTATCGAACTCAGGCATCCTCCTGCGGCCGGAGAAGTCATCGACAACGTCCTTGCCAGATGGCGGGCCAAGGTGGAGGATCTCGCGAACCAGCCGGCCATTGTGCTAGAAATCGGAAATGAGGGAGAGAGGAGGTAGGGGAAGAAAATGGAGTGGCAGTCCTCTCGTTATCTAGAAGAGGGATGAGTTATGGGAAGAGAATTGCGTGGTGGTCTTATCATTACGAGGAAAGTTGTAATCGTTTGGAGACGGTAAATTGGTAATGAAGCGTGGTGATCTTATCGTTGTGTGGGGTGCTGCAGTTTGTCACGTCTGTATTTGGAGCACAGAGATATCGCTCATCCCAAGCTATTCGGGGCAATCGCCACGGTAAAATGACATTTTATCTTAGCGCAATACATTTTATACCTGTTAAAAAGCAATCAGGCCTATTAAAGTAAACACCCTGGATGAACCGCTCAACTAGAAATTAATATCAAGGCCCAGCGCGAAGGTTTTCATTATTTTAAGATTTTCATAATTTAAAATTTATTACGAAAGCGTAGGTTTTCATAATTTCTAGGTTTTAATAATTTAAAATTTATCAAGTTTGGAGCGTCAAGGTTTTCATAATTTAACAATTAACAGCAATCGCGTGGGGTCAAGGCATCAGATATTTATTAAAGATCCATCCTTCACTCGACACCGCTCCTAGATACTTTATGAGAAATATAATTTCCTACATTTGATTATTGTCCTTTACTTGTTATAAATTAATTATTTTTTTAACTGATAACCGATAAAAAAAAATCTATAATTAAAATTAACTGGGTTTATTATTACTTATTATAAATTATATTATATTATATCACTCAGTCTTTGGGCTGAACGATTTTTGCTCCATGACAAAGAAGATCATTGCACTTAAAATCTGCATCCACGTTGCGATACTTAAAGAGGGCGACATGATACAGAGATCACACTACAAGTTGGAAAAACAATCATTTTGAATCAGTATTTGCACTTTTTGTGCATTTCTGAACAAAACAAAAAAAAAACAAATTGATAGGCTATGGACTATGAGATGAGTGCTACAGCACAAATGTGATTTACTGCTAAGAGTATATTTACACTCCTGGGGGGAAAAATATGAAAAAGGGAACGAAACAAAGATTCTTCCCCTAGTGCGAGGTAGGACAATCTGACATGTCAGTCTTGATCACCCGAGTATTGTAAGACCCACAAAAACCACATTTGTGATAAAGCCAGTGGAAGGGGGATGTGCCCTTTTTGCCGCAATCATTACATAATATATCCTGGGGAACACCAATCAATAAATAATTAGTCACATCGTTTAATCTAACTATACTATAAAATATTACATTCCCAATTTGTCCAACTTTATCGCAAAAAAAAAAATGGAAAATGAAGTTAGGGAGAGAAGAACAAATCTCAGTCGGTGGAAAAAATTGTTAGTTGATTGTATCGTATACTTTATTCTCACCTGGCATCGGTCTCGGTATTCTTCAGGAAGTTCTTCGGCAGCCAACAAAGCGTCCAGCATGCCAAAGTATACCTGCAGAAAGACATTAGTTCCAGTTAGAAAAATATTTAGTAATGTATTCACCAAAGCGTTTTCTAAAAAAGAGTTGCCTGGTGGTTACTACAACACATGTTAGTTCTAGTGCTGCCTTTATGCATAATAATTAACTTTGCCAACTCATTCATTTTTACAACCAGTTGATTCGGAATATAAGGTTTAAATATGAATCAGAAATAGTGAAATTGAGAAAGCTTCAGTGTTTTGAACTAACACAAATGAAATGTGATCCCTATGAAATCCGAAATATACATATTGTTAACCGTACTATTTGACTAAAGCAGAAAGACTGAGCATAGTGTATAAATAAAATTAATCAGGTGAAAAATTTCTGCAAATAAGGCAGACCAAGAAAACCAGTTGGTCTTTTTTTAGTTGTGGTTTACCGTTAAATAATAGGATGAAGATAGGTATGGAGGTCAAGATAAGTTTAAGATTGGTAGTATTTAGGACAAGGGATAAGTCCGTATCAGCTAGACTCAACACCAATGAGGGGCTATGGCATTAGACCAGAATAAGTTAATGGGATGAAAACCAAACAACAATATAGCCAACCAGAACTGCATATTCTTGAGCTCAATAAATGTGAAGAATCCCCAAAAAGATGGTTTCATGATTAGGAAACTTTCGGCGAACTTTTATGCAGCTCAGATTGAAAAGTTTAATAAATAATTTATATTTGAAACAATATATCATAGCTAATTAAAGAACTTTTAAGCGTCAGTAAAATAGTAACTTAAAATAATGAAATTAAAAGGTCCAAGGGTGAAGGAATATTTTGATAGTCCAGGAGAATTTTGCAAAACTTATGGCAAAGTGAAATGCTCAGTTACGGATTTGTATCACTATCAAATGATAATGTCACGAGTAACAGCGTTCCTTAAATACAAATACAAATTGATTATCAAATCAAGCAGGGATATTAAGAAAATTTTCAACAATAGCCTTCAAGAAATACTATTAATTGGCAAATTATTTAATGTTCTAATGGCCATTACCATTAACAAATTGAAGTTTCTAGAGAAAATCAAGGACTCTATATTACATTGAAACATTGAAGCAAGAAATGTGATTCTCCGACCTACCCTAATTGCTAGTAAAGATAAGAGAGCACAAGCAAAAGAATTAGCCAGATTCATTGCTTCTTGGATAAATTACTGTGAATGAGTCCATATCACATTGGTATCAAATTATCATGAAAGAAGTTATGATATCTTACAGCCATGTCTCCCAAGGATTTGCTGCAAACTGGACAGGTATAGTGACTGCATGTGTAAGCCTACACAAACATAGATGAAAAGGGGGCCAGTTATTAGCCTTTTTCATGAACCAAAGAAATGCAATAAGATAGCACAGCTATTAAAAAAAATCCTCAGCAGAGAAAATTTAAAAGAAACAAAGCATACCTGGAAGCATGCTGAATGCATGAAATGTCCACAAGGTAGAGCTCTTACAGCTGCACTTGATGTGAATAAAAAGTCACAACAAATAGGACAATTTGTTTCTAAACCTCTTTCCCGGCACTTGTGTTCCTTCAATTTCATTCCTAAGCAGCAATTGCATGTCATACAATGAAAGAAATCCGTGCCAAGTCCCTTTCCAACACGACACAAGTTGCAAAATGGACAGTGGTACACACTCCTGGAACACTTCAAGTATTAGCTATTTGAAACAAAAGCACATGTTTCTTAAGGGTTTAGCTGCCAAAAAAGCTCTGCATACAATATAATTGTTACACTTTGCAATAAAACTCATAACATATGTGAAAAAGTTGATATCTTGAATGAATTCTCGTAAAAGCCATGTGTTCCTAAGAAAAATAGCTCAGATACTTGACAAATGTTATCAAATAAAACTTACAGAAGCTGCAATAGAAAATAAATAGATAAATCAACATTGAAACAGGAAGACAACTTTCATAATGCTAAAGGATAAAGAATTGAGTATTAAGTGTTCCACCTTTCATCATCAAAAAATTTGCAAATGTTGCAAAAGTACTTCGCCATTGAGAATCCACCGCAGGAAGGTGTTTTGCATGTTGGGCCTATAGGTTGAACCTTCAGACAACGCATACACATCATTTCACTCGTTGCTTTTCTACAAAGACCAAGGGAAAATGGTAATATAAAATTTCAAATTCCAACTCCTACCTAATGGACCCAAAGCATTAGTCCTTTAATTTGTTAACAGAATTGTTAAATTACATATAAGAGAAAACAATGGCAATCAGTTGAAAATATAATAACAAGGTTATACACTTTTACAGGAGTAATTCCTTTGCAACTAGGGGATCAAGAACTAAACCAGAGAAAAGGAGCCCTTTAATCAGTTCAGATTTGATTGGACACCCTATTTTAATCCTTCAATCACCAAGCTGAGATGGCACACATACTCTAAAACCTAACATAACATACTGAGACATAAGGATTCAAAAATCAGTATCCTGCAACCAATCTGAATCTAGGAAACTTGTGCTTATAAAAGATTTACCATGACTCAGTAAAGCAAATAATTCAATCATGAATGCAAAATGCAACTAACACTCATAGCATAACATGACCTAGTAAGGAATAGGGTTAAAAAATCAATATCTTGCAACCAATTGAGGAATAGTCCTGAGTTTTTTTTAATACAAATGGTTGTTACACCTTTGGGCACCAAATTATTACTTTTGGCGGTAATTGGCCAGTTTAGGGTACATAGACAGATACACGGATACTTTATAACAGCAATAAAGACAGAATTCAGAATACTTCCCATCTATTTTTGGCTCCTAATTACTTTTCTTTCTCATTCTGTTGTTATTCTCCTAGCACCCCTGTAGTGAAAATGTCATATTTTAACCGATTTATCTTCCACATTTGTCTTCTTGCTACAAATCCCATTAGACTGTAAAACAGTGAGACCATTATATAAAAATAATAATAATAAGTTTCAACATAAATGCACAGGAAAAGCAACTCAGTTGACTTCCAATTCACATTGACAAAATCTTCTTTAACAGATATATATAACCTTTTAGCCTATTAATTAGGTATATACACCATAAAAAGGGAATACAACATACATGTGTCAAATACTCAAACTATTTAGAATCAGCATATATTTGGCCTAAATATCATGAAAATAGACTGAGAAACTGTAATTTGTTCATCAGAAATAATGATACCTGTCCATGGAATGATCACTAACTTTGTCATGGCAAAATCTGCAGGTGAATAACCTGTTACAGCATGCAGCAACGAGTTTGCAGTTCCTCTTGTAGTGCTCACAACCAAGTATTTGCTTCTCTGGATCATGAAAGGATGGAGAGCACCCAGGTATACTTTCCTCATCTATAGCCTCCTCAGTTCTGGCTTGTGGTAATTTTTGCTGAGCAGCTATCCACCGACTACAAAATCCATTTGAAATTGCTTTTAGAAGAATTAGCAGCATGACTAAAAATTTAAAGAACACAAACCTTGTCATCAAGTTTTGCATAAGATATGCCTTTCTTCTTGGATCAAGTGTTGGATCTCTTGAAACCTTCCTTATCTCTGATTCAAGCTCACTCTGATTCATCCTAAATATATCCTTCCAACCAGGCTTGAACATTTGATCATTTTGCTCAAGACCTTCTTGGCACTCAGTAACTGCATGGACAAAAAATATATTGATAATTATTTAAATTAGGAGAAAAATCAGGAGTAATAAAACATGGTCTAATGAAAAAACACCTTTTGAAAGACTAGAACATTCTGTTGCAGATGTTGCTGAAGAGGAAGCATCCTTCCACCACTCATCTAGCCACTCATTAAACATTGTATTCTTGGTTGCCTTCTTCCATGTATTCATCATTTTATTCTGTTCCTCTTGACTCAGAGCAGAAGTTACCCAAGGTAACATTGATTGGAGGACCTCTGCTCCCGTTGTTCCAATAATTCGACCAACAATCTTATCTTGCTCTTCCACTGAAAAATGCTTGTCAAACAATGGCCATAACTCAAGTTCTTCTCTAAAGACATGATTATCTAGAGTAACTCGAAGAGATTTGCACATTCCTTGAAGTTTAGTGACAAGTTCATTATGCTTTCTTGTGCAATCAATTACCTGATGAGAAGAGCCAGATTCACTTCCATTTGCAGTATCTTTATAATTGATTGTTCCTAAGGCATCATGATGTTGTGAAAGTTCTGAAAGTAATTCAGAAATATCCGTGAATAGCTTCTCCTCCTGTTTGTGATCGAGAGTGTATGAATGGCTTACATTATGAAGAGTTTCTCTTGACTCTAAAGCAGGGAAGACAATATCATCTTCAGCATTACTATGTGCTCTATATAAACCCCATAATAAGCGAAATCTACCAATGAACTGTCGAAGAACGGCTTCATCATATGGTATAAGATTTCCAGATTCATCATCCAAATATTTCACATCTTTACAAATTGCTTTATGAAATTGAAATATGTTGTCAATTGGCCTCAATGTGTTCTCTTTGCTGCATGAGTTCAATTCCATATCTGGAATAAACAGACTGGATTTAATGGAAGGAGCATGAGAATTGTAAGACAAGATCAGTAAAGACTTTGATGCATCAAGTGTGCTTAATCCGATGTTATTGTTAGAGACTCCTAACCCTGGTACACAGCAGGATTTTTTATTACACAGCACGCTTTCGATGTCATTACTTTCTGAAGGATTGCTGTCATTGGAATTCCCACACACGTCTGAAAAGTTGCCACGTTTAACAGGTCTAGCATTGTTCTCAGTGGATGTTACATCTTTCTTACATCCAAGTAGACAAGCACATGCACATTTGTCTCCGCAATCTTCCTGTGAGTCAGCAGTATCATCTAACGAGAAGCAGCCTATTGCCTTGGAAGAGAAGCATACAAACTTTCCAGCATTATTAATATCCTCATTCCTACCTTTGCATGCCCAACCAGAGAAAAGTGTTACCAGTGCAGTTTCAGAAGACGAGGCTGTCACGTGATGTAAGTGTTAGATGGTTTATATATGACACAGGGAAAGACACGGCAAAGATTCAGAAAAACACAAAATGAGAAAGCAATCCAACCTGCCAGGTGCATATTCTGCAGAAAGGTACTTGCATCATTATCACTTAACTTTGCAACAAACCACGGCAAAACATGTTCAAGTAATTTCAAGGGCATAACACACAAACTTCTGAACAAGAGATTTCGCTGTTTTTCAGGAGGAAAATGCATCCTGACTAAAGGAAGAACCTAAAATACAACATCATAATATATTGTCAGATGTTAATAAATGTGAACTGTAAACTTCTACACTGCCGATGGCAACCTACCTCAGCTTCCTCGTTATGAAAATGTTTCTGTATGGTATCCATTATTTGATCAGCATGTGAGCACAACTCTGAATAGAATTCTACAGAAGAAGAAGTAGCCCCTGCACTCTGAACTTCTTCAATTAAGCACCTGAACTTGTTAAACTGAAGTTTTTCATTGGCATGCTCTTGAAGAAGGGGCTCCATTCTATCTAGTACTGCCGGAAATATCACTTGATCCTCCGCATAACTGCATTTGCACAGGCAAATCCTTATCCAAATTTATATAACTTCAAGCAACTAAAAAAATCAAGAGACAAATCATTTTCATCTGTTTGTCCCAACTATTTGGGGAAATCTAATTCCTCCGTCGCACTCACTGCAAGTTTATATCACTAATAATCTTTGATTCAATCAAATCAATTTTCTTATATTAGCAGAGTTTTCTTTGATCTCCCCCTGCCTCTTACATCTTCATTCTAATATGTTCAACTTATCAAACAATAAAATATATGTTTCATTTAAACATGTCATTACCACCTCAACATACAGTCTGCCATTTTATCATCCCTGGAGCTACACCCAATTGCCCTAATCCAAAATTCATAACTTTTTTGCTTCAATTAAAGGAAAATTATCAAACAAAAATCCTTTACCTGTGAAAGATGCATACATCAGCAATAAATTGAAGCCTTCTGTTGAAGGCAGACAAGTCTGAGAAATAGCCAGAATTTTGGATTTTTCTTGCATCTTCTGCAATATCATGTAATTCCTCCTTAATAGCATTATGCCAATTCAATATTTCATCTATTGGATACAACTCAAGATGATCCGGGCCTTGACCATCTGAATCATTATGTTTTCTCTTCCCAGACTTAGAAAGAATAGATGGATAGACATGCCTCTCAGTATTATCATCAGACCAGCAAGACAGAGAACTCTGTGAATGAAAATCATCAACACACATTTTGCCCTTGTTGGTCATGCTTCTGTCTTCTATCCAAGTGAATATTACCTACATATCAAAAAAAATGAATAGAACAGTTCCGGTCAAATGATTTTTGGATGTGAGGGAGTGGAACCTTGCAGAAAAATAAATAGTACCTGTTTCAGAATCTTTTCCTTGGGTATTATGTTCTTCAAATAGTTGAGCACATGCTGATGTTCATCAGATGAAATACATGATGAAAGCCAAGGAAAAAACTTTGTCATCATATTCACAGGGATGGTACATAAAAACTCCCAAACCAAATCAGCCTGCTCTTCAAATGAATACTTTTCCATAAGCAAGGGGAAGACCTGTACCAATACCAAACAAATTAACCACAGCTGGCTTTGGAGCAGAAGATCACATAGAAATAGAACTTGAAACATCTAAACTGATGCAAATTCTAAACAAATGCTTAGTGGTCATTAATTAACCAGGCAGATTAAAAAACAATTATCATTACTATATCAGATGAAATGAAAATAAAACAAGCAGAAACTCATTGTAATGAGTTACGAATCCAACAAAAAGAACAATGAAAACTAGCTCCAAGCCTTATCCTACTAGGTAGGGTCGGCTATATAAATCCTTTTACGCCACTAAGTTCTATTTCATACTTAAATAAATTTTATCTTATTTTATTATTAAATAAATTTTATATGAATCCCTCACTTGTTAATGTTCTAGTAAAAACATTACAACTGGGCGACCTTTGGTTAGCTTCATTTGTTTCTAGGACATGAACCTGTGCCTCCCAGGTGGGGAATAAAAAAAAAAATTGAACAAAGCTCATTTGACTATTTGCTCTATATTCTGATTAAAGATTGATTGGCAAACTTTCAGTGTCAATCTTAACACATAAGAGCCTCTTTTAAAAGGCTGGAAGACACGGGCTGAATGCTCAGATAGTCATCGGGATGAAGAAAATATATAATTAGAAGGAAAAAAAAAGAGGACAGTTGAATGGGAAGTATGCAGTTTTACCAAACCTGAAAACAATATGAAAGAGTGAACAATTGGTAACATATAATATTTTCTCTTTTGAACTTCATGTGCATGCTGTAACATCCATGAACTACAATCATTCTAGATATCTAATCATTTGATTCAATTTAAAAAATGTATAACTTGTTTCATCTTATATTGTAACAAGTTAGGATTAAGCTTCATCTATCTCCAAGACATCCCAATTTCTCAACCACACACTAAAGCATTATCTATCAATTTTCCCACTGATGAAGTATTGGCTTTTTTTCCTCTTTGATCGCTAAGATGCATTAATGACATAACAAACTCCTCAAACCATCAAACATATAGTTTTGAAATTCAACAAGGAAAATAATCCATACATTTACTTATAAAGAAATATAAAAGATATAAAGACAGAAATAATGTCAATTATGAAATTATATTATTTCAGTCAATCAAGATGTAAGGTTTAAAATTTTGGGGTTTTAGTCCCTAGACCAAAACGAGACACTTTTATGTTATTTTGGTCATGCTAACATTATGGTGTCGCTTGCTCAGTTAAGTAGAAGAAAGAAGAACAAGACACTTTTATGTTACTTGGTCATGCCGAAGTATGGTGCTGGTTGCTCTAATAAGTAGGATAGAATATTTTGGTCAATCATAGAAGTAAAGATTGTGAGTAAAGGTTTTGGTCCCTAACACACTTATTTTGGCCATGCTGATAGTATGGTGTCAGATGCTCTGATGAGTAGGAGAAAGAAGACAACCTTACCAGGAGGTCATCATTGAAACACAAGGAGATCACAAGGAAAGGTTGTCTGAAACATGAGGCAGAGGGCGAGGAATAGGAGCTTACCTAGAGAGCGTCATCAAAAATTTTGGAGGCCGCTATCGAAACATGAGGAGATCATGAGAAGAATGTTGTCCTAAACATGAGCTAGAGGATGAGAAGGATTAACTTACCTAGAGGGGGTTACCAGAACTCGAGGAGATTGCTACTCAAAATGCGAGAATGCAAGGAGATCACAATGCTAGAAGAATTACAATCCAGAATCACCAAGAGATTAAGGTGCTGACAATGATTCTCCTCACAAGGAGAATGACAATCTAAAATTGTAACATATCTCACCGGTTGACAAGAGGAGAGTTTGTGAGGATGAGGATATCATGGAGCCAGTGCCGACTCCGTTCCATTTCTTGGTTCAAGAGCAGAATGATATTTTTCATTCACAGTAACCATGGGTCAAGACTTTAAACCATGCACAGAAAGAAATGATGAATTATATCTACATCATAAAATTAAACAGTGGATGTATTGCCTCATTGTAATCAATTAATACAAATACCTTAACGGAATTAAATAAAGCTACCAATTATTTTACCTGATTCCCCCAAAATCAAAAGATCAAAAAAGAAAAACAAAAGGCTAACCATAAATGTAATCCTACTCTTCCTAAAGCAAAATAATATAGTTTTCATGAGGTGACCAAGTTGACAGAACATACAAAGGCTCCAGAGAAGAAACTTAATTGGCAGTATTTTGCCCCATTTTCTAAATGACTCTTGAACCAATAAAGCAACATTTTTAGCAATAATGCTCAGACACACAAGGTTCCAATAACTAATTGCCACATTGACACCAAATATAGTAAATCAACTACAAAGGAATTTCAGATCACTATGTTAAACCCAATCCAGAGAAGCTGAAGTTATAGACTGCAGGATAAAACATCTAACAATTATTGTTCCAACTGTTTTTCCTCTCAAATCAAACAGTACAAAATACAAAGAAGAAGACCTAATGCTGTAATCATTCTATCTTAAAGCACTACCTCACAAGGTGTAAGCAATCATAAATAGATCAATAGCATATTAAGAAAAGTCTAAATAATTTGTATTTATAAAAAAGATAGACTTGCAAAAGGCTTTATTTATTTTTTAAAATTCATACCTGCTCTTCTTCCTTAGACATGTGTTGACTGAGTGATGTTTTTATGACTCCAGTGCAAGAAGCTAGTTCTCTTCGGAAATGATCCTCCGAAACAAATACTTGCTTCTCTTCCTTGGGCATATGCTGACCGAATGAAATTTTTGTAGATTCAATGCGAAGAGCAAGTTCTCTCCGAATATGATCCTCATTTTTCACATGTGAAACTAACAAAACAAACACATCATAGAAAAGGTGGCTTTCCCCTTTATGTTCAATAGAATATGTTCTAGCCACATTCTTGACCCGTATGTCCAGAGCCGGAAAGATAACCTGAAATACGTACACACCATATCAGTTTTGCTCAAGGCCATGACTAGTACACATATATAAAACTATATGAATCACAAACAACCTCTACCAAGATAAGTATGGAATGCATATATTCCACTTAGCACCCAACTAAAAGTATATGAATAGAGATAGGCACCAACTTAATTGTAGCCACAGGTAATTACGCTCACCCCAGAAGTCCTTCATAGTGCGTCTTATGTGAAGGGAGGTAAATCACAAGGTCAGCTTATAACGACCACCAAGTGGCTAGGGGGTAGGAGTTTTTTTCCCCGAGGGCATGCGCCTGTCGGGAATTGATTCATGCCACATTGTAGCAAATCTGCCACCCACTAGCCAACTGGCACCCTGGGGGGACATAGGCACCAACTTTATGAACAATGCTTTGGTGAACTAACATGTCTTCCATGCACATAAGATCACTTAATAGCATCTATTCTGTTTAGCACCCAACTTTATGATATCTCAAAATAGGCACCAAGTCAAGATTAAACAAACAAACAACACTATATCTTCACCCATAATAAAGAAAAAATATCCACCAAAGTTACGAAGAAAATGCCAACATCCTAGCAAGATAGTGAGCCTATCCGTCACAGATCCAATGTAGAGATTTCAAATTTATGTTTATATTCTTCATGAACTGAACAGAAAGAGAAAAAAAAAACAGATAAGTATTCCTGCAGATGTCAAGAGCTTTGTGAAACTAATAGAAATGAAACTATATGGATATTTTAACACCAGCATAGAACAATTATGTTCCAAAACATACCATACAAAAGAACCATCTAGAATCTAAACAGACTAACAATTCAAGATATGTAAGAAATGAACATGAGAAATATGTTTAGATCCACAAAACATAGGCACAGACATAGGATATTAAAGATACAGAAAAGCATATGCACCAGACTTAATAATTATCAAATAGTGCCCATATTGTACAACTTACATTCTCTGTCTAGATATATTATGAGAAGCATAAAATCTTTAAAAAATAATTGTGCCATCAAGTTCAAATAGTGATATTAGAAGCTCTAGACAGACATGATAAGATCTATTGAAAGGCAGATTGACACATCACAAGTGATCTGGATTTGCCTAGCCCAAATAGAGCTTTCAGGATTTTCACCATGAGCAGGCATTTTCAAAAGATAATAGGTGAAAGGGTACTAGTTCCTCCGCCCAAGCCCATAACCCCAAGTGCTTCCTCTAGGTTATCAAGCCATTTTTGAGCTTTTTGTGGATTTGACTCTCCCAAAGACTTACATCTCTGTCTAACAAACTCATGAACTTGAGAGATCACCCTGATGATGATTAGTCACTAGGGCAACCATCAGCACTTGTAGGAATGAAAGATTCTTCATTCACAACTTTATCAACTTCCTCCTACGAATAACAAACTCAGGCTCTCTCTGATAATATTGATAACAAGCACCTGTATGAGCAACCATCCTCAGTCCAAAAGGAACAAAAACTACACTTCTCACCCCATGGTCTCTACCACAGCCTCCACAAACAGTAAAAACCCCTAACTGAGACATCACCTGATAACAGAATAGGGAGAAAAAAACTTGAGGACACAAACATTTTTCTCTAAGATGACTACTAGCCAGCTTAATCACAAATTCTGACAAATAAAAATGCATAACTAATCACAAAAAATTCCAAGTCGAATTACATCTGAATTCAAAACCAACTTGGATATTAGTAAAGTTGTTACACCCCAAGTGAGATACCAACTTGGATTTATGCAAAATATGCAAGTAACAATATGACCAGGGGAGAGTTAAAAATTATCCATAAAATATGCAGTTACATCTGACTAGTGCAAGTTACAATATACACAACTTTAGCATACCAACTCTTAAAAACTCATGTATATGAACTAATAGCATATATGCAAATAAAATATAAAATACATAAGTTACAAAGTTAAAAATTATAATTTAGGGTTCACCAAGTTACAACTTCCATTTAGCATAATTCATGAGTACCTAGTCACCCCTAGTACCCTTCTAAAGCCTTCCTTGTTGTATAGCATATTCGATATAGCACAAAAGAAGCAAGAAAGATTCCTTTATATTTAATTTTTCCCATTTTGCAAAACCCATACTTTTCCCTATCTTTTTCTAAATTTGCTAAATCTTACATATGAATACATTTTTTCATCAAATACTTTTTGTTCCTAAGCTGCTAAATGGTAATTAATCTCCTTTCCTCCAATTAAGGTTCAAAATCTCAAGTCGTGCTGAAGTTTTAGACTTTTACTAAAATGATACTATTTCGGGGTATCGTACTGATGTTTCGATATATGGTGTCGGCAATAGATTATAGTTGAAAAAGTAAGGAGATGAAACATAGGAAAGCAACATTGTTGTATCGAACATGGTTTTAAATCTTGCATGTCCAGCAAAAGAGTCAAAACATATCATTCCGATAAATTACCGAAACTCAATACCACTCAATACAAACAATGTTTCATTCCTTTATTTTATCTCCTTCCTCCTTCAACCTCTAATCTGTCATCTACACCATACATTAGAGCATCAACACGATACTAGAATAGTATTTTTCTAATCATTTACCGAAACTATGACACAGCTCAAGATTTTGAATCTTTGTGTTAAGTGGTATCAAGTCTTGATGATTTACCGGAATGATACATTTCATCTATTTTACCCCACATGGTATGAGATTTCAAATCATGCATCCAATTGCCCTTCTCTTATATGCATAAATTAGTCTTGCATAATTATGGCCAAGAATAAAGGCATTGAAGAAAAGGAGAAACATCAGTTAGTAATTATAAAATATTAGATGAAAAAAAAAATCTCACATGAAAGACTTGGCTAAATTTAGATAAAGATCAAATGATTCTACTATGATATACGAGATGAAAAAATGGAAAAGGATACATTTTAACAAATTTGACAAGCAAGAAGAGGAAAGAACATGAATTTCTTTAATCTATTATTCTGCATTGTAGAAGAATCAGTATTCATGAAACTTGCAATCAACATCATCAGCTTTTTGTGAAGAACTTGAAATCACTAACACTAAGACAATAAAAACATATATTACTAATCTATTCTATACATCTAAACCAGTAAAAATTGTAATTTGAAGACCCAACTCAAAAGCAACTCAAAAGATACCAAGAAGCAAAAAGAAATGTTTATTTATGAAATTTAATCAATATACAATAATTTAGCACTTTTGGTTTAAAATGTTACTTGGTATCCAGGTAATTAACTGCAAAAGTGGCATAAGTGAGCGTAGAATGACTCCTAACACTCAAGGAATACAATAAAAGGTTAACTTTAGAATTTAGACAGTATAAACCTAGATATATAGCAATTTTAGCTAAAACTATTACACGACATATTAGGATGAAAACATCAAAACCAATAGCATATAACTAGTTTAAAGACTCTGAGAAAGACAAAGAGGTGTTAAGTTCAAAATATGACCAGCATTTTAGCCAAAAAAAATTATAGATCTAAATTGGTCAAAATTAAGAAATAAATACATATGGTGATTTCAACGACTACAAAGAATACAACATACAAGCTACTTTAAAATTTTAACATCCAAGTCCATATAGCATTTTTAACCAAAAATGTTATATATGCTTAATAGTACTTAAACAAAAGAATAACAATATAGAATGATTTCGGAACTTCCAGAGATCACAACAAAGGAATAATTTTTTCTAATTTGAGGCATTTTAGTTTTGTGTAGTAGTTTTAGTCAAAACTTTTATAAGGCCTTTACTGCCCAAAATTAAAAATTAAAGATATAGAACAACTCAATAGAAGTAGGTTACAGGTAGCATACCAGTGTGCTTGTTTTGAGAGGTATATGTCGTACTTTTGACTAAAGCTATTATATGCACCTAAGTTAGTTAAAATTGGAAAACAAAGTATAGGATGACTCCAAGGGATGCAAAGATCACTATATAGGGGTCATTTTCTAAATTTTAGCAATTTAGATTTATGTAACAGCTTTTAGAATTTTGACTAACGTGGCGTTTGGTTCTCTCCTAGGAATCGGAATGGGAATGGGTATCATAGTATTATGGAATGGGAATGGGTATGAGTTCGGATATCATTCTTAAAAATAATGTTTGGTTAGTTAAATATTTTCAATCGGAATGAACCTAAATTTCCTTTTTTACCCTTAGAAAAAAATAAGAGAAAAAATTAGATAGGAGAGAAAGTTGAATGTGAGAGAAACATATAATAGAGAGAATGCTGAGAGAGAATGATGAGAGAGAAAGTGTGATGGGAGAGAAAATGTGATGGGAAAAATGAATAGAGGGAAAGTATGATAAGAAAAAATGAAGAGAGAGTGCATGATAGGAGAAATTAAGAAGAGAAAAAGTATGATGAGAGAGAAAGTGTGATGAGAGATAAAGAGTAATGGGACAAAAATAAAGAGAGAGAAAATGAAAGATTGAGGACAGAGAAAGTGGATTGAGAGAGAAAGAGTTATTGGAAAAAATGAAGAAAGAGAAAGTGTGATGAGAGAAAATGAGAGATTGAGGAGAGAGAAAGTATGATGAGAGAGAAAGTGTGATGGGACAAATAAAAAAGGGAAAGTGTGATGAAAGAAAATAAGGAGAGAGTGTGCATGTGATGGGAGAGAATGAAGAGAGGGAAAGTGTGATGAGAGAAAATGAGGAAAAAGAGTATGGTAGGAGAGATTGAGGAAAGAGAAAGTGTGATGAGAAAGAAAATGTGATTAAAAATTAGGAGAGAGTGTATAATGGGAGAGAAAGTAGGATGAAAGAGAATGAAGATAGAGAAAATGAGGAGAGAGAGTGTGTGATGGGAGAGAATACAGAGAAAATGATAGAGAGTGTGGGATGAGAGAGACAGTAAGATGAAAGAATGAGGAGAGAGAAAGTATGATGAGAGAGATTAAGAATAAAGAGAAAGTGAAATGAAAAAAAAATTGAATAAATATATTAAGGATATTTTTGTTTAAAACTTAATTTTCATTCTCATTTCTATCAAAACTCAAGGGAAGAGAGAGAATAAAGAGAGAGAAAATGAGGAGAGAGTGTGTGATGGGAGAGAATACGGAGAAAATGAGGAGAGAGAATGTATGATGAGAGAGATTAAGGAGATAGAGAAAGTGAAATAAAAGAAAATTTGAACAAATATATTAAAGGTATTTTTGTCCAAAACTTAATTTTCATTCTCATTCCTATCAAAACTCAAGGGAAAAGGTGGATTTCATCAATCTGTAAATCTCAATGGTCAGAATCTAGCTAGCTAGAATCTAAATATAAAGTGTTTCATTGTTGCACGCAAACATAATTAATGCATGTCAACTAAAAAATGAATGTAAAGGATTTCATTCTGGCTGACCAGATTTTGGCTATTTAGCAATGTCCTTCATTAATACCCAAGTTTTTGAGTTTAATTTTAAAATTTTGATTTCATTTCCATCAACCAAATACAAGGTTTGAAAGTAAATTCATTTCGTTATTCCCAAATCCCTCAACCAAACATCACCTGACATTAGTAATCATTATCATGGGTAAAATTATCATAATAAATTATCTTAATCAGAATCTACCATTATTATGTGTTATCTTAGTCGTATTGCAAAAAAGTTATTATGTTATTAATAATTAGCATAAGATGGCCAAGAAAGAAAGAGACTCACATTAGGATAATAACTTCATGATAGTTGAGTTGGTTAACAACATTTTGTTTCCTCATTTTAATCAGATTTATACAACTTGGACTTTCTAGTTGTCACTCTTATCCATTATGGTCACTGATAACAATATGATAGTTGTAGGACAAGAAAGAAAAAAAATGATAGAAAAAGGAAGCATTAAAATTTATAACCATTGCATCAAGTTCTACTAACATTCAGTGTGTCTTTTATGGTTGTAAAAGATGAATATATTTATCTCCAGCGCCCCAAGAGTACCCTTTATAAGTGTTATAATCATGGGGATTCCCCATGAAGATTAATTATTGGGAAATAAAATGAGTCCTATGCAAACTAATGAATGTAAAAAATAGGTAAAGAAAAAAAAACTTCAACGATAAAGTTAAAAAAAACTCCTAAATCAAGTAATTTTTTTTTCTAAAAAAAATTTGTAAGTGTAAATTACTCTTTTAAAATTTTAATTATTCTTAGATCATGCAAATTAATTTTGGATGAGTATATAATTTTTTTATATAATGTTACGTTAACATAAATGACATGATTCTAATTTACGTAATTACAGACATATATATTCAAATCTGTTGCTTTCTTTATCTACTCTATTAGTCATTGATGAAGAACATTCAATTTGAATAAATACAATCATATTCAAATCTGTTACTTTCTTAATCTATCGTAGAAAAAATATTTTGAAACCTTAAATTTTAAAGAGAGTTATACTTTAATATTTTAAAACATTGAAAATGACAAAATTAATAGCGTGTTATCCGTCGTGCTCGTAACACTCTAGATGGTAAAATTTTATGAATTACTATATTTTTATTTATTCGAATATAAAAAATTAATAAATATATTTACAATTAAAATTTACATTAATTCATAAATAAATCTATTCATAAATTCCTCAATATCTTTTATGAACATTTTTTAATGGACTCAATTCTTTGTTTATTTATTTTTTTCTCCCAAAAACATCAAAACAACATGGCACTTTAATTTCTACCTCAAATATTCCCGTTTGTTTTACCTTTTTCTATTTTTTTTTTCATTTTTAAATATGCTAATTAGAAGGGAAAAAAGAAAAGGAAACAAAAAGGAAAAAAAATAAATAGCATAAAGAAAGCATAACAGAAAATAAAAAAAAACATAATTTTTTTATTCATTTTTAATAATTAATTCTAATTGCTGGTGTATTTAACAATAAATTATAAATTCCCAAATTAATGTTAGAAAATTACAGATGCTAATCTGCCAGCTGACCCAATTCAGAATTGACTGTTCGATTATTTAGAACAGACACTTTGATAGTTTGAAATTATTAATTCGATGTTTCTTGAGAGGTCGATCTTTAACTTTAACTATTCAAGACGGTTATAATTCATGGTTCAGAATTATTAATTCATGGTTTGTGACAATTTATCATAGTTCAAAATTATTATATTAATTTTTTAAAAAAATATAAATTTATAAAATTATTTGTCGGACCTAATGTTGTTGGACTTATTACAAATAATTATATAATAAAAATTTATTAATTTATTATTAAATAAATAATTAATATATGAAATCATTTACCGATTTAATAAATAATTATAAATTAATTAATAAATGAATAACTATTTCTCCTACTTTTCTTCAATTAATAATAATAAAAATAATAATATAGTAAAAAACTATTGATTAATTATTATATAATTAACTAACCTATGGAAACAATAATAGCTATAGCCTTCTTAGTTAGAATATTTAATTTTAATCTAGAATCTATGTTCAAATTCTTAACACATTTCCTTTTAATACCTATATTAAAAGAAAAAGAAAAACCAATTCGAATCTTTAAAAGAAAAAAAAAAAAACAACAACAAAAACAGAGCTAGTTAACTGACGATTAATTTGGGCCTGAATCATATTTCGGATCCGGTCCGTGATTAGGTCTATAGTGGGGTTGTTTTTATATTCAATTTCAGTTTTCATCCTTTTGCATATGAAATGTGAATGGAAAATGAATAAAAAATTCATATTAATATATATAAGAGTTTAGTTTAATTTTATAATATAAAAATTGATTTATATGGAATCATAATTGTAAATAATATTATGAATATATATAAATGAGAGACTCTTTCGCTAAGGGTCCGATGACCAAGATCTGGAAAAGAGAAAATTTTAATCATATAGATCATAACAACTTAATTAGCTCTGGATTTTTTTTTTTTTTTTTATTAGACTTCGGATAGATTATAATTTTTAATTCCATCCATGGTTTCTCGCAATACCAAGCTCTCCAAAGTCGTATTTTTTAAAAAAGTTGCTTACGTGCTCCACTCGGGAATGGATCGCCTTATACGTGTATCATAATTTTCCATGCACACCTCACCTTTTAAAAATAATCATAATAAATAAAAATAAAATCTAGGAATAGGAAAAAAAAACACTCACATTAATATACGGCAACACAACCTTAACTTGTCGTGTTTTCCAAAGAAAAGGAGACTCTTGCTGCAGTTGTTCAAATCGTATTTCCATTCCTTGTAATAGGGAGCCGAAGTTCTATGCATTTTCGTAGTAATTACTTTAACAACATACAAATCAATTATTGACACTAAGATAGAAATCACTTTCAAATATCTTAAATATAATATGCCTAAGTTATATTCTAAATTTATCGATAAATAAATCAAGAAGAAAATCGAATTGACGTAACCATGCTTCCATGGGAAAGAACAACCGCAAGGTGCTCAAGTAATTTTCTAAGTATTCACGATTTAAATTCTAACTAAGCCTACTGTAGTATAATTTCCTTACATGGATGAAAAATTTAAGACGTAGACTGTTAGATAAAAAGATGTTGGCTGATCTGGGGAGTCGGATCATCCTCCTCTTAGACTAATTGGATCGAAAGATACCTGGATTATTAAAAAAAAAAAGAGAGAGTGAAAGAACGACCCGCTTAATTGTCTCGACGGCAAGATGACTACAAGATACAGTAGGTAAACAATCTTAATCAGAATGCATAATCGGAGTTAAAGTATGTACTGGCTAGTGACTAAGCCTAGAGGAATTGATCAAAATATATATATAACTATAAAACCTAAATTATGTACAAGTGACGAAGCCTGAAGAAGTTGACCAATATATATATATATATATATATATACTCTATGATTGTATATATAAGAGACTTTCTTTTATGTATATGAAAATGCATATTGTAAACGTTGCAGTATTTGTTCAAATTAGTGGCTCTTTTACATTCTCAAAAAGAATACATCTTTCAGGCACAAGGAAGAAGAAGAGCTTCTGAATCTTTGTTGCTCCAGATTCAGACAGCTATGGAATCAGCTTTGGTAACTGCTATGGCTCGCATCATGGGCGAGAAGGTGACAATTCTCATCCGACGCAACCAGAACGTCAAGGAAATAACTGATATTGAAGAGAAGATGGAGAAGCTCAAGGAGTTGTTGATGATTGTTAACATGGTGATCCAAGATGTCGAGTCCCGCCCTTTCACTTATGATGTGAAGATCTTGTCAAGGAAGCTCAGGTACTTGGTCTACGATCTCGAGGATGTTGTGGATTGCTATGAGACTGAAGTCTTGCGCAAGCAGAGATCAAGAGCTTCTTTTAGGTCGGTGCATGATTTCTTCTCTTCTAATAACCAAATTTTGTTTAAGAGTAGGCTAGGCAGCATGATAAAAGCTGTAACAGTCTAACAGATAGTCTGGATTCAATTTTACTGCAAAAGTCAAAGCTTTTGAATTTGTCACAAGGCAATTTCTACATATCACCAAGTGACTACAAAACGACGCATTCCAGTATTAGCTCAGACATTATGGGGAGGGAAACAGAGAAGCAGAGAATTGTCGACTTGTTAACTGATGATGATGATGTCGAAAACAACCAAGATACCATTAAGGTCATCGCCATCGTTGGGATGGGTGGCCTGGGGAAGACTAGACTTGCTCAGCTTGTTTTCAATGATGAGAAGGTGAAAGCTCATTTTGCAAGCTGGAGAATGTGGACAGTTATTGGGATGGAATTTGATCCCACCAAGATAATGAAGTCTATTTTAGAACAGGCTACTAATGCACTGTCCACCGTCTCAGAAATAAATTCAGTGAGGCAGAAGCTCGAACATACATTATCAGGGAAACGATTTCTGCTCGTGTTGGATGATGTATGGAATGAAGATGCATCACGATGGGGTGAACTGAGAACAGCCTTAACATGTGGGGCACGAGGAAGTAAAATTTTAGTGACAAGTCGTAGCCTACATGTCTCTTCGATTATGAACTCATTCATTACCCACCAAATACAACAGTTGCCCCCAGATGATTGTCTGCCCTTGTTTCAACAATTTGCTTTTGGAGATGAAGAAAAGGATCAAAAGTTGATGGAAATTGGCAGAAAGATTGTTGAGAAATGTGGTGGTGTGCCCTTGGCTATCATATCCCTTGGCAGCATGCTTCACAACATTCAAGATGAAACTCATTGGTCCTTGGTATTGAACAGTAAAATATGGCAGCTCAGAGATGAGGAACAAAAAGTGTTAGCTGCGCTAAAATGGAGCTACGACACTCTCCCTCCACAGTCAAAGAAGTGCTTTGCATTTGCCTCCCTATTCCCAAAGGGCTATACAATCGAAAAGGATGAATTGGTAAGATTGTGGATGGCTAATGGTTTTGTACAATCAGAAGGAAATGTCGATGCTAAAACAATGGGCAACCGTGTCTTTGATGATCTAGTACTGAGGTCATTCTTTCTCTTGGCACCTTCCAAGGAGCATGATTTTGGAGATGATAGTCATGTAACCAAGTGCATGATGCATGATTTGATGCATGACCTGGCACGATCAGTGTCTGGAGATGTATATTGGAATGTTAAAGAAGACTTGGTGAAAGATATTGGAAACAGAACATATCATTTGCTCTTATATGTTAAAAATTTATCAAGCACTTACCAGGCCTTACTCAGAAAGCCATTGTACTTGCGCACCCTTATATTGAGTGATTGTTATTTGTATCTGAATGCAAATCTACTTGAAATCATCTTCTCAGAATTGAAATTCTTGAGGGTGTTAGATTTAAGCAGTAATAAGATCAAGAAGGTGCCAAAATCAATAGGAAATCTGATACAGTTGAGGTACCTCAACTTATCTAGGAACAATATTGAAGTTCTACCCAACTCCATAACCCTTCTCCACAATTTACAGTATCTCAATCTTAGTTGGAATGAGGAACTTCAAGAGCTACCGAAAGAGTTAAGGAGTATGTGCAACATAAATGCAATTATAATTCAAATGTGATAATAGTGACAGGTAAGATCATATTGGATATGCAGTAATTCAATTATATGCATATTGTTTTTTTTTTCTTTCTGTAAAATTTAATCACTGTTGTTATTGTAATATTTAATCATGATTTTCTTTTGGCTCATTAAGTTCATTTGTGCTTTGTTTTTCTTTGATCTCTAGATTTGCAAGCTGAGGGTCAAGACTGGGCATGATATCTTAGTTGTTGCTCAAAGGTGTGTATGTAGCCTCTTATGAAGTCTTTGTATTGCAATAAAATTTGTTTGAGTTTTTTATTTTCAGATATTATATATGTGGTTTAGCCGACCTGGCCTAGTGGGATAAGGTTTAGTTGTTGCTGTACTATATATGTGGTTTATTATATGTCACACTAGACTTTATTTTATTGTTGGATACATTATGTTGTGTGATACATAAACTACTTGATATTGGGTTGATAGTTTTGATTTAATATTGGTTATTTGTATATATTGTCATTTTTTTTTCTTATATGACAATGCCCTTTTGTATAAAATAGAGGTGAGAGAAGGTTCTATCAAAATGTTTTTTTTAAATAAAAATTTTTAAAAAATATTAAATCAAGAAATTTCAGCTTTGATGTGATAAAGCTAATGCCTTTACAAAGTACAAAGTACAAAGGCCATAGCTTAAGAAAATCCAATATTTATAACAACAATGCCCAAAAGAGCATTCAAGTTAAAGAAAGGTTACTTCACATTAAAATACTTAACATATTTGAAATAAACTTCTTTATGTTGTTGGGTGAATCAACTTGTAAGAAAGGTTACTTCACAAATTTCAATTGCTACAATAATTTTGGTTCTACCACTTTCAAAGTGGTTAGTTATGTTATAACCAGATGTGCCTCTTTCAAAGAAGCTACTAATGTGGCTCTTAATTCATTTAGCAATAAGAAGCAAACTAATTTTTCGCAAGTAGGTATTCCAGAAAAACAGAAAGAAGGTAGTATTTAAAGAAAAATAAGGATAGATTCGTAGTAAGGTTACACGCAAATGAATGAATTAACTTCTTTGGTATTTATGTTACGCCAGCCAGAACCGTGAGAAGCCTTGTTCCACATTGATGTTTATAAAATTGACTAAAATTATAAAGAACATGGAAGCTAAGGCCCATCAAAGCTCACAAGCTTCTTCTGGGAGAAGAAAAGGACAACTCACATGAGTTGGAAATTTGGCCTATTTTGTGTTAATTTGTAACCATTTTAAAGAGGTTGGCGATCTTTGTACAAAAGGTACTAAAATTATTTTGTGAAAATCTCATTGATAAACATTTACGAGAGAAAATCACAAGCTTACAATACTGCTCCATTAATTGCAAAAATCATTCCTATATGCCATATAAACATGTGAGCATTTGCCATCTTCAAT
>JBBMJZ010413110.1:4319638-4336515 GCA_037833815.1 Zingiber zerumbet
TCTCCTTGACTTCTGACTGTCACGTCCCCTTGACTTCTGACCACCACGTTCCTTGACTTCCAATTGTTATCTTCCTTTCCGGGGCCCCACTATCATACACCGTATCACGACGAATAATATTTCATTACTAATTGACGACGAAAATATATTTATCGCAAACGTTGTTGCTAAACTGCGACAAGTTCGTGTTTTGTCGCAAAAGTTGTAATAAATTTGTGACGAATAAATTTTGTCGTAAATATTTATTGCTAAATTATAATTTTTTTTTTAATGTAAGTGTGAAACTAAGTTGTAATTACGGAGAGATTAAGTGAGATTTATTTTACTTTTGATGGGGTGGCAAGTTTTATCAAAAGTTCTCATTGTAGTAATGGTAATAAAAAATGAGTATTTTTCATTGTCCCCTTGGCCCTATTATAATAAATTTACCATCCTCTAATCTACTGATTATCCCGTGGAGACTACAAAGGATTTATGCGTATTTAATGTCAGCGGTTGATTCATTAACAAGCAGAATTTTTGTCTCAAATTCCCTGAGATCTGTTTTGTCTACTACCCTGATCTGATCTGAATACCCGTTTTATTAATTAATTGCGCATAGAGCTGCAGGGTCTGAACTCCTAGCTCGAAGACTCTCGGGGAAGATGTTGATGCTTCGCGTCCAGAAACAGACCAAACTCTTTGAAAGAGAATGTCGACGTGGTTTAATTACTTCCATAAACGGAAGGAAAATATATATATATAATTGTGAAAGACGAGGTCCTAGTGCTGCCAAGTAGCCACTGATTCAGACGATCGACGTATAATAATATCCGGTTAAATTATGCCATAAGAGACTACTAATGATCGACATATTTACCAATTACCACCAATAATGGAACGATGCCCAATGCCGGGGAGTTTCAGTGAGGTAGATCCACTCTCGAGCGGCTAAAAAACTAACATATCAATGGAAGAAGGAAACAGAAAAGCCACGAAGACTGACCCATCCTCTTCAGCCAGATGAATAGATCGAGGAAGATAGAGATCGAGCAAACGAACAGATCCACATCTTTTTCAGCTGATTAAAAAATAGGTTTCTTTTTAGATAAAGAGAAAGAAAATAAAAAAAAAAATCTGGAAAACATCAGAGTATGTGAGGGGCGCCCATGATACAACATCTTGGAAAAGTCGATGAGACCGTATACATCCCATGTGATAATTTCATGATCATCCTCCACTCCCGCAGAGTGCCCATTTCTCCTTTTCTTAACTGAGGTAAGCTATAATCTTCGCAGGTAATCTTCATCTGTCATCTGAAGAGTTTTATAGTGTAGTTGATTCAGGTACACATTGCTTTCTATTCGAGTATGAGCTTAGTGTATGGCCAGTAACTAGGCAGTACAAGAAGCTGATTCCAGAAATTTCTTGTGTTCTTTTCCTGACCTTTTTGCTTTTTTTAAAGTTTCGTTTAGTGAAACCTTTTGCGGCGTTTGCCTGTCGAATTCTTCCGTGTTTTGAGGCGTCTCTTTTGATTTCTGTCTTCCAATCGCCAAGTATGAGCATGTGGGAGTATGAGAGCGAGGCCCATGGCGGCCGAAGAGACCCCGGAGTAAGCTCGGTCGACTTCGACAACCACGACAGCCTCAAGACCGACGTGTTCGAGCGCAGAGATCAGTCCTGGTATGTTTCCTCATTCAGCTGTTAAACAGTAAGCATGAGATTTACTTTAAAAAAAAAAAAAGAGAGAGAGAGAGAGAACTTGTGTTTTTGTTCTTGGAGATGGCGCAAGTTAAATCGAACTAAATAATAACAATCTGGAATGTGCAGGCATGTGTCCAGCGATATTCCTAGCAATTTGCTGGTTAAAGTGGGATGCGTCAGCTTCCATCTGCACAAGGTTACAGAATCTTTTTGCTGATTTAGCCTGTATTTGAGCGAAACAGAGAGCGTTTGACGATGAACTGTTAATTTGATATATTCTTTCTTGGTATGTATGTATGTATGTATTTCTGGATCGCAGTATCCTTTGCTGTCGAGAAGCGGACGAATGAACAGGATGATCCAGGAATCACCGAGGGAGAGTGAAGCGAGCATGGTGGAATTGGACGACATCCCCGGCGGTCCGGAAGCTTTCCAACTGGCGGCTAAATTTTGCTACGGCATCGCCGTGGATCTGTCGGCCTCCAACATCTCCGGGCTCCGCTGCGCCGCCGAATACCTGGAGATGACTGAGGACTTGGAGGAGGGGAACTTGATCTTCAAAACAGAGGCCTTCCTCAGCTACGTCGTCCTCTCCTCCTGGCGGGACTCCATCGTGGTTCTCAAAAGCTGCGAGAGCCTGTCGCCCTGGGCGGAAAACCTGCAGATCGTGCGCCGCTGCAGCGAGTCCATCGCCTGGAAGGCCTGCGCCAATCCCCGGGGCATCCGGTGGGCCTACACCGGCAGGCCTGCCAAGGCTTCTTCCAGTCCTCGGTGGAATAATGGGACCGACTCCAAAGACTCCAACAGTCCCAGCCGGAGCCAGCCGGTGCCCCCGGACTGGTGGTTCGAAGACGTCTCCATCCTCCGCATCGACCACTTCGTCCGCGTCGTCACCGCCATCAAGGTGAAGGGCATGCGGTTCGACCTTATCGGCGCCGCCATCATGCATTATGCGTCCAAGTGGCTGCCGGGGATGGCCAAGGAGCCGTCGCTGCCCGCCGGCGAGGAGTCGTGGAGCGGCACTCAATTAGGGAGCAGTACCGGACTCCACTTGATCATCGCCAGCAAAGAGGACCTGTCGAGCTCCCAGATTCGCGAGCAGCGCATGGTGATCGAGAGTCTCATCAGCATAATTCCGCCGCACAGGGACTCCGTCTCCTGCAGCTTCCTCCTCCGGCTTCTGAGACTGGCCAATATGCTGAAGGTGGCGCCGGCGCTGGTGACCGAGTTGGAGAAGCGGGTGGGCATGCAGCTGGAGCAAGCCACGTTGCCCGATCTCTTGATCCCTTCCTTCCAAAGGATGGACACGATGTACGACGTGGATTTGGTACAGAGATTGCTGGAGCACTTCTTGGTTCAAGAACAGATCGAATCCTCCAGCCCCGGGAGGGAGCCGTGCCTAGAGAAACACGGCATCTACGAGGCAAATCCGAGAAATGCCGGTGGCCCGACTGCCAAGAACAGAGTCGCCAGGCTGCTCGACAGCTATCTCACAGAGGTGTCGAGGGACCGCAATCTCTCCCTGACCAAATTCCAAGTTCTATCGGAAGCTTTGCCTGAGGCGGCCAGGACTTGCGACGACGGATTGTACCGAGCAGTCGACTCCTATCTCAAGGTAAGGATTATTGGATCAGCGATCTCTCTTTGGATACAGATCAAGGGCTGAATATATTATAGTATATTATATATTATATAGGCTCATCCGATGCTAACAGAGCACGAGAGGAAGAGGCTGTGCCGGGTGATGGACTGCCAGAAGCTGTCGGTGGATGCGTGCATGCACGCCGCGCAGAACGAGCGATTGCCTCTGCGCGTGGTGGTGCAGGTGCTCTTCTCGGAGCAGGTCAAAATAAGCAACGCCCTAGCAAACTCGTCGCTCAAGGAAACGGTGGAGTCTCATTTTCAATCCATGGTGTCCACGCGCCGGCAGCTACTGGAAGGGACTCCGCAGTCGTTCCAAGAAGGATGGGCGGCCGCCAAGAAGGACATCAACACGCTCAAGTTCGAGCTGGAGAGCATGAAGACCAAGTACCTGGAGCTGCAGAATGACATGGACAATTTGCGGCGACAGATGGAGAAGGCGCCGTCCTCCAAACCCACCAGCAAGCAGTCGTCGTCGCCGTGGACCACAGGGTGGAAGAGACTGAGCAAGCTCACCAAGATGTCGACCGAGGCGCATGAGATTGGCTCGCAAATGCCAGGGGCGTCGGGAGGGGAGTCTGAGAAGAAAGGCCAGAGGAGATGGAGGAATTCAATTTCATGAGCCAGTTGTCCTTCCCTTCCACTTTTTTGTTAATCTTTATTCGCGCTGTCTATTTCTTAGCTTTTCCAGTAGAACCGAACTGAGTAAACTTAGATTGTTCGTTTTGTCTTCTGCAGTGAGTGAGTAGCAGGATAGACACGCATCTTTCTCAGTAAGTTTACGATTCCGACGAGCACAGATACTTCAACTTCTTCCTAATTAATCGAATACAAGTGTATTTCTGTAGATCAAAACGATACAATTCGATACAGATAAATTGCTAGTTGGCCAAAATGAGCTAGAAATACACTCAGCATAATATATCCAGCTACATTATCTAAGGTAACTTCCCCCTGTAGAACATTTGCTAGCTAGTTGGCCAAAACTTTCAGTCTCAGGGTCCGATTACTCTTCATTCAGTTTCGGAGTCATCACTCTCGCTGTCCAAGTACATCTCCACTGCGTCACTGCGAGTCGCCTCCTCGTCATCATCTTCTCTCGTCTCTTCGCGTGCTCTCTCTGCTGCTTGTTCCATGGCAATCTGAAGCCTATGGCTGACGACTTCCCAAGAAACAAGCTTTTCCAAAAATACTGAAACAAAATCAGCCCTTCTATTCTGCAGATGCAAAAGCTGCGATTACACTGTTCTGTACAAATATTAACTCCTTCCGAAAATCACATTTTAAGGAAACTGACCTCATAATCAAGGTAGTATGCATGCTGGGGGGAAATGGATTTAAGCCAAGATTGGTATTCAGTTAGTACAAAGAAATGTAGGAAGTAACACCAGGAAATACTCAAGAAAAATAGCAATTGATAAGTTTTACCTCCCAGACATCTACAGCAAGGAGCGGCTGCAACAATATTACAATTTTTAGTTAGGTAAGTAAACAGCAGCATTAGCATTCACAAAACAGGGGAAACAAGATATATTCCTACCAGCCATGCAACAAGAATGTTCATATACAGATTTGCATTTAGGCAATGAAGAAATGAAGCTACAACGATGAATACAAATTTTGGTAACATCAGTTGCTGGCTCGTTAAGCTATTGAAGCAGTCTAAAATAAGATAAAATACATTTAAATATAAATGATGATATGGTAGAGGGATTGAACCCAATAACGTAGAAGGATCAATATAGCCGAGCTCAGTGAGGTAAAGGCTTGGTTGATGTTGTTATTTTGGTTAAGAGGTGAGAATCTCTCAAGGGTTTTTAGAGAGACTAGATCTGAAATCTCATTGTTTACATCAAGCTTTCATCCTTAATTGATTTCATCTTGTAGTAAAAATTTTGCAGATTTGAGCCAAGTTTTTTGTGTGACTGCATCCTCCATGAAGTTTCTCCTTGTGCAAAGCTCTCTAGCTTGTGAGTTTCATCCTTGTTTTGAAGAAGTTTACTTTATTGCCTTGGTTAAGAAGCATGATGATAATGGGTTCTACTGGTGTTGTCGCATAGGACACAACAAAGGCCATAAATGGATGAGTGAGTCTTGAAGACACAAATATCCATTTTAGCATTATGCTTCTTTATATTTATTTTCCACTGCATATTTATACCTTTAAGATTGTCATTCACACATGCATTTTCTAATGATTGTATCGAGTTTGTGATTGTTGTAACTTATGATTTGATAATATACATTTTAGAACTTTTAGTTAATATAAATGTATATATACATGAACATTAATAAATAATAAATCATATCTATTAATATGGAAGCAATAAATGACAAAATTGTATCATAATAAATAATAAAGTTAAAAATATATATGACAAAATTAAATTTATTATTATAAAATTAAATAATCTCACATTATAAATTAAAATTTGGTGTTATAAGGCATAGTTTAGAACTAACTCACATTGACAAATACTTGATATTATAAGTCTTAAGTTTAGAATCAAACCACATTGAAATCGGGTATATCGGATTCTCTCAATCAATAGTATTTTTCTCAATTAACTCTAAGATAGAGAAATCTTTATGACAATAAGGCCAAGTGGCAAGTTTGAAAATTTCAAGTTGCAATTAAAAAGAGTGAAGAAGAGTCTCTCATCCTCTTGTGTGTGTTTATAATTACTAGGATTCAAGCATGGTTTCCTATATCCCTGAGTTCTAAATTGCAAGTGATCATCAATTTCTGCTACTGATTTGACCAAATTTTAATGGCTTTCAGCTATATTCCAGTGTGGTCTTATAGATAACTTCTTTGAAACTTGAAGTTTAAAAACTTCTTGAACAATTTCTGTGAGATAACAAATCTCTCAGAAAAAATGTAGATCGGCTTTTACCAATTCTGATCTAATTCAGGGATCTGCATTGAAAGCAGCCAATATTGATGATTATCTTTTAAATTGTAATTTACATCTATGAATAATAAAAGTAGATAGAGGGAAAAGGGCACTACCAGTGAGAATCAATTTTCTCTAGAGACAGTAAAGCATTACGAGAAATCAGTTTATGTGAAATTCAGACAACACATCTTTTTAAAAAAGTAAAAAGTTCCAATCATTATTATATCATACTTTCTTCTTCATTAAAAACTTGACTCAATTGAGGAAGAAAATAAAATTGAATCTTTTAACACCCGACATAGGTGCCAAATGATCAATCAAGAGAAAGAGACGTTTTTGGTTGGTGTTATTTGGTAAATTCATTTCATCTATATCCAAGAGTCCATAAAGGTAGATAGGCAGTGTTGAGAGTTTCCATGAAGAGCTAGTATTGCATGCATGGAATTTTATATGGAAAAGGAAGCAAACAAAGATAAAAGATTCAAATGTTCCTCGGTAAAGGAAATAGTCAATTATCTAATACCAGACGAGAAAGATGTTCACTAAGGTCTAGGTTGCTGATAATCATGATTTCAAACTCATACAAATGCCTAAATGATGAGCAGAGCTAATTATCTGACATAAACCAATGAAAATGCCCAAATGGTACTATAATTTGAGTTTATTTTAATGACAATATCTTTTTGTTGTAATACTAAAAGCTTAATACATAGGCATGGAAAGTCATTTTCAGATCAAGCTTGGATTCAGGCTAAAATTCAAGTTTAAACTGGGATCGAACAAGAGGAAATGTACTCTTACGTACATGGGTTAGCATCTCCAAATATACATCTTGCCTACATAGGCTAGCATGTCCATTGGTCGGTTCTAATTATGAGCATCTCAACAAACAATTAAAATCTAGAAGTGATGCTACATAGAAATAATGCCCAGGTCAACTACTAAATGATTGCATAAAATCACAATAGTATATTTATTTGGTTAAATAAGACTTACAGCATAATTCCAAATGAGAGGGTTTATGGCATTTGGAGACTTTAACACAACAAGCCTGTTGTCTTTTTCTGAAGGACAAGGATTTACTGCATTGCCAACATCTAATTTATTTGCCTTGTCTGAAACAGAAGAAAACGAGGATATCAATTCCAAAGAAGCAAAAGTGTTATTGCAAGCCATTTATTTTGGTTTCTCATTAAATTGTGCTTAGAGTTTGGTAGCAATGCCTTGAACAAAGGACCATATCATTACGTACAGGCAAGCCATGCCCAACCGGAACCAAATTGTGTTACTGCAGCTTGTTTGAAATTTTCCAACATCGTATCGAATGAACCAAAGTCTCTCTCAATCAGCTCCATGAGTTTTCCAGATGGATGTCCTCCGCCATTTGGTTTGATGGATTGCCAGAAAAAATCATGATTCCAAACCTAGCAGGCAAGAACAATGTAAAAATGCTTAAGAGGTAATTTGCAATTCCAAGAAGAACCATGATGAACTCCAGATAAATGTGTTGGATTTTGTTTGACTTCTCATACAACAAGGAATAAAAATGTGGATAACAAAGAGATTCAAAGCATAATCAATGGCAACTTGACTCTTGTTTCTATTTCATAAAAAGGCTATGAACCTGTAGCCAAACAATTTAAGCCATACAGGAATGAAGTTTAAGGGTCCCACAACTACTCATATACTTGTTTTCAGATGCGTGGAAAAAAGAATGTTGTTTCTCAGTTTTAATTTTAATTTCGAAATCAAATTAGTATTTTTCAAAATTTTACTGATAAAAGGAAAAGAAATGAAAATAAGACAACAAAACAAAATCGTATAAAGGAAAAAATGGTCATCTCCTATAGTCAACCTGAGCTCTTTTATTCCATAAAAGCGTGCCTAAATCATTTTGAAGAAAGTTCTTATAGTTTTCATTTTATAAATTGTTTATCTTCCAAAATCTTGGGATCCAAGAGTTTTATCCAAAATGTACATTACAAATAATCTTATCCTTACTCCTTAGCATATTTGAGCGTGTGTTACTAAAATGTGTATTTGTAAGTTATTTCTCAACTCTAAAAGGGTTTACAAAGTTCTTTCGTCTTAATAAAAGTTACTTTTAACAAGTAAGAATCTTACTTCACCACGCCTTATCTTCGAGTGGAGAATTTTATACTAGAAGATAAGGATGAAGGATTCTTACTCAACATGTCATTATTTCTAGCATCTAAATTAGTATCTAAGTTCATACGAAATCCTATGTCAGAGCTTGAGCCAAATCTGTCTAAATCTCTCAACTCTGTCATTGAGAATGTGAAATTTAACAAGGCATACTAGAAGAAGAAGATGACTATCCCTGAACTAGTACAAGTACAAGAATCCAACCCAGATGCTAAGAATGAGGTAACAATTTCTAATTTTGCATTACAAGTTCAAACTCAATTTCATGTAGATGATGAGATCCTAGACCTTTCTATTACTATTAGGAAAGGAAACAGAGAGTGCAAAAAAATGACCTTTATATCCTCTTGCACACTTCCTTGTGCAATCCTATCTTTTAAATATTTATTTTGATCATCACATTGAGCCTTCTTAGTTATCTAAACACCGCCTACCACCTTATCCGAGGCTTTATCGAATGAGAAATAGAAACAAGCTATGAATGAAAAAACAGAAGCAATAGAGAAAAACAAAACATAGGCATCGGTGAGGTTGCTATAGAAAAAAACTTATAGGTTGTAAATGGGTTTATCCAACGGAAGACTGGTAGCCAAGGGAATCAGCAACATCCAAGGCTACTTAAGGATATCCCTTACCTTGAGGATTACAATATATCCTCAATCAGTTAGTGAAGTAGGATACTATTTGCAACTCAATCCGTGTAGATGAAGTGCGGTTTATCCGAAATTAGGCATTTGACTAGGCATGTAGATCAAGCAATTTCAGATTTTCCAAATTCTCTACAGACCTAAGATACAAACTTACAAGCACATCGAGTGCATTAGGAATGTCCAGCAAGCATCGCACAGATGATTAAGGATTAAACATCGCTGACTAATTGCAGCAGTAAACATATATAACATAAATACTTGACACAATATGACCTCTTTTCTACCGGAAGATGGCGAGCAAGAAGGCATATCTGGGTATAAAAGGCTAAGGACATGCAATTCAATTAGCAGGCAACAGTTGGGCAATATTACCTGCGCCGCATGAACAAAGGCTGGTAGCGGGTTGCCCTTGTTATATGTAGCAAGCAAGATGTCTTCCAGTCCCTTCCCATCCAGGTCCGTCCCTGCAATGAGATTGTTGAGGCGAACAACATGGGCCCGGTGATGCCCTCCCCAATGCAGCTCCAATGTCTGCCGCGTCATGTGCGGTTCTAAGCAATCCTACGACGATGACAACAATAACAAGCATAAAAAATGAACTACAAGCCGAAGTATAAAAGGGAAGGAAGTAGTTTAAGTTCGTGTACCAAAGAGTAAGGGAGGGGCTTCAGTTCCAATTGGGCGACGATGGCGGCGTGCCTCGGGAGGCGTGTTCCTCCTGTTTCCGTCTGCATTCCATGAAATTGTGCTCCTCATAAACCAAAGAAGAAGGAAACGAGAAGAAAAAAAAAGGGTTTTTTTTTGCCGAATGATGCAGAGGGAGGGTGGGGAAGGAGCATTGGACCTTGATTCCACGCGTTTTATTCCTCCATGCCCCGCTGAATGGAGATATCGGTGGAGGCGGCGTGCTCGTCCTGAATGCACCATAGCTAGCAAAGCTAGTAACCTGATGCTGCATCGTCCCCTCAACGCGTTATCTCCCGGCTGCTTCCTTCCTTATCTGTGACTGCGTATAGTCCCAAATGTGGCAACTTACATTTTAAAAGGCAAATTAAACCTGCTTAAAATGGTCAATTGAAATAGAACTAAAAAAACATAATAATAATAATAATAATAATAATAATAATAAGGGTTAATAACTTTAGACTCCGAGTTTTCTATCAACTACTAATTTGCCCTTAATTAAAAAAATAGCATTTAATCCCTCAATATGTACTTTAAAAAAAAAAAAGTAAAGCACTACTTTGCTAATCTAAATTCAAATTCTAAATATTAAAATTATTCTGATTTGAACACCCTTACTAAAAATAACCTTATATTTCTAAAATAAATCCTCTAAAATCGTTAAAAATTTAACCTTAATTAAACATGATAAAAAGCACAGTTGTTTTTTTTTAAAAAAAAAATATATATGAACTAGTATAAATAATAAAAAAGTAATGATTCTGAAAAGAATAATCATCCAAAAATTCATTCAATCATCCTCACCAAACTAAAAAAAATAAAATTTTAAATTGATGAATCAAAATTAAATGAAGATGGAATAAAAATTATTATTAAAAATCTCCTCCTTATCATCAAATGTGAAGAATAATAAAATATGAGTAAAGTGTTAAATTACACCAATACTCACGTTAAAGACATTACAAAATTAAGAAAGAAGTTTATAGGTTGTTGTGACTATAAAATTTGTGCTCAAACATCTTAATATATCATATAAACCTAAAACTACTAACATCTAATAGATGTTAGTCACTATTTACATGTAAAAAAAATGATGAATTTGAGTTTTTCTAGTGAATGGATGAAATAGAAGAAGAACAGGACTTCAATAATTTCACCTTCTAAAAGGTTCATCTTAAAATTAAGATTTCAACAATCACGTGGGATTTTTTATTTTTATGTTATTTATTTTCTAGAAGTTTAGGATTATTTTCCAATAAGACTAGTATTTTAGTCCGAATAATTTTAACATTTAAAGTTAGGATTTACATCAGCAAAATAGTAATTTATTTTGATCATTTATTATTTTTTTTCTTTTTACTTTAAATTTATTTTTTTAGATATAGAAAGGTAAACGGCTAGTCCATAGAAAATACATAGGCTTAAAGTAATTTACCTAATAATACTTCATAAAATAATTAAATTATATCCCCTCGGGACGGTTTAGTGGCTAGTGTATGAGGTGTTGCTATCATAAAATTAAGGGTTCAAATCTCGGCAAAGCCGAGATAAAATATCTCTCTTACGTGCTAGTCATTATTCCAAAGGCTACTAGCTCGGCTAGTAGTCGCCCGTGATTTACCTCCTTCGTGTTGGCCCTAGGATGGATTGGCGGGAGCGCGGGGGCGAGTATATTCGCCTGTTTACCACCATAAAATAATTAAATTGTGTAATTTTTAGAAGTAGCAAAAAGTAATGGAAATTTTACAAAAAGACACATTCAACTTTTGAAATTTTTCAAAGGTGTATAATACTTGGGTTGTTTACCAAAGAGCAACCTTTAATCTTTTTCATCCGGATTTAAAAATTTACATAAAAAAAAGAAAGGGCAAAAGTAAAAAAAAAAAAGTCCATCATTTATAAAATTATCAAATGGGCATCTCATGTTGGGGGATCGGTGGCCGGTTTGAAGGGGGGTTGGATAGCTAGGTCACCCCCAAATTCAATTCTTCTCTACAAGATTAGTTAGCGCAAGCGGAATACACTAAACAAAACAATGAAAGCAATCGAGGAAAAATACAAATGCTAACAAGCTCGATGTAACGTAGTTCGGAGATTGTTTGCTCCTACTCCACGACGTGTCCTTGAGGTGGACGAGCCCTTGATCCTTCGGTGGATCAGTCCCCGGCAATCTCCGGCTAAAGCTTCTCCTTCTCGGTGGAGTAAACCTCTCACAAAGGATCTCTTCCTCTTACAAGATGGAGTTTAGATTGAGAGGAAGAGAGTAAACTTGAAAGCTTTGGGCAAAGACTTAGAAGGTTTTCAACAAGTATTAGTGACCTTCACCAAGCCCCAAAGCTCCCCTTTAAAAAAGAGGAGAGAGTTGATCAACAATCAACTCAAACCCGACACCAGTCGACTGGTCCAAGCATCAGTCGACTGGTGCTAGCCGCTAGGCATAGCCAATGGCTCTCTGTAGAGCCCGTTTTCTGCCAACGGACATGTACCAGTCGACTGGTCCCCGTAGCCGATAAGCACAGAAGCATTCTGTGCATTCTGTGAATTTGGATCAGTCGACTGGCCCCATGACCAGTCGACTGGTCCCAATACATTCACTCCTCTCATCCTTTCCGGAGTTACCTTTGAAGCCCTCTTCCTCGGCCTTCGTCCCTCAGATGCACCCGAGCCCACGGCTCCTCTTCGTGTCATCCTTCACGCTGTCTTAAAGTCCGCTTCTCTTGGCTCCACTCCATTGCTCCTCGTACAGCGGTCCTTCGGATGTCTTCCATACCATCCTTCACCGACTCAATGATCCGAGCCCTTGGATGAGCTTCCCACACTTGGCCGCACCAAGTTCCTCATGTGTTTCACCAAGTCCTGCATGACTTAAACACATATGAAAGTCTAACTTAAACTCTTTGACACACACATCAAAACCTAAGTCGATTGCACCAACACCCATTACTGTCCACATAATGCAAAACAGCTGGCAGTCGCTCCTTTGATGACACATCACGAGATTCATCAACTAAAATAGAGAATAATGAATCACCAATATATTTGATAATTAATTGTTTCAATTGCACAAACACTCACTATATCCTTCTAATATCAGGTGATGTTAACTTATAATTTTTAGAAGCATTTTTCAATATCACATCATTAATCTCTTTATTATGAGCACCTAAAAACTCCAATTGAATAAGAAAATTTCCTAGATTAAGAAAACCTTCAGTTTCATCATAACCCCGAAATGAATTCTCTTGTCGCAACAAAACTCTAATACAATCAATTGATGCATTGAGATGAATACGATCATCATTCCGCATTTGCTTTGACTATTTGTGCAAAATTAATTGAATGCGTTCATCTTGATTCATCAAAGCTTTACAATTCATTCGAGCTTTATGATGTTCACTCTCATGCTAACCAACATGAATATTTAACCTATCTTTATTCTTCCAATTTGTAAAGCCTTTGCTACCCACTAGTTCATCCACATAATCAAGTCACTCGAGACACTCAACTAACTTCTCAAACATAAATCACTTGTTTAAATATGTTTGTCAAACATTAAACACCTCTAGAAGCCAACAAATAATCTACGATAATTTACCAAATAGTATATTTAAAATTCTTGAATTTTTAAAAGACGCATCCCACTTTCAAAATTCTGAAAAGACATATTTCCCATTATACTGTAAAAACTGATCCATTATTTTTTTCAAAAACAATCTTTCATATCTTCTCTTTTATTTCTCAGCTCGAGTGTATGACTCAATTTTTTAAAAATAATTAATTATTAAATTTAGAATAATTCCCTAAATTTATCTATTTTATTTTTAATTTTAAAATTTTAATAAAAATATAAAAATATTTTTTATTGTTTAATATCTAATTACAAAAGAACAAAAAAGGATACGCTAAACTAGTACTATAATAATCTGTTCTTGTCATATAGTGTGACGTTAGTTTCTAAAGACCAACACTAATATAGTGTTGTTCTTAGAAGAACAAGAACATAGAAAGACTGCACTGCTGGAAAGGTCTTCAAACAGTAAAGTAGGACATATATATACTCCAGGGTACTTCAAAGCCCTACAAAAGTCGGAATGGATTCAATTAGAGATTTCTATGTCTATCAATGATTTTGACCGAAATTTATTGATGAACCTAAGAAATTTAGAGTTTTGAAAAATTGACATATAATGAAAGAGAGTAGTGCATTGAAGGTATTTATGGTGTCTATTCCTGATTCTGACATCCCTATAATAAGTTATGTATATGTGTCAATTGTCTTAAAGTTTGAAACTTTGAAACCCTTCTAACCACCGTTGTTAATGACTTCAAGTTGATAGCTCTAGGCACGTATAAACTCCGAGAAGCTTTATAAACCTATAGCACTTAGAATGAGTCTGATCAAAACTCTCTAAGTTCATCATTTAATTTTGACCAAACTTATTGATGGATCTATGAGATTTGGATTTCCGAAAAGTTAACATATAATGGAAATTGTAGCATATTGAAGGTATTCATGGTGTCAATGCCTGGTTTAGACATCCTTACAATAAATTATGTATATGTGTCAATTGCCTTAAAATTTGAAACTTTGAAAATCTTTTGATCACGGTTATTAATGACTTCGAGCTGATAGCTCTGGATTTCAAAAATTTGTAATACTTGGAACAAGTCCAATTAGAACTCTCTAGGTTTGTCAATAAGTTTTGATCGAAATTCATTATGGATCTAAAGGATTTGAATTTCTGAAAAATTGATATGTAATGGAATAGAACACTGCAATGAAGTTATTTATAATAGAAAAATGATATGCTCAAAGAAAAAAACTCAAGGAAAAGCTCAAGGATAGACACATAAAGTGATGGGACCCACAAAAAGTAAAATGGTAGATCATGACTTTATGTGTCTATCCTTGAGTTTTTACTTGAGGTTTTTTCCTTGAGCATATCATTGATCTTTATAATATCAATGTCTAGTTTAGACATTTCTACGATAAGTTATATATAGGTGTTAATTACCTTAAAAATGAATCTTTAAAAACTTTTTGATAACTATTGTTAATGATTTCAAGTTGGTAGCTATATGCACATATAGACTTATTAATGGCTTCAAGCTTATATTAAATTTTTGAAAAAAATTAATTTGAGTCAAAGTCATTGATAATGTAATCAAATTTTTTATTTATTTTTATCATTCAGTTTAATTAAGAAAAAAGGTATAACACTTAAATTGAGAAATGGTGGCAAAAGGTGACTACGTTGGCTCCCAACGCCCCACTAATTTATCCCAGTGTTAATATAGAAGAAGTAAATTACGTATGATTACTAGTCTTTAAAATAGTGACTAATATATATAAAAAAAATAACAACAGAGGAGCGATGTTTTGGAAAAAAATTAATGTGTTAAGTTTTCGACAGAGGAGTATAATAAAAACACAAGTGTACCTTTGGGAATTCTGAAAATGGGATGCACTTGTTGAGAATTTAATTTTAGATGCATCTTTGATAAATTATTTAATAATATATTATTTTCCCCTAATTTTAAACTCAAACAAGAGTTATGCTTCCTTTTTATTATGATATTGTTTGTTAAGTTATTAATAATCATCATTCAAGTTATAATGACTTATTTGGAAGAGGAACAGAACCCAATAAATTTTGAACACGTTGAATTTATTCATAGAATTAAAATACATTGAGGATACTTTTAATTTTTTTATAATTAAGTATTTAAATTTTGTCCCATTAATTTGAAAGTAGATTTTCTTGTTTCTGATTTGTCTATTAATAAATTTAGAACATAATTTTTATATATTTAAATATATATCTCTAAGTTATTCATCTCAACTTGAACTAGCAGAGACATTGTCATCCGCACAATTGGCGCAATTCATATTTATATGAACATTTATTTTAATAAATTTTGAGATCAATTTTTAAAGATATAAAATATACACTTAATTTGGGATGAATAGTAGCACTTTGCTCCGATCTGTGTAGTGACGAAGGGAATTGAATTTGCATTATAAAAAAAACCAGATGGTATAAGAAATATGTAAAATTATAGGGAGGCGAAATTTATCCCCAAGAGGCAGGGTAACCCTCGAAGATTCAAACCCTCTACTCCGACCGGAGTCTCAGTGAAAGGCTTCCTTCCTCGTCTCGTTCCGTTGTTTCTATCGAGATGGCGTCGAGGCAGATGGAGGCGATCCAGAGGAAGTTAGAACTTCTTAACTACCCTCGATGTAACGCCCCGTCCCAATCGCTCCTCTTCGCCGGCGTCGAGCGATACGCCCTGCTCGAATGGCTCTTCTTCAGGTACCCGTCGTAGATCTTCTTCGGGTTCCTTCACGCAAATTTCGAACCCTAGCGTCCTCCTACTTTTTCTATTCATTTTCAGTGCGCCAACTTTTATGAGATCTGAATCTGGTGTTGACCAAATGTCTGGCTTGATTTACGAGAGTTGGAGGTTTAATGTTCAGTTCTGTAAACAATGCTGACTTTGGTTTCGCCTTTTGTTTTTTTACTGTTCTAGAATCCTGAAGTTGATATTGTTCCTGATCTATCTTATATTTTGTGTCTGATATCTTTCTCTTCTTTTGCTTCTCTTTCCCTGGAAATCTCTCTTTTTTCATTCTGAATGCTATATTTGTAGGCATCAGATTCGACTCTTTCTTTCTTGGTAGGCTATTAGGTGACAGGTCTCCGTTCACTCAGCAGAATTGGCAAGGAGATAGCATGGACCGTGATGAGGAAAATACTCGAATTCAACGTGAGTTTCCTGTCGACTGCTGGTTGATGACTTATTCTTATCTAACTTATCCAATTTATTTTATGAAATTTATGAAGTCCTCCTCATTCCTTTTTTTGCCTTTGATGGTTGTTATGAGTGTCTATAGGCATTGAAACCCCTACTTTCAAGTTGATCCATTTTTTTCCCATAATTTTCTGGAACCTAACAATCTCTACAAACATTCATGGTCCCGTAGGATCATATATGCCAATTGTGAAATCAAAGCATTTGGAGCCATCGTATAATAGTGCTTTTACTAATTTATCATAAAGAGTTTACTTTTCATGTCTTTCTTCTCTCTTCTTCTAGTTGTCTATTTTCTTTATCATACTCAGAATATGGACAATGATATCATGTGAAGTGA
>JBBMJZ010413110.1:4336615-4354803 GCA_037833815.1 Zingiber zerumbet
CATCGCACTACGCATGAGGAACTACTATTTAGGCCACTTTTGGATTGCTTTGATATCATGTTTATCAATGAAACTAATTGATAGAGTGAGATTAATTCACTAAAGATTATGATACACTTTATTGACTTATGAGTTTAGATTACAAGTTTTTGCTTAAGGACAAGCATAAGTTTATGTCTTAGGGTGTGATGCGGGTAGGTTATATGTGTTTCTAGATATTATTTAATGCATAATAACTTGTGATCCTGTCCGAAAGTAAAAGCGACGGAAGTCGGGATGTGGCGCTCCTACTGACTGCGTGTAGCCTCCGATCGAACCTGCAACCACAACTACGTCAGTGCCAAGCTAGGGAAGCATGGTGAGGAAGACTCGGCATTTTACCCCATTCATGTACTGGTGGAGCGTGGCTTCGTTATCGAACCTATCCAGATGATCATTTGGATTGGTCGATTCGTTGTACGAGTCAATTGCCAGCGGGGTGTAATGTCTGGGCAGCGGGTCTCTTAAGATTTCTTTGGAGAACTGCCGGTTGATCCGCTCGGAAGACGTGTTGCTTGGGACGCTTTTCCCTTTATTGCGTCTCAAACGGGCGCGTCGTCTAAAGAAGATCCTCGTTCTTGATTTGCTTGGGTTATCTGTAAGGTGATCGGTGGCCGGCTAGAAGGGGGTTGGATAGCTAGGTCAGCCCCAAATCGATTTCTTCTCTACAAAATGTTAGTGAGTAGCGGAAATACAAAAACTAAAGCAACGAAAAACAAATAAGAATACAAACACTAACACGCTTGATGTAACGTGGTTCGGAGATTGCTTGCTCCTACTCCACGACGTGTCCTTGAGGTGGATGAGCCCTTGATCCTTCGGTGGATCAGTCCCCGGCAATCTCCGGCTAGAGCTTCTCCTTATCGGTGGAGCAAACCTCTCACAAAGGATCTCTTCCTCTTAACAAGATGGAATTTAGATTGGGAGGAAGGTGCAGACTTGGAAGCTTTGGGCAGAGACTAGGAGTTATTCAACAAGCATGAGTAACCTCCTTCGTGCCCCAAAGCTCCCCTTAAATAAGAGGAGAGAGTTGATCACCATATCAACTCAACCCCAACACCAGTCGACTAGTCCATGCACCAGTCGACTAAGGTAGCCGTTAGACACAGCCAACGGCTCTCTGCATAACCCTTTTTCTACCAACGGCCATATACTAGTCGACTGGTCCCATGACCAGTCGACTGGTCCCCATATCCGACAAGCACAGAAGCATTCCGTGCTTTCTGTGAAATTGGATCAGTCGACTGGTCCCATGACCAGTTGACTGGCCCATTACATTCTCACACACTCATCCTCGGAGTCGCCTTTGAAGTCCTCTTCCTCGACCTTCATCCCTCATATGCACCCGAGCCCGCGGATCCTCTCCGTGTCATCCTTTACGTTGCCCTGAAGTCCACTTCCCTTGGCTCCACTCCATTGCTCCTCGTCCGGCAGTTCCTCGGATGTCTTCCACACTATCCTTCACCGACTCAAGGATCTAAGCCCTTGGATGAGTTTCCTACACTTAGCCACACCAAGTTCTCATGTGTTTCACCAAGTCCTGTAAGACTCAAACACATATCAAACACATATGAAAGTCTAACTTAAACTCTTTGTCACACACATCAAAACTTAGGTTGATTGCACCAACATCTTATTCCTAACTAAAGTCAATATCTTTTATTCTCTAATCATTCGGTCACGTAGAAACTACATATTAATTTTTACAATATGTAAAAATTATATGCTAACTTTTACATGATAGATCATGATCCGATAATATTTATTTGAAATATAATGAGTGAGATGGAGTCTTCAATAGTTAATTTACTCATTGAAATATTATTTTAATCAAATTATTACCTTGAGAAGTAAAATCAAATAATATAAAATCGTTATTATAGAAGCTAGCAACTAGCTTCTACGGTAGATCATGATAAGATAATGTTTATTTGAAGTGTAATGAGTGTCATGGAGTCTACATCAGTTATTTTATTCGTTGAAGTGTTATTTTAATCAGTTTATTACTCATATAAGAAAAATCAAAATAATATAAAGTCATTGCTGTAGAAGCTAATAACTAACTCTATATGTTGTAGAAGCTGCATGCTAGCTTCTACACGACCGAGTAATTAGATAATGCAATGGTATTAACTTCTACACGACATAGTGATCAGATAATACAAAGGTTTTAGCTTTTACACGTTGTAAAAGTTATTGTTAGTGTAATCAATATTCATGGTTTTAATATTTGTTTGATAATATATTTAATGAGGTATTGTCAAAGTTGACCTAGTCAAGTAACTAGCAAGTCTAGGCAGGTCGAGATGACCAGATATTTCACAAGACTGAATAGTACTCTACTAAGTGACTGACAAGTCAGGCAGGTCGAGGTGAGCAAATGTCTAGCAAGGATAAGTAGTCTACTGAGTGACTAGCAAGTTCAAGTAGGTCAAGGTAACCGAATGTTTGGCAAATGAAAATCTTAAAGGAGTGAGCCTTAGGTGGCGAAGTCTTTGAGGAGTAAACTCTAAGCAAACAGAAAATCCTTGGGAAGTAGTGAGAAGTTTAGAGGAGTACAGTCGACCAAACCACTATATTGGATATCACTAACATTGTTTTACATTTATTATTTGTATCTATTGTGCTAATTCAATATTGTAGGAAAGTTTTAGTGGATTGTGTCACTTAAACACTAAATGGACAGACGAAGTTCAAACAAGTCTAGAGGATTAGATATTTTGCAAGAAAGTTAAGGTAAACTTCTAGAGTGGAGTGCTTCTTCTAAAAAGAAGAGCAGTGAAGTCTTGTCCCAATTGGGACAAACCTTAGGAGGTTTCTTAGTCAAAATCAAGATAATCCTAACTGTCTATATTACTCATGCATATTATTATCTATTACATAATTCTGTTTTACAGAATTATTATTTATATTATTCTTATACTAACTTTGTTTTGTAGAAAAGCAAAGTTTTCGTTGATTGAGGGGTTTAGTCGACTGAACCTCCCAGTCGACTAAACACAGAGGTTCAATTGACTGATCCGGGTGGATAAGTACAGAAAGATTCAAATTGTTGCAAAGAAGGAAAACACAGATCAGTCAACTAATCAAGGGGATTAGTCAACCAAACCCAATTTGAAAAGAGATTACGGATATGACCGAAAACCCAGATTTTGCTAGATCGATCAGATCATATCAGATCCGAACAAGCAAGGAAAGAAGTTGTGACCAGTCGCATAATAAAGATTCAGTTGATTAATCACGATCAATTGACTAAACGATTTTAGTCGACTGATAGAAGCATATAAAAGAAGCCTCATGGTTCAAGGCTCAACATTAATTTACACATGATTCCTTCACACCTCTGTTGCTTCTATTCATACAAGATTTGCTACTACGATACCGAGAGACTCTCTGACAATCGACACTTCATCTTCTACTTTATGTTGTCGATATACTTTACTTTTGCTTGTATTCATTTAAGATGATAATAATTTGTTGCTATCCATCTTCATTGTTGTACAAATTTGCTTCCTCTCCGAAAGCTTTTGGAGAGAACTATAGTGAATTGTTCATTCATAGCGATCAAGGGACTTTAGACTTTAGAGTAGTAATCCACTACAAATTAAGTAAAACAAAGACTTTAGACTTTAGAGTAGTTATCCACTACAAGTAAAGTAAAAAAAAAAAGTAACTTGTGTCTTCATATTTTTGTTTATCTCTATTTCTACTACTACTTTAATTTGGTTTTACAAAATGAAAAAACATTTACACGAATAAGATTCACGTCCTTCTCCTTTGTCTATTTCGATCTGACAACTATATATTAACTTCTATCCAATGTCTATTTCGATCTGACAACTATATATTAACTTCTACCCAATCATAAGATAATATAAAAATATTTTAGACAGACACTCATCTGACAAAAAATACCACGCCCTTTTGATGAAAGAACTAAAAAATATAAAAAATATTTTTAATAGAAATTTGAATAATAAAATTAATTTTAAAATCCTAAAATACTATATGTGCTCCTTTATAACTATCGTTAAAAGGATATCTCTTTTTTTTTTTATTAATGATCAAAAGGACGCCCGTGATATATTTATCTTGACAAAAGAGCACCATTTAATTGGCATAATATGTGCAACAAATAACACCGAAGCCATATGATTCAGACTAACCCTATTCCGATAAAATCCAGGCATCCTTTTCCTTTTTGCACAACTCCTGCTAACCAAAAGGATTGAGTATTGCAAAATTGGCTGAGTTACCTAAACTAAAGCCTCTTAACACTAACATGCAATAGATACTGCAAGCTCACAACCATTTGAAGAAGCTTAATCTACTGTCGTTCTCTATGGTCTCTTCAGATGAATCTGATGAGCTCTCTGTTGTGTCAGTGGAGCAGCTATTCCCTTGGTCTAGTCGCATCCGATTAGCATTATCAGCAATCCATTTGGCCACTTCTGGAGTTGAAGCCCATTCTTGCAGCGCAACCTTAGTTGACTCGCAAGTAAGATTTTCCCATTCTTCTTTTGTAAACTTTTTTGCTGGTATCTTGTGATAGGTTGAGTAGTAGTGATTGTTTTGCTGCTTTGCTCGTTTAGCTAGTGATGAATAGCTCTTTCCTGTAATACATATATGAAAGCAATACTTAGTTGATGATGACAAACCAGTAGAATCACCACTGATGAAAGTGTTATTGTGAGCAAAATTATGCCAGTCAAAACACCACTGACGTAGTGGTTCGCACAACCCTTGGAGAAATGGAGGGCACGCAAAATCAGAAACAGATCTTTTAGTGTAATGCACATAAATATAATTTGTCCAACATATGATTCAGCCTGTTAAGATTGCCTGATAATAACCAATTATTTTTCCTAATTCCATCAATGTGTATAGAAAAATAAGTTCCACAAGCGAACATGTTCAAACCTCTTATTGGTGGTGAAGATAAGGTGTATGGACTTGAGCTTGCCCAAAGTACTCTTGTCATCTTCTTAGATGTAGGAGTCAAAAACTCAGCTTGCCTATGGGACGATGCGTTTTGCTGCAATGCACTTCCATTCTTTATTGATGTGTGCCGCCTTGAGAAAAAAAAAACTATTTACTGGATGCAAAAGAAGTAAACATAGACTAATAATAGCAAAGCCATGAAGAACTCACCATATCTTTGAATTAAAAAGAGAGCAGAAATTCCAAAAGACAGCTAGTGAGACCAATGCCAAAGGAATATCAAGAGTGCTCTACAAAGAAAAAGACAACATAATGTGGTAAAAAGGTTACTAAAATGTTAACAGGAAAATGGAACCGCATGGAAACTAGCTGGTAAAAGAGAGAACAGGATCAGCCAGTCAAACATATTATTAAGATAGCAAATAATGATAAAAAAAAACAGCATAAGGCAGAGAGGAAACCAAGTTCATTTACCAGCTAGAAAGTTAAAAGGGCGTATTATTATTATTTTTCTGGTTACCCCACACATCTGAATGACTATTAAAGTGCAAAATAGAACAGGGATTAAGTGTAAGTAAACCAACCTGAGGGGCATATACATAAAAAACTAATAATATGTAATCTATAACAATATGGTTGGGACTGCCAAGGGGAAAGAACCCTAATAATTAATTTCCCCAATCAGCATGTGTTTCACACAAGCCTGACTTCAACTAGCAAATTTTCCACATTGAGTCTTCCACTGCATGATTCTCTCTGCATGTTGACTCTTTGTAGCTGTAAGCTTATGTCTCGCATCAAGTCCATCTATCTGCTAATTCTTCTTCCTTCTCATCCAAAAACAGGAAAGCAACCTCCTCTCCAGCAGTTTACAATTTCTCATTCTCTGTGGAGTGCAGATATCATAATTCTTTGAGAAAAGTTCTGTATTCTGCTTAACAAGGATTGTTCATAACAGTTCACTTCTGCAATGCTTCATCAGATTCCTATTCTGCAACCCTGCAGATTCCACTGTTCGTTATACCAATTTCGACTACAAATGCTGGTCCCAAATTAGTTTGATTATTTACTTCACTGCAGAGTGCTGTGAATATGACCAGATTTGCTCCTGAAAGTGAGAATAATATTTCTTCATCAGGTTTTCTCTGGTAGTGACAGCAACAAGGATCTCCAATCTTGTAAAAATGATCAGACTTGTGCTGTTCCAGATTTCTAGCATCTATTATTGCTGATATGCTAAGCCTTAATTTCCATATCTCAGTGATCCAGAATTGTGAAACCTCCAATTTATGGAAAAAAATCCACCTTCTTGGAATGGTTTTTTGATGGTAAAGCTTTCAACACGGGGCATACCATCGATATATAAATTGACAAGTAGAGACACTTTCTTCAGTGGCAAGTTGCTCAGTATACAACTTACATCTCAATTAGTTTCAACATTCATTAGTTCTTGGAGGTCATCCTATTGCTTGCACCACTCAAACTTCAAGTTCAGAGTTTAAAGCCTTAAGCATGTCTAATAATATCTCCCTTTTCTTTGCATTTAAAACCTACACATCATCTTACGAATGAATGCTCGTTTAGTCCCTCAACCATCTTTACAAGTTTGTTTGGTTCTATGCATACCTACTTTTTTAAATCAACTATTTGTTGCTAAACATACTAAATTACTAAATTCTTCAGTAGCATTAATGTTGATTCAGTTATCATTCAGGATTGGCAAGACTAGGAGAGAATTTAATATAGAGTAAAATTCTCAAAGATTATATCACTTGACCATGGCACATTCTTTTGCTCTATAGTTGACTCCTCTCCACTTAAAATCAATAATCATCTAAGACACCTTTGCCTGCAAACTACAAACAGTGACACCTAGTGTGTTCGATCATCAACATCTTTAACTACTAATGCATATCAACTTAAAAATTTACAAATTATTAGGCATGATTCCTTCATAATTAATTATGACCACATTGTTCATTATACTTAATTAAATTTTGTTTATATCTACCAAATTGAGAATTCCACTTTGTATATGAGAGTTATATCTATCGATACTAGAAGTAATGTTTATTATAAAGCACTTAGTACTACGGTAACTACATTTACGGATTTAATTTCCTCATCGTGTCTACTTTAAATGCATTCATATTCTTGGTATCTAATTTATTCGACCATATTATAAGAAAAAATAATTACAATGCTTATTTATTTATCTTTCTAACTTATCTAAACACAAATTCAACTTCAAAATTGGAAAATATGCTAATTTGTCAAGAGAAATTTGTTCACCTTCATATGTTAACTCTATCACGTTGTGTAGATTCATCCTCACCATTAACTACCTCACATCCAACATTTTCATCCTATACAAACTTATATGTTTGCTTATTTTAGAATGAGTGGCCAAAAATGAATAGCATAAAGTCAAGGCATTGTAAGAGGAAAGTGCATTGATTTGTTACTCAGAGAAGAGACACTCAAAGACAACAAAAATGAAGCAAAGTTAGTAAAATAATTATTCCCTATACTTAGAAGCGGCAACCCAAAAAAGGAAAACAATTCACTTGTACTCGAGTTCTCCTAAGTGGGGGAGAATAATGGATAGAAGGAAATTAATAGCGTATTAAAAGAAACAATACTAGATATACATTAGAGAATAATTTAAGATTTAATTAAAGGCAATAATTAGAGAATATATTAAAATTGGTGCATCTTCAAATTTAATTTAAAGAGAGATTTTTATCATTTGGAGAAAAATGTTTCGTAATTCAGGGTTGTCATATTTTTTTCTTTTTGGTAGTTAATTAGGAATAATTATATTCTCAAATATGGTATGGTAAGATTTCTTGATTTATATTATTTGTTTCCTAGTTTTCATTAGGGTAGGCTTTATTAAAAAAAAAGTCCCTCTAATTGTCTTGATTGTCTTGTTTCAATCAATAAGAATTTGCATCTCACTTCTCTATTGCGAGTTATTTTCTTTTACTTCATTAATTTTGTTTCAATCTTCTATGTGATTTGAAGATTCGATTTGGTGTTGCATAAATTCTCCACAGCTATTAAATTTATTTTGAGTGATTAATTTTAGAAAATTATTTAATAGGACCATATATTCTTGCAATTGTGCTTATATATGTTGCACATGTATTATGTAACCCATCTATCGTTCAAGTGGATAAGAACTCTAAAACTTTGATTATGTAATTCCATACAATCATTCCAACCTTTCAATCTTGTTCCTCCTTTTCTCTCTGTCTTTGCCATTTTCTCTTGTCCATTCTTCTCTTCTATTGGTAGAATTTTCTTCATTTAATCTCGACTTTAATTCTAGTTTTTTTTTCTGTAGATTGCTTTGCAGCTTATCCTCTCTTACCACTATTTTCTTTAATTTTTTTCTCACATCAAAACATATATTCTTCTCCATCAACTTCTCTTTCCTATTTCCCCATTTATATATATATATATATATATATATTCACATATTTATCCTCTTCTACAAGTCTAGAGTGTAATTCTATCCTTCTAACAGCAAAGCATAATTTATTCTATCACCTCATTATATTGTTTCCTAACGTGCTTGCAGTTTCTTTTTGGTTTATTATTTTAAGACATTTGGTTATGTTCATTTTAAATTGGATCCAATAAATATGCTGTGTTTTGTTGTTTTTATATGTTTGCTTTTCAATTATTACGGCAGTCAACAAGTTAACTTTGATTGTGTTCACGCCTGTTTACTTTTCTTATCTAGCTTACATAGTTGTCAAAAGCGTAAGGCACAAAAAAGCGCTCAAGGGTCTTGGGGCTTAAAGCACAAGGCGACGCACGAGCTTTACGGAAAAAAACGTAATAAACAAAAGGACTATCATATTTATTAAAAGTCTTTGAAAATGTCTTTAAAAATCCAAATAACCATAAACAAAATATTCTTTAATAAAGCGGTAGATTATTCAAAAAACTCAAAAAAAAAAAATCAAAAGTCTTTGAAAATGTGATAGATGAAATATCAAATATCAAAATGATCATCTTCTCATCTTCATTGTCCAAATCTACGTCATCATCAGCTCCATCGATTGATTTATATCCATCGATATCTTTTTCTACAGTTTCATCATTAAAGTTAATCTCTTCATCTACAAGACTAGTTTGAACTGAAAATTGCTTTCTTTTTGCTGAAGCAAATGATGATGCTGCTTTTGAAGAAGACGCATTTCGAGATCGAAAGTCATATACACTTTCACCAAGCCCAAATGTTCGTGCGACATCACTCCAACGCAAATCTTCACCTTCATAGACAAAATCATTATCATTGTCTCTATCACTGTCATCCAATTTCCCTAACAACCATTCATTACTATCATCTATCTCTGACAAAGTAATAGGGTCAATCTTATTTCGCATGTCATATCTTCGCCTCAAAGCTCTGTTGCACTTGATATATACTAAATCATTCAATCGTTGTTGAGACAACCTATTTCTTTTCTTAGAATGTATCTAAAAAAAATTAAAAAGTAAAATATTAAGTCCATAATATAAATTCTAATATGTATTAAAAAAACTTCAACTTACATGTTCAAAAACACTCCAATTACGTTCACAGCCTGATGAAGAGCATGTGAGGTTTAAAATCTTCATTGCAAATGCTTTTAATGCACCATAAGAAGATCACCAATCAACTTGAAATACAAAAACATATAAAATATAAGATTAACTTTATTACCATCCAACACTGATATTGCACAATATATTATTTATAAATTTATCTGATGATTTTGAAGTTCTTTGTCCGATAGCTATTGGCAAACCAAAAGGTCCTGCTTTCTTGTATTTTTCTAATTGATTTGTGATCTTATCTTGTAAATCCTCACCTCTCAACAATCTAGATATGCATTTGTACAAACCCTCCATCACTTCTGTACCATTTTCTATGTCAGGGTTTGAGTAAAAACACTCTGGATTCAAGAAATATCCGATTGCGTGCAAAGGTCAATGGAGTTGAACGTTCCATCTTGTGTCAATGAATTCAAAAATGCTACGATATTTTCTCTTCATTATTGTTAAATGACGCAGCGATAGCTTCTTTGGCCCTGTCCATTAACTCATAATAATAATCCATAGGAGACATTTTTTCACCGTTTACCTGCCGCAATACTTTCACTAATGGGCCGCCAACTTTAATGCAAAAACCATATTTTTCCAAAAAGAAGGCATCAATATCACTTCTACTACACGTTTTCCAACCGCCCCTCTAGAAAATCAACTATTTGCTCACTTTTCATATATAAACATCTTTCTAAGATTTGTTTGTTGTACATGAAACCACTTTAAAATTTAAAAAAAAAACGGTTGGGAAATATGTTTTTGCGGTTCTTACCATGTCTCTGTCTAGTAAACTCTCTCATCTTGCTCAATACTTGTGGTTTGTTGTAAATATAATCATTCACCATCAGCAGTCATTCATGCAATTTTCCTAGATGAGGAATTTTGAATATATCCTCGAGCAACAAATCTAAACAATGAGCTACATAGGGAGTTCGGTACAAGTGTGGAAATCGGTTTTCCAAAAGACGGCCTGAAAAAAAAATTAGTCAAAAAGAATTAAAAATATGATCCAATTATTAATTGGAAGTAACCAAAATTTAAAATATTACCTACACTGACATTGCAACTTGCATTATCTGTTACAATTTGGACCACATTTTTTTCTCCAATACGATACACAAATTTAGAAAGTAACGCGAATAGCTTGAAGCATCAACTGATTCAACAAATACGCTTCCTTTGGGACCATTCACCAAAAAAATTATAAGAGTCCTCCCCTTTTTATCCGTCATCCATTTGCCATGATTGTGCACCCAAATTTAGCATGATCTTCTTGATGGGATTTGACAAGCGAGTTTGTATTTGCCAACTTCTTCAAATACTTAACTCTCACTTTATGATATAATGGAGGTTTTGTCCCCAATCCAAATTCTCCAATAGCTTCAATACAAAGCTCAAAAGAATCATATTTAATAGCATTGAAAGAAATTTCAGCATCATACATCCATCTTGCAAATTTCTCAACTGCATTATCTCTTAGCTTCTTTTCATTTTCATCAAATTGTCCTTTATTTTTTGCACGCCTTTGTTTGACAATTTCATCGGCATCTTTCATAAAATCAAGATTCATAGGTCCAGTTTGTTTACACTTTTTACCTTGGACTTCAGGATGGATGCTTGGATCAAATATTGATCGTTTCCCTTTCACTTTAGTTTGATGATCATCTTCATGTTCTTCCAAATCTTCCAGATTATCAATATCATCAGAATGAGGAATATCATCGATTTGATTCTTCAAATTATTCTTTTTTTTTTACATGAACTCTCTAATTTCTTCTTTAACATGCTCGGGACATTTCGGACAAGCTTTCACATTTGTATTGCCCCCAACTAAATGTAGCTCGTGTCAATAAATTCCTCCATTTGTTATTTTACCGCAAAAAATACAACCTAAAATATTTGAATTTTTAGGATCCGAACATGTTGCATAATTCCAAGTAATATCTTTGCGAGTGGATGGCATTGTTACATTTGACATGGTTAAGAATCAAGAATCAAGAATCAAGAGTCAAGACCACTGCAATCAATAATAAACAATCAATAAGTAAAAAAATATAAAACAGTAAAAATAAATTATCTAGATATAAATCTGATTTATATGAATTAATTAAATTAATTTTAAAAAAATAATTTTAAATATATATTTTTATATATTTAAATCTAATTTATATATATTAATAAAATTTATTAGATTTTTTTATTTTAAATATATTTTTGTTTTATTTTAAATATTTTTTTGTATATTTAAATCTGATTTATATAAATTTAAAAAATTATTAGAATTTTTTAATTTTAAATTTATTTTTTATATCTTTAAATTAAATTTATATGAGTTAATGAAATTTATCAATTTTTATATTTTCAATTTTTTTATATTTAAATTTGATTTTCGTGATTTAATAAAATATATTTAAACAATTATTTTAAATATATTTAAATTTAGTTTTCATGAATTAATAAATTTATTAGAATTTTTTATTTTAAATATGTTTTTATATATTTTATTGGGATAAATTAATTAAATTTTCTGAAAGAATGTTTGAACTACTTATTTAAATTGGGAGTTGATTGAATAAATTAAATGCAAAGTTTGAAAATAAAAAAATCGTAATTCTGCAGCTCACGACCGCGACACCAGAGGCGCCTCCAACGCCACCGGAGGCATCCCACGGCGCCACGAAGGCTTCCCGCGACGCCTCTCGGTGCCACGGAGGCTTCCCGCGACACCTCCAGCACCGTCAGAAGCGTCACAGGACACCTCCGACGGTGCAAGAATACCAAGATGCCTTGAACTTAAGGAATTAACAAAAACTAAGAACTAACCTCGAAACGAAGAAGCAGACAATCGAAGAAGTTGCAGCAGCAGACGTGAAGAAGCAGCAGCGACAAACGAAGAGACGAAGGTTTAAAGAGGTTTAATTAAGGCTTTAAATAAAATAAAAAATAAAAAAGGAATACTTCTGCGGAGCGAGTGTCGTCGCTTCTGCGCAAAGCGCTCGCTTCCTAAACCTCTTATGCTTCCGAGTTCTCGGAAGCGCAAGGGTTGCGCCTCGCTTTGCGCTTGAGCGAGCGCTTTTAACAACTATGCTAGCTTATTGAAGCTTATTTATTAAAAATGTTATAGAGCTCAATCTTTTACTGAGCTGCTCTTGGGACATTATTATCCTTGTAATTTGGTTAAGGCATTGCTACAATAAAAGAAATATATTATGTATTTTAACACCACATAGGTAATATGAAATTCTAAAATTGTAAAATACAATTATATTTTTATATATTTGAATACAAAACTAAATAAACAACATGAAAATTGAGCTTTAGATAAACAAATATCCAGGTTTACAAATTATTGAGAACTTACTCCATGAAACTTAACGAACCAAGTTCATCACTCTTCAAGGTTGTTCAATTTTTTTAACCAATCAAACAATAACAAGCTGAATATTAAATTTGTTGGTGAACACCCTATCCATTATTCATTCACAGTCCTATCAATTATCACTTGTTTACTTTTATTGTTCATTTATTTTGATTAATTAAGTACTCTATTAGATATTACTTTAATGTTGATCGCCTAGTCCCCACAGGAGTGCCCAATTAGTTAGAGGGTGACAAATTTATTACAATGGGACAAGAATCAATTCCCGACAAGTACATGCCCTCGGGGAAAAAACTCCTTTCACCCCGTAGCTACTTAACAGTCGACTATAAGCTAACCCCGTGATTTACCTCCCTTCACATAACCTAGGAAGGGACTTTGAGAGGCGCCTAGGTGAGCGTAATCACCTTTTTTGTTACCATTTAATGTTGATCACTTAGACCCGGCCCGATGGCTCTGCACTATGCAATGGATTAGTTGGCCTAAAATCGTCATTTAAGTACCAGCATATAATATGAATTGAAACACTACATATCAAACACCGATCATAAGTTACATAAATTGTTAAGAGGATACCATACCTGCAAAACAAATATCACCCCTGTTAAACGCATTGCCCACTTCACAAACTGAGCTATGCCAGCATCTACAGTTCCATCATCTGAGAGAACAAATTTTCTCACAGTCCAGTAGCCTAAAGCAGCTCCTGCTAAGACTATTCCCACTACTATAAAAACTGAAACCTGTACAAAGTTACACAGGATGTTTTAAGATGTAAGATTCAACATAATGGAACCTATAACCATAAAAAAGGTTTGTGACTATGACAAGCAGATGCATGGACATTTAGAATCTACATGCCTAAAGCGTGTTGGGTGTAACATAGGTCATAGTGTCAGACATAATTTTTACTAATTTAGGCTAATATATGCAAAATTTTGAATTCAAATTTACATAAATTGTTGCTGAGAGATATATGTAACCAGAATAGGACCTTTTAAGGTCTGTTAAGGCCAGTATATGTTTAAGCCAAGTGTATTTCTAAAAGCACATAACATAAGTAACCAAGTATCCTGATTGACACATTCCAAATAAGGCCTAGGAACACCATTTAAACTATCTGCCTAATAAGCAGCAAGTGATGCAAAATAAACAAAGAAGATTTTATTAGAGTAATACCCAATACTTAGTGTGAAAATAATTATTAAAACATGAAAATGAAACTTCTCCACAAAAACAGAATTACAGATGGGAACACTTACAGGATTGTGCAACTCTTCATTCAGTCCAAAACTAACCAGCAGAGAATTAACCAATATGGAAAAGTAGTGTGCAACAAATGAACCAAGACCAAGCTGCATATAACAAAAATAATACAAGCCCTCTTCTATTCAAAAAGTGCCTTTTAATAAAATAATGAACAAGACACAAACAGGGAAAGAACTTCATACCACAGATCCATAGATTGTAATATATAGAATGTTTTTCCTTCCAGTAGGTAGTAACTTCATCCCCTACAACAAAGATGAAATTAACAACATGGCGCTAAAAACAAGCCTGTCAATTTATTAGTTGATTCTTAATTGATTCATTACAAGATCTACACTTTTATATGAAAACCCCTTCAAGAGACATATACCCAAGTGATAGAGAGTACATATGTCATGGCAAATGATGCAACTCAAGCTACCATGGGAAGTCAAAGTCTAGACAGATCAGACAACCAATTATATAGAAGGAAAAGCAGCTAAGGGGGGTTTGACAAGCTTCCACCAATGATGAAGCAGCCAGACACAATAACTGAAATTGAGCAGATATAGGAGTGCAATTGATAGTATACTCCGGTGATGCCAAACAAAAAAAGGTTTTTAAAGGGCTAAAAAATTTTGGGCAAATTCACACAACATAAATCTAGCAAATATAGGAGTACAATTGATAGTACAGTTGGTAGTATCAGACTATCCAGTGACTATTATTATTCTAAAAGAAAGAAATGTGTGAAGCATAAGATGTGTTATATAATAAAAAACATAAAAATGAAGTAGGTCAAGCTAAGTAGGCACCAATAGAAAATTTAGTTTGTGCTTTGTTAGTAGCGAGCTTGGGCCTAATTTTGAAATCATACTATCAAATTATTATTAAGTAAACGAGGGGACAATAGCTATGGGTAAGATTAACCATAGATGATTTGTGTGATTTCAGAGGGCCAACAAAGTGAATAGGGACTGAACCAAGTGTTGCAAGCTGAAAAAGTTAAAAGATGGCACATGTTCACTCAACCTAGTTGGCACAAGGCCGTCTTATGAAGAAAAACTAGTTGTACATAGGGCCTCAGTCTACATGGCAAGTGACCCTAAGGAGGATAGATTCTCCCTTTAAGGCCTACAAGAGGGGAGAACAGAGCTGTGAAGAATGATTAATTGACACCTCAGACAAGCTCATTTAACTCTCTCTGCCTCAACCAGCAACGTATCGACTCCACCAAATCCAATAGTCTAGTTTCAGAAACCACCAAAGCCAACCTCACACCCATTACAATGCATGAACTGCTCAAACCTTCACTGAAACTGATCCACTTCAATTAAGCCTATGGTAGTCCAGTCAAATTGAATCTAATTTCCTATTCAACCCAGCTGAGTTCAATAACTGAAGTTTGAGCTGAGGCTTAAAAGCTAGCAATTTTCCACATTTATTATAAGCCTGACAATTCTAATGTTTATTTGATTGAGAAAATGGAGCTCTACTATAGTACTTTCCTGCAACAATCATGATATTGAAAATATGGCATGAACTTGTGAAAACATCCAATTATAAATAATCAATTATCACCAATAGCATCAATTCCATCTCATACAGTCATACCTGAAATAGGAGTATCAAGATAATGAGAAGAGCCCCCAAGGCCATAGAACTACTGTAGTAAAATGGCACCCAACTGCTGATAATAGGGGCAACTAGAAGTAAGACAAATCCAAGACCAAGAAAAACTAGACGCCACTGTTGAAACTCTGCAAATAGTAAAAATTTTAAAAAGAAAAAAGAAGGTAGGCAATTAGCTAAATGTAGTTCAGATCTATTTAAGTTCATATGAATAGTAACAAAACTAGTAAAGAGGCTCAACCTTCATCAAGAGAAACTGTCAAGGCAATAGACATTTTATCATCAGTATTAATGTCAATATATCTATCTTCGTAAGGTGAGATCACTGAACTCCATTGACCATGTTGAAGAGATTCCCAGACTTCCTCGTTGCATTGACATAGACCCATAGACACATTTCTATAAATAATTCATAAGTAAATTGTCAAGGAGAGGCACAATCAATGATCTGCAATATATTTCGGAATTAACATGTGAAATAATTGTCAAGGAATCTGACCTATGGAAGCATATTTGTATCTTTTCACGAAATCTGTCAGGAGTGACTTCATCAACTTTCAAATTGACGCGCACAACACTGGCATAAAATTTAAGGTTCAACCTTGATATGCCAGTCACATGAACCCTCCGACAAAGTGTTGTGCCAAATTCAAGAGTTGGATTTTCCAAATTAATATCTGCATCAAACAGGCGAGGAACTTTTTTTTGGTAACTCATAACTCTATGGAAAAGAATTCTAACATAACACGAATGTTAGCTCCAAGAAAAATAAGTCCAGAGGCAATATTCCAAATAAATAAATAATCCATGAAAAGATAACTCATCTTAATCTTATTGCGAATATATTCTTTAAATTTTATCTCTTATTACTTGAGAAACTTTAGGCACATTCACATAGACAATATTAATTATTGAAACATAGAAAAGCTAAGATATAATCCAAGAGATAGGTAGAGAAATATGATATCTTCAGAGAATGTCTAAAAAAATGACTACTGGAAATGAAAACGTCAGGATCATTCCCTGGCTTTGCTAGGGCAGGGGGGGAAGCGTGTTTTGGCTTCGGGATTCACGAAGAGGGCAGCGTACCACGGAGAGGCGTCTTCTGGTCCGAGGAGACAAAGGGAAGCGAGGCGAATGCTAGGAGTGAGCAGACGAGGAGGAGGAAGAGGGGAGGATGAAGAGGAGAGTGCTCCATCGCTACCCACCTCGAGAACGCCTCGCTCTCTTCCCTTCAGGCTCGTCTCATCAAGGGAAACAAGGTCTCCCATTTAAAGACTTCCCAGCGAGCGAGCTTGGCTCAGCCGTGAACTCAAATCTGGGTGTGGGCTTGAATGGGACTGATTTCGAGATAGTGAAACCACACGGACCCAATGAGCAAGAGAGAAAGGGGCTTAATTGGAAAAACGCAGATATATTTTTTAAACTCTTTAATTCATGCAAAACACCCCTCTAATTATCTGTATCTTCAAAAGCACACTTTTTTATATAATTTTTTTTAAAAAAAAAAACACACACCCATCCAGATTTGAATACCTTACTTACTCCATCTTAAATCAAACTTCTAGTCCATTATATATTTCACACATCTTTCATCGATATCAATCAAATTCATTTATTATCTATTCAATCTCTGCACATTCAAATCACATATTAGGTACATAGTCAAATCTATTATAACATTTTCGATAGAATTAGAACTCTTAGACGGGTCAACCCGTAGTGGGGTGGGTCAGCCCATGACGGACTAACTATTTGGCCGGGCGGGGGCGGGTCAACTCGTCAATATGGCAGGTTGGGAAATTTCCAACCCAACCCATTCTAAGGCGAGTTGCGGGTTTGATGGGCCAACCCGAGGGTCCATCAAAATTTTTTAAAAAATTAAAAAAACATTGCATATCTTCAACATTTTAGTTGGAAAAAATTTTCTTCAATTGACACAGTTACTTAGCATTATATATAAATAAATTCTACAAAATCATGTAACTGTATACAGCATTATCATAATAAACATTTTACTTGTTGATCAATCGGGAGAACTCTGAGGAATCTCATGAACATGCTTGGCGATTGTTTATCGTCACACACATGAAATGATATGCAATGTTTGCACCTGCTAAAGAAATTATACATTGCAGCTATTCTGTTCCATCTTTTATTTCAATTTACAGCAAATATATATATTGATTTAAAAACTCGACCGGCCAGTAGATGGAGTCATGTTGGTTAAAGAAATTTTCTCAACCCGCGGGCCAACCCAAGCCCAGGCGGGCCGACCCGCGCGGGTCGCTGGCATAGGCAGGTCGGCTCGCGGCGGACCTTGGTTGATAAAATTCTAACCCAATTT
>JBBMJZ010413110.1:4367565-4377933 GCA_037833815.1 Zingiber zerumbet
CCCCTAGGCACCCGACAGCGTCTAACCTCCTATCTGAAGAGGGAAAACGTGCCCGGCCCATCTAGAGGTGCTCAACTGACCCCTGAATCTGCGAAAGGAATTAAACACACCCTAGATATCGCTAAAAATGCACATAAAACTAAACTGGCGCATAAAAACTCAAACGAGAGCTATTATACTGCAGGTGAGGGGTTTCTTACCTCGTGCGCTAGATTTCTTACGATTCTAGCCGCTAGATTTCCGGTGGAGACGATCTTCTCGACGAACCGCTCGCGTCCACGTGTTCTTCTCGCGGAGTAGAGCGTCCTCGTGTCGGAGTCGTCGTCGGAAGGTGCTCTTGAGACCCTTTGGGAAGGAACCCTAGGTTCCTTTTGCTTGTGCGCCGAGAGAAAGAGAGGAAACGGGAGGAAGAGAGGGAGAGGTCGGCGTGAGTTTTTGATCTCGGTGGGGAGTTGCCGAACCAAGAATTAAACCAAAAACCAAACCCCAACTAATTAATTCCCTATTTATATTAAGTGGTTTATTTAACCAACTCTAATATAAATTTATTTGATTCCCTTTCCTATCAGCACACCCCTGCTGGGGCCTCCTGGCTAGCCGGATTTACTAAAGTTCCGGTTCGGTCCAAGGTCGCGGGTTCGATTCCCCGCGTAAGCTATTTATCGTTTTATTTATTTTTGCTACTTACGCTACTCGGAAAATTCCGGAAAAATATTCTAAAATTCTAGGAAAATCGTAGAATATTTCTAAAATAAATTTGAGAATTTTCGGGCGTTACATCACTTCAGTCAATAATTAAGATTTCCTACTCTATTGCCTTATCACGATGTAAGATCCATTCTGATTGATATGTTTACTTAATGTTGGTACAGGTTGCACTAATAATCTGATTTTGATGTATGACAAATAGGTTAAAGTTAGATGTATTGTTTATCTAACTTTTTCTACCAAGTGTACCGGAGTTGACTGGTCTAAGGGACTTGACACTAGGCTGAAATCCAGCTAGGTCCGCAGGGCCCGATAGCTGGTGCGAAGTCCAGATAGGTCCGTGAGACCCGATATCTGACGGTAAGTCCGGTTGGGTCGCGCCGGACCTGATAACCAACCAAAATAAAGTTGGGTTTGCGGACCTGACAACTGGCGGGAATACCTGGTGGGTCAGAGACAAGTCGAGTGACTGCAAGTGGTAAGTAAAGGTAAGCAATTGGAGGAGAGAGTGAGGACGCGTTCCCTGTTGAGGGAACTGTAGGCGCCGGTCTAGCTTAGGTCAATTTGAGAAACCTAAGCTGAGATCTTGACTAGATTTTAGTCTCGGAGAGACCGAATCTAATTACTACTCATATATTATTTTGTTGTGCTAACTTTGTTTTACAGTATGAATCTATTTTTTGTCGCCCAGGACTAACCTTTTTCTGTAGAGGAAAGTTGCTGAAGAAAAGCGGTCCGGGCGCCTGGATCAGGCTCGCCCGGCGGGCCGTAGGTGCCTAGGCGGTTCGGGCGCCCGAAATTGAAAAATCATCACAAGCTGACGTGGAGTGTGTCGATTGGCCGAGCCACGTGGTCCAGGCTCCAGGCGCTCGGAATGGACCTATTTAAAGGGCTTCGACCCGGAGCCTCACAGCAACAACTACTACGACTTTCTCTTCTGCTTGGTGCTCTGAAAGAGCTCTTGCGACGCTGTGAAGATTCTCCGACAACCAACGATTAAGATTCTTTTCTTTTTATTGTCGGTAACATTATTTTTATAGTTCTTGTACTTGAAATCTGTAACCTTTTCGAACTATTAGTAAGTTGCCCAACGAAATCATTCGACGAGTGCGGGCCTTGGAGTAGGAGTCGTCGAAGGCTCCGAACCTAGTAAAAACAACCTATTTTAGCATTGTTTCCTTTTGCTTCCGTTCTTTGCTGTGCAACTTCGATTCACTCTCGAATTTTTCGACGAACACTATTCACCCCCTCTCTAGCATCTTTCCGATCCTACACTTAAGTGGTCATTAACCAATGCCTTTCATTTGAGCATTAGAAATTTTTTCTTGCGGTCATGTTATGATTTCACCAAGGTAAAGGAATCAAGGGCCTCAGATTCATTCTCTTTTATATGAAATTATTGTCCAATGGAATTTTGTTGTTTATATGATTTCATATTTATTCCACTGCTAATTCTATTGCATTCCATTTTGACATAGTAGAAAAGAATATATAATTACATATATCAACTTGCCTATTGTTAACTGTTTTGTTTTCAGCCTTTTTAACTCATATAACCCTCGCACGTTGATGTCTACGGCATATTACAGAATGGATCTCTATCAGCGACCATTGCCTGAGGTACTTGTCAAAATATCCAACTTGAATATACATTACTATGAATGTTTTTCCTAGATTCAATGTGATGGGATAGGTTGGTGCTTCATTGCATTCATGTCCAAGAAAATCCATAGACGATCCATCTAATTTTGTTACAATGATGTAAAGGTACCTGTCACAAGCTTTTTTGGCTCGGTCATGAAAACAATTCACACTGATGCAGCCTATATGGGTTTGTCTATTCCACCTAAAACTGAAGCTCAATTTTTGCCGGGAGATGGTGAGAATCACCAATTGAGAATTGAAAATGAACCTGATCTGGAGAAAGATGGTAACAAGCAAACAAAGGTATTTTCCTCCAGCCTATGTTTTCTGTTTGAGGACTGGATGTAATAATTCACAATCAACAGGAATTGCATTGTATTTACCACGAGTGGTTGAATCTTCTACAAGAGAGATTTGAGAACACAGACGCTGAGTTACTCTTCAGATATGGTTTTGGGACTATGGTTTTCTTGTTGACAATCTCTACTTGGCTATCGGCATAATCATTGACTGATTTGCATTCGACCTGATTCATCGATCTGTCTGCCAGAAACCACAACAATCACCGATATTCAAATTCAAAGCAAAGGGAGATGGAAATTTACGTCAAAATGTCCATATGGCAGAATGACAATCCAATTGCTGTTCTTCTGTTGTAATGCTTTGAATTAGATGAACTTTTGCACCTGTTAAGAGATGTTTGTTCCTGAAAACAAATGATGTAAAATGACTTTCATAGACTTCACTTCAAAATCAATCCACATGTTTTGTTTGAATTGACTTCATGAATAAAGTATAGATCTGTTTTTAAGCAACATCTTGCCATAAGCACTAAATGGTTGTAGATTGTGTTTATGCACAATAGATTGTAAAGGTCTTATATGCAAATATGATTCAAAGCTTAATTTGAGGTTTACAGCCAGATGAGAAAGCTGCATTGATTCCGGAGGGGCTAATTGAACCTTGTTTAGATCACCTGAGGTGGTTCCACTTAAGTTGAGATAAGATTGCATGACATTTGAATTTGCTTGATCCTAAGGTGGACTGGTGTTGGTTGTTGAGCTTGCATGAGATGGAGGTAATTGATGAAGGTGAATATGGTGAGCTGCCTTTTGTTAAGGATCGGTTTGGTTGGAAGTTATCCTCAGTTAATTGGCCTGAGTTGTTGAAGAGAGTATGAGTTGAGGTGTGGATTGAAGAAGGAAACTAAAGAGGAAAAAAATCGCCAAGGAAAAGGAAAAGAAAAAGAAAAAGGGAATGCCTTCTCCTTAGTTCACTTATCAAGTAAATTCAGAGTAGAGCTTGTGCACGCTCAATGGATTACAGTGATTGCAGCATGAACAACTATATTGTTAGACAATTAAGGCAAGGTTCCCTTGTTGAGGTTGAAAAGCAAAATTCCGGGTGCTGATGTTTTTCATCCTTCACCTACCTCAACTCCTCTAAACTTTCCTTTGGATAAAGCGCCTTAAATAAGGCAAGAAATATGACCTTTTAAATTGTAGAAATATTATTAAGTGGATTTAGCCCTCATGCGATATACAGTAGGACACCCATGTAGTCTTCTAAATAATTACAGTTTAATTCTTAGCTATGGTAGACTCAAGACATTTTCCTCTAGTGGAGTAAAAAATTATATATATATATATAGTTAATCCAGGGCTTTGAAAATACTCCACTAGAAAAACTCCTTTGTTGAAGGTGAAGTAACCTCTTACAGACGTTGACAGCTCACAAGAAAGACTAGAAAATGATTACAAGATTTATAGTTTAGTTGTTCTTGAATTCCTAGCTTCAGGGGTTTTTTTTATAGTCTCTGGAAAAACTTATCCATTGCTTGGAAGCGCCTTCAAGAGGATCCAGGGCGCCTCCAAGAGGATAAACTTTTATCTTCAACGCAACGGTCATTGCTAACGGATAAGCACGGTTAAAGACACCTTCAATGAGCTCAAAGGCGTCTTCGCACTATTCATGCGAGGAGCCTCCCAAGCCATTGGAGGCGCCTTTCATGATGTAGATAAGCCTTCCTTGCGAAGGCGTGAGGGTGCCTCCAAGCGTCTTGGAGGCTCCTTCCATGAAGCATATCAACCTTCGAGCTGATCTTCTTCGTGTAGGTAATGCTTCGGTTAACCCAAGTTGAGCTCTCCAAAGTCCAACTCTGGCCTTCTCCTTGAACAGACTTCCTCTCAGTTTCTTGTCTTTCGAACGTCGTGCACGTCCTTCTTGTCCATTGATGTACTTTCCGCAGCTTCTCGTCCCTCGGATGTACCGAGTCCGTCGACTCACTTCCCGCACCATCCTTCTCAATCGTTGCGTCTTCCGCTCGACTTTTTGTGCTCCTAAGTTTTTGCACACTTAGACACAAGGTATCAAACACAAACATAATCTAACTTAACTTAGTTGATCACATCAAAACTACCACAAGGTACTTACATACTGATGGAGTGAGAATGAAGCCCGTGGAGTAAGCCGGAAGGACTTAGTGCATTTGAGCGATAAAAAGGTAGGAGAAGATATGCTCAAGAGCTAGTAAGCTCTACGAGATGAGTTAAGTGACCTTGTAATTATGATAAAGGGTAGAACTCAGTTTAGGCGTATTTGATTTTAGTAAACTTGAGTCGGAGTTTCGGAGGACCAAAATAGGATTCTTGATGACCATAACTCCAGTCAATCTAAAATGAATTTGGTCGATCAATGCACATGATAAGTATTTTTCTTCTTTGAACATGTTTAAAGTTGACCGATTCGGGAGAGTTCCTGTCGATCGAAATGGATTTAATTGATTGAAATACATGTGGAGCATGATCTGGCTCAGATCCAGATGAGACAGTCAGAGATCCACTTTGACCAGGGCTACGAGCAATCGAAAGGGATCTAGTCAACCATATCAAATCAATATCAGTTAAACCAGACCTTCGTGTGGATGAAGCTACCAGAATAAGTCAGCATGATTCGTGTGACCAGATTTCAATGATACTCTAAAAGGATGCCTTGTTATCTTCCTTCTTGTTCTTTCTTTCTTTCTCTTTCTCAATAAGAATATAAAATAGGATTCCTTCTTGTTCTTTCTTTCTTTCTCTTTCTCCATAAGAATATAAAATAGGATTCCTTATTTATTTGATGCAAAGTAAAATATTAGTTTTTTAAGTATCAAATTGATTTTTTTTTAATTATATAAAGTAAAAAAATGCCACCTTAATACTATTAGAAAATCTTTATAATATAAATATATGAAAATTATTATTGCATTAGATTAATTTTAATGATTATAGACAAAATGCATTCACATATGTTATGATTAATCTTTTGAAATTAATTATTCAATTATATTATGAGACCATTTCTTCACTTTAAAATAGGTTTGAATAATTTAAGATATCGAAAATAATTTTAATTTTTTGTATGAAGTAAAAAAGTTAAAATTGTTTATGATGATTTCCTTAAATAAAATGTTTTAACTTTAAAATTTTTTAAAACATGATAGGTTATTTGATAGTGATGGTTTAGATTTATTTTTAGAATTAAAAGTTTAAAAAGAAATAATAAACTCAAAATTAAAAATAACACTTAGATATTAAGTTTCCTACAAAAAAAATATTTTTTTTCCATTACATTGAAAATACCACTGACAATATAGCTTAAATAATATCTCAAGATTATATTAATATAGCTCCAAAAAAAGAAATTTTAAAAATTAAAATTAATAAAATATTATTTACGTTTAATAGTATCTTATTAGCTTCACTTATGAAGAATCAATCTGGATAAAGGAGGAGGATTACATTATGTTGTCAGCCAGCGTTAAAACTATGACAAATTAATGCTCAATGAATGGATCCATTAAACTATTGTACTAATGCTAGGTTGTTCTCCGAAAGGAACGTGTTGCAGGGTCTGACTGTGACATCTTAGGAAGGACCACTCCATCTCCAGAACTCGGGTGTAGTGCTAAATATACAAGAGTTTAAATTGTAGGATCTGACTATAACGTATCGGCAAGGACTGCTACATCTGCATGAGAACTTGAGTGTAGTGTTAAATAGGCAAGAGTTCTCACACCATAGGTTAGATAAGAACAAATATGATAGGAAAACTAATATTCTAAGATTTGGAACATAGAACATAAAAATCTTCAATGGTAAATTAATTGAGGTAGTAGATATGATGATTATGAGAAGAATTAGTATTTATATGAAACCCTCACTCATCACAGAAATTTTACCGAGTATATAACATTTATATGAAAATAAATGAGAGTATTAAGAGCATCATCTTAGATAAATCTCTAAAAAAAATACAAAGTATACTTCACCATATATTCAAAAATATATCTTAAATATTCTTGTCAACCAAGTGAGAAACAAGATTCGTAAAGAAATCGGGGATGTAAAATTCTACATTTTATTAGATGAAGCAAGAGATACATCTAACAGAGAGCAAATGATTATTGTATTAAGATTTGTGGATATTGATGGTTTTTTACAAGAGAAGTTTTTTGTCATTATACATGTGACTGACTTAAGAAAGAAATATCCGATGCTCTTGATTGTTATGACTTACATATCCACAACATGGGAGGATAAGGATATACTGGTGCTAGCAATATGTGTGACTTTTGGAATGGATTACAGACTCTTTTTTTGAAAGATTGTTCATACTCATATTATTTATATTATATTAATTTGTTCATCGACTTCAACTAACATCAACTACAATTGCTAAAAAAGAGGAATCCATTTGGTTATTCTTTTCAAAATTGAATTCAATTTATAATCTCATTAATGCACTCCTAAACATCATGTGAGTTACATTCTACTCAAAGAATTTAAGTTGTGCATATGGTAGCTACTGGTGAACAAACACCGACAGAGGATGTAATCAAATTGGCAATTTACTATAACTTGGAAAGACTCATTAGAGTTCTAATTTTGACTTAATTTGTTGTATGATTGATATGTATAACTCTGTAATTACTATGTTAGAAAACATGATGGTTGATGGGTCTTCTAACTCCATCGTGATGAAGCTAGTGGTTTATTAATTGCAATGAAGTATTTTGATTTCATATTCATATTTCACTTGATGCAAAAGATGATGGGGATAATAAATCTATTTTGTTGAGCATTGCAAGAGAAATTTTAGATATTTTAAATGTAATGGATAATGTTTCAACTACTAAAATTTCGCTTCATACTTTGAGAGAAGAAGGATTTATAATTATACTTAGTTATGAGAAAGAAGTTTGTGTTAAGTATGATATTGAGATACCTTACATGGAAGCTTGTTATGAATCTGATACGGGTCGTTCTTGTCAACAAAATAACTCAATCATAGTTGAGCACTATTATAGATTTGATGTATTTATTGCTGCAATAGATTTTTCTGGTTGAAAAGCTTAATAGTAGATTCAAGGATGAAATAGTTGAACTTCTTATGTTTAGTTGTGTTTTGGAACTTAAAGAAAATTTTAAGCTTCTTAATTATGTTAATCGTATTTATTGAGCTATTGAGAAATTCTATCCTCTTGATTTTGATGCATAAGATTTGCACCACTTGAGAATGCAATTAGATTACTATTAGTTTAATCTGGTTGGCCATGAAAGATTTCAAAATTTATTAACTATTTTTGAATTAGGTTAAAAATTAGTTGAAACAAATAATTGAGGAACATATCATTTGATTGATAGGTGAATTTTTTTCTCATCTATTATAATTTATGCATTATATGTAATATATATATATATAACAAATAATTCAGGAACATAGGTGATTTTTTTTATAGTTTATGCATTATATGTAATATCCTAGATATGACGTTAAGAATTAAAATTATTAAATTTAATTAGGGATATAATAATAGAATAATTGATAAATAATAAGGAAATAAATTTAAATGAATATATAGACTTTATTAGAATTTTTTAGATTTTAAATGGATTTTGTTTATATTTTAAGGAGATAAATCGGTTAGAAGAAAAGTCTCTTGAAGTATCCTATTTAAGTTGGTTGAATCAATTAACATAAGGTGGTTAATTACAAAATCCTAAGTTTTATTTTCTTCTCTCCCACCCTTGTGTGTCTCCTCTAGTGCCATCACAATGACACCTCGATCGCACGATCGCACCCGACCACCGTGGCCTTCTCCGCCAGTTGCCCTGGTTGCCGGTCGAGGACAGACCACTCGTTTAAGTTCCCCCATGTTCAAGGCATTGTTCCACAGCGCGATCCGATGCCACGACGCAGTGCGAATACCACGCTGCTGCGCATGCACCTCAGTTGATGCCGCATCTCCCAATGCTGACCTCCCAACTGTCGTTGTCACTGCCACAACCAGCTTGAGGCGTACCCGACCTCTGACAACCCTAGATTTGTCGGTTCTTTCCTTCTCTAGTGCATGTGTGACACACGTAGCCTTTTTCACACATCGCCGCATTGACCGTCGTGCGCCTCACCATTGGTAAGCCTTAACCTGGGCCACACCCGAACCGTTGTCTCATCTACCACCTTGCTTGTGACTCACCGCCACCATCTGCCCGTAGTCATTCCTTAACTGTCGGTCGCAAGCAGCTGCCACTGTAAAGAGCTCCCAGCCAGCTGGCAACCTCTCCTTTGTCCTATGACCCTTCTACCTCGATGTCACCATCGGTCGCTTGCCACCGAGAGGCTACCTTCAGAACCACCCAGAATACTCTGAACCATAACCCCTGGTCCGCTCCTAGACCAGGGGTTGTTTATAGGTGGGATTTCATGGATCCCGCCTATATAATAGATGGGGTCCATGAAATTCCACCTATAGATGATGTGGTCCATCCTCTGGACCGCACTTTGCGGTCCAGATGATCCGTGCCCCCTTCGGAACACGGAAGGTCTGGGTAAATTTTGTCTTAACTAAAACTTATTGTTTGATTAAATACGAATGCTAATCAAGGTTCATTGATGGAACTATTAAACGATAATTAACCAAATTATTACAGATCAAAACTATGATTAAGCGATTAACAGGGATTATCAAATAATTAATGGATTTATTAATTAGTTACACGTCTGATTAATTAATGAAATTATTAGTTGGATTGATCTTGAGTTTAATTAATAATTGCTAATTAGGTCAATTAATTTGGCATGTGATTGACTAACACCTAATTTAATTAGGTACCAATAATGGTAAGTAATTATGATTTAGTTATAGGTTGAATAATGACTAAGTTGATTTGTAATTAGTTGATTAATTAATTGGATGATAAGTTATAAATTGATTAACTTGATTGTGTTTTTTTTGAATTAATTGATTAATTGGTTGAATTGGCTGAGATATGAGTTGAGTAGATTGAATTAATTGTAACTTAGTTAATTAACAAGTTAGTTAATATGATGAGTTGACTTAACTATGGGATGACTCGAATTGTAAAGTTAAAGATGAAGTAATTAATAAATTTATTAATAAAATTGTAGGTCCACTAGTTGATTGATAAATCTTTAATCAATCAAAGTGGTTACAATAGGATTTAAAGACTTAGGTGATTAATAGTTACTATAATTGTTTTAATACTTAGATTGACTTTATGTCTTATATTTTTAGGATTCAAACTTCAGACAAATCCTCCAACTTGAAGAAAGCTAGGACGCTCTACCATTTAAGGTGGGTAATTCTTACTTGTTCTTTTTAGATTTTTGATCTTAGTGCTTGATTAAATCTGTTTATATATTGATTATGTAGCATTTACTTTCTTATCCAGACTCCACTCTAGTTATTTTTTTAGTTGATACTTAGTTGCTGGTACTTAATTTGATATATTTGAGATTCATGCAGTCTTGTTGCAATCCATGTTATTTATACTTGTGCCTTTATGTAGCGATACTATAATATAGGATATCGAGTATCCTACTAGACCTTTACTTATTATTTATGCTCATACCTATACCTTAGAAAGATCATACCATAATGTAGGATATTGAGTATCCTACTAGACCCTTATTATTTAGGCTCATGCCTAAATGCTAGTGAGGTTAGGCCCT
>JBBMJZ010413110.1:4381375-4413080 GCA_037833815.1 Zingiber zerumbet
ACCTCCTTGGTTGTAACCAGGTTAAATCCTGTCTACTACTTAATTTCTATTTCTTTGCTTGTTTTTATTTTACTATTACTTTTCTGAGTTGAAAACCGAGAAGGGTATAGTTAATTTTTATTTTCAGCAATTCACCCTCCTCTTGCCAGCCTCCGCTTCACCAACACAGACGAGTGCGACGAGCCGCTATTCACCCCCTCTAGCGAACATCACAGTCCCAACAGGTTTAACTTTCTATTTATTTATTTTGTTTTGTATTTCCGTTGTGCACTAACAAACATAGGAAGCGACAATTTGGGTAACGAGTTATTCACCCCCTCTAGCAGTGTCAAGGTCCCAACAAGTGGTATCAGAGTTTGGTCGCTCTTTGTTAGACTAATCGCTAAAAGAGCAACCTCTAGAGAAGAAGATGGAGTTGGAGGGACCTCTTGGATAGGACATCCAGATCCCACCTCCATACAAGCGTGAAGACTTCGGCTATTGGATGTCGCTCTTGGAGACGTGGTTTCAAATGAATTGGAACCATCGGATGACTTTGGAGGAGTCATTCAAGACTCCAACCGACAAGAAGGGAAGACACCTCCGACCTCAGTATTGGACCAAGGAGCAAATTAAGAGAGCAATCGGAGGCGAATAAGGAAGTAACTAGAATTTTAATTAATTTATTACCTCTTAATGAGGTATTGAATGTAAGTGAGTACAAGAGTGCTCATGAGCTTTAGAGCAAGGTAACTATGCTCTATGAAGATACTACACAATTTTAAGGAGTGGAGGAACCTAAGGGGAAGGGTTCATTGGTCCAAGGGAGGGACCCTTCAGATGTTGACACATGCTCAACATCCGAGGAGGAGAAGGAAGATGAGGAGGTATCATCCACATACTCAAGGGAGGAAGAAGTGGAATCGTCCACATCTTCAAGTGAAGAGGAAAAAGAGCAATCCAAGAAAAATGAGATCTTGGAAGCTCGACCCTCAACCTCAACTACCAGGAAGAGCATCAAGGACCACATCAAATGCTTTGAGTTGTGGTAAGATGGGGCACTACAAGAGTAGGTGTCCTTTTCTCAAAAAGGTGAAGGAGGTAATCCCTAAATTTGGTAAAGTTGATTTAAGAACTAACGTGGGTTGTAGGGATAGAGTCAAGGAGAAGAAACACATTAGGTGTTTCACATGTGGTGAGTGGGGACACTACCGCACGAAGTGCCCAAGGAAAGGTGGGCTCAAGAAATTGACACACTTGAAGAAATGAGAAAAAGAAGAAGAGCTCAAGTCAAATAGGAGCTTCAAAGGTAAAAGGGAAGGTAATCCCTATTTTAAAGTTTAATCCAAATTCAAATTCCTACATGCTTGTTAGGAAAAATGGAAATTATGTATCCATGCATAATTATATATTTAGGTATAATGATAGGAATAGGATTAATATGGTAGATAACCCTAGGAAATCATGTACTAAGGTTAGACCTAATAAAACCCAAATCACTTTACTTAAGGAAAGGAAAGTGGGTGAAAACCTAGGCATTAATCCCAAGAAGGGGAGACACATGCCTAGGAAGGGTAGGTCTTGATTCTAAGGTTGAAAACCTAGAATTAGAAAATCAAGCTTTAAGGGAAAAGATTGATAGGTTAAAAAAAGTCTTAGATAGGTTCATTATTAGACCTAAAGGACTTGACATATGTTTGGGTGGTCAAAGATATAAAAATGTCAAATTGGGTTCATCCAAAGCCAAGGAGAAATTATATGCTAGGGTGACAAATGATAATGGCAAGGGGGAGTCATCCAAGGTCAATAAGAAGGAATATGCTAGGATGACATATAGTTATGACAAGGATGAGGTGTCCAAGGTTAAGGACAAGAAGAAATTAACTAAATACAATGTGTCTAAGGTTAAGAAGATAAGGTTTGCAGGCCAAGTGTCACCTGAGGTGCATCGAAGTGACCTAGCTATAAATGAGTTAGCTAGGGAGGTGGCTAAGGTTAAGAGCTCTAAGAGAAGCTCCAAGAGTCTTTAAGACCTATGGTAAATGGATCTTAAACGGACCACGCTTGGGACTCAAGATGAGTTATTAAATGTGTCAAAGTGGTTTGGAGATGAACTTGAGTCTCAAACCTAGGGAATTGAAATAATTGGGTTGAGTTTCATGCAAGAAAATATGAAATTTAATTCATATTGCATGAAAATTGATTTTAGATGTATAGATGTCATATAAACTCATGCAAGGTATACATTGTGATTTAGTATGACAGATACATCAAGAGAAAGCCAAAACTAGGACTTTAGGTCAAGGCTCAATTGAACCATTTAGAGAGTTTTGAGTTTTATGTCAATCTTGAGATCTGTGATAAATATATTTTTGTGTATATTTTTTCCAATTAGACATTAGTAAAACAAACCTCCACAAAATTTGAAAAATTTTAGATGTCTGTGGAATTTTTGGTGCATTTTTGAAGTTGGGTCAGAAATGTTATTTTTGGCTGAAATAGTGTACCAGTCAATTGATACAGTTATCAGTCGACTAGTAACACTGTTCATGAGCACAGAATATCTCTGTAAGCTCATTTTAAAGAGGTTAATCAACTGATATAGTCTGAAAATATGTTTTAGTATAGGAAATGACCAAAAGGATAGTGAACATATATGTAATCTTATGGGAGATTAATACAGGATGTTTATGGTCATTATAGGTTAAAAAGTCCAATAATTGGGATATTGTTGAAGCTCTTTTTGATGTATGGTAAAGGGGGAGAAGTGTTGAATTTAAGTGGGAAACCTACACACCCTTGCAAGAAAACCTAGCTCAAGGGAAAGATTAGATGAAGGAGAAGCAATTGCTCACTTATTGGCAATGGGAGAGAAGTTTAACTTTACGGGAAATCCTATTTCAAAAGGGAGCTTAGGTGAAGGAGGAGCCTAGAGTTAGATTTCATGACTTATGCATGAGTAGATATGCATGTTTATTTGCATTGTTATTGTATTTATGTTTCCTTAATTTAAACGGGTTGCTAAACATCAAAAAAGGGGAGATTGTTGGAGCAATATAGGTGCCCTAGGTTTTGTTGTTTGGGAAAATGTTTAAGTTAGGTTTATTATTATATTTGATAAGTATTGTGAGTGTGTAGGATACATGTGCAATAAGAAAAGTCCAATTATGATCTTTGCAAAGGAGAAAAATCCAAGAGGAGTCTTGGCTGTGTAAGTCTAAATATGTAGTCTTGGCAATGTAAGTCGAAGTGTGACTTGACAATTGTTGAAGTCCCGGATGTGAGGAGCCTCTTGGTAAAGGAAGACCCGACAACAAGGACAAGGCCGAAGGAAGCTTTAGAAGGTAATGCGTGAAGGATGGGGAGGCATCCGAGGGACGTGAGACTGATGAAGGAGGCTAGAAGGCTAGGTTCGGCGAGGACGAGTGATTAGTGAATGCACTCAAGAGTTAAATCCTAGGTTTAGGGTTTGATCAATTGATTGGGGCAGGACACAGAATGTTTCTATACCCAAAGGTTGCGTAAAAGTCGCTTGGTGTTGTAACAGTTAACAGTTACTACGGCAGTCGATTGTTACTATAGCAGTCGACTGATACACTATAGCAGTCGATTGATACACTATAGCAGTCGACTAGTATCAAGCCATTAGCCTGTAACAGTGAAATTCCACTTAGGACCAGTCGACTGGTGTCTTTATCAGTCGATTGGTAGCAGGAAAACAGCTTGGTGTTTTCCTCCCGAGCTCTATTTAATAAAGATCATGGTGCTTGGGCATGATTGATGAAATTAGTGGTGGTTAACCCTAATTAGAGTATCTAAGTTCTCGAGTGATCTAGTGTGGTCTTCTGTGAGTTATGGTGAGGTTTCTCCACCCACAAGGAGCTACGCGAACCAACCGAAAGTTCTCCGAGGAATCATCCACCGACGGATTGGGATCGTCCACCTTACGGATAGCCGTGGAGTAGGAGTAAATGATCTCCGAATCACGTTACATAAATGTGTTAGAGGTTTGATTGTTTTGGTTATTACCTCTAAGTTTAGTTTTCTATTTGTTAGTTTTGTTTTGTATTTCCATTGTGCACTAACAACCGTAGGAAGCGATGATTTGAGTGACAAGCTATACACCCCTAGTAGTGTCAAGGTTCCAACACTAACATGGTGCTGCTTTATGCAAACCAGCACCATGTTTGTATTGGTCTTTAAAAATCAGCACCAACATAGGTGCAAACCAACACCAACCAACACTATTTTATACAAACAAGCACCATGTTGGTATTGGTCTTTAAAGATCAGCACTAATAGTAGTGCAAATTAACACCAACCAGTACTACGTTGGTGCTAGTTTTTAAAGACCATCACCAACAATGGTGGAAACCAATACCAAAAGTCATCATATTAGTGTTGGTTTATGTAAACTTGGTGTTGGTTTATGCAAAGTGGGTTAAAAACCAATTATGATGTTGAGAAAAGAGTTATTGCATATAAGAGAGAGAACAGAATTACTTGAATGCAGGGATGGTAAAAATGTTATATGCACGTGATAGAAGAGAAATAAAAAATGAGTAAAGACCGTATTAGATTATATATATAATTTAATATATATGTATATGACATTTCCGACTTTTTCAATTTTGAAAGAGAAGAACAGACTATTATTCTTAAAATAAAAAATCTCATATTCACCATGATTTAAATTTTTTTATTCAATTTTTTAGTTTCATAAATCTCTTTAACAATCTTGGAAATGCCTTGATACGTAAAAAAGTTGTAGAGAACTAATCAACCGTGAAAAAAATATCCGAAGTAACTGGAAATTTTGCATCATACTTCGAGTTCGACCTATTGATAAGATAACGGTCGCCTCATTTTCCGGCTTCCAGACCCAATCCAAACATTTTTCCCATGGAAGCCTTCAATTCCTTCCTCCGCCTCATGAAACCTCCAAATATCTTCTCCTCTGATTTCCCTGCATTCGCCTCTCCCAACTGTAACATTCCCAAGTCTGAGTTGCTTTGCCCCTCCAATTTTTCAAGCTCCGTCGACCTTAGAGTTAGGGTTTTGAAGCCCTTCAAGGATGAATCAAAACTCTCCGGGCCGTCAAATAGACTCAAGAAGAACAAAATCCAAGCCAGATTTGCCAGCGACGCTGATAGAATTCGCATAGCGGAGGATCTACGGCGGGAAACGGAGGAAATCCTGGAATGGGGCTCCGTTTGCGCGCAAGTGTCCGCTTTTGCCTCAACGAGCGCCGGCCGCGCCGTTTGCCAGAGCGGGAGTTTGCCAGTTGGTCGAGATCGAGAGGAAAGCGAGAAGCTTTTGGACCAGACGGCGGCGGCTGCGCTACTTCCACGAAAGTTAGATTTCTCTGGGATTGATAATGTTTCGGAGATTGTCAAGTCGGCAGTTGGTGGAGAGATCCTTGGTATCAGGCAGTTATGTGCCATTGAAGGCAGCCTGCGGTCAGCCAAAAGGGTATTTGAGCAGTTGGGGCAAGTATCAGCTGATGTTGAGTCTTCTGGAAGGTGACTAAGTCTCCTTAGGTTCTTAGAACTTTGATATGCTGGTCAGTGCCGAAGCTTTTTTTTTTTTTTAACTTTTCCATTCTATAGAAAGCCAACACCTAGCATAATTGTCATAATAATACTTATCCCTATAATGACACTTATGGTAGCCTATAGTAATCCTCCGCAACTCCCAAGTAGCTATTTTAGTGTTTAAACACTTCTCATATCTGCATAACTACCACCAGCATGTAAAAAAGATCAATTAAATGACAGTGTGTTGATAATTTATTCACATTTTGTTTACCTGTATAGAGATAGAGTTGTATTCCCTTGTTCTTTTTTTCCCCCTTTATTTCAATTGACAGGAAGCCACTAACAAACTTAGTTGGTCTCCCCTCCCCTCATCAGTCCACCATTCTTCGCCTCTTTGTCAACAAATTCAGCCTTACTCTGGCTGGCCCGAACTATTGCCAATTGATCTGAAATCCAACTTCATTTGATCTGGGCCTAGGTAAAATCCTTTGTTATCTACTATAATTCCGCCACCAACAAACCTACTATTGTTGCCTTATTTTTGTCAATCACTACCTTTCTTCCTTGCTAATTTGTCACAGGTTCAAACTCTCTTGCTTGGTTTAAACTCTTTTGTTGCCAAGTTTGGCATCATTATTTAACATGGACGATCCTTTCCACTGCTCAGCAACAGAGAATGCCACCCAATTCACTAATGGAAGTAGGGCGTAGCTCTGCCTCATATGCAATTAAGAAAGAAATAAAGTGTGTTTAGATGTTATTATAATTGCGGCGATATGATGAAGAGTAACAAACCCTAAACCCTAAGGAGATTGGATAAAAAGGAGAAGAGTTAAATATATATAGAAGATGCAGTGGTTAAAAAGGGGAGAGGAAGTGAAATGTCCTTTAAGAAAGGAGTGCAAGAGAAGCCATTCTAAAAACACACAATCTCACCAAATATTACTCCCTAGTTCACACTCTTTGCAGGTAGTGTTGACCAGTTGCCACTACAACCGGCCTAGTCACCTTCTATGATTAATAATCTCTTCCAAGTAGAACTCATCAGCAAGTGCCTTACATCTCCTATGTGCAAACCCCCTACGTGACACCTTCATTACATATACATCACCATCAAGAAGAGTCTCCACCTATTGTTTCTGTCACAACTTAATCCTTCCTCACTCTATTCTTATGCCACCTTCCTCAGCATCATCTGTCTTTGTCTAACTTCTTTTGTGGGCAGAAGATCTCTTTTTCAGATGCTCATTATTAATTTAAATGCAAATTAATGCCTTTTTTTGCATCACCCTTCTTTGCTTGGAAAAAAAAAGAACACTAAAAATCCAATGCACCTCCGTGGTTTTGATCCATTCGTCCATATATTAATAATCTCATAGCCATTTTTAAAACTAGTACAGAGTCCAAATTCCTAGCATTTCAATAGGGTATGCACCCTTTAGGAAATGCATAAGTAGCAAATCATTCTTCTCTAGTCTAGTTCCTTTGCTTGCCGGTGTTGGTCAGCGACAAGAGTATATTTTTTCATTACTGCCTTTAAAGAATCTTTAACCACCTCATAGCAGTGGTAAACTCATTCAATGAAAGTCTCTCCATAATCACTAAAATGATCTTCTTTAGGATCAATGGAATTTCTAGCTAGAGGGGGAGGGAGTGAATAGATGACACCTCTTAATCACAATTCTCATGTAAAAACAATCCCCCATTAGTTGTTCAAGGATGCTTGTGTATGTACATTCATGTCAAGGATATGAGTATACAACATAAATTATATATATATATAATCCTTTGCTTTCCAGGACGCCACCATCATTAGTGCCTCCTGCACCCCCCACTTTGCTTCCATTAGTGCTTGCCTCATCCTTTGCTTTGCCACCAACTATGCCCATGGTAACATTTAAGGTTGGTCTCGACCCAGAGAGTGTCGCAAGTCATCATACTACTTCTCCCTCACTCACATTGATTCCTCCAATTGAGGTTGGCCTCGGCCTACAGTTGCCAATCCTAAATCTTGTTGACCTTTGAAAGAGATGGTAAAATCTACATGGTGTTTTGAGTTCTTCCCAAATTTCTTTCTTTTCTTCCAAAGATTTTGTTAACAAGATCTCCTTTATTAAGCCCTAAGTTTCCCTAAGGTATGGTATCATAGGTATACTAATAGGAGGGGAAACATAACATAAGAAAGGGCATGGTATCATAGATATACTAATAGGAAGGAAAACATAATGTGAGGAAAAGATGCTTAACCATGAGAAATTAATCAAGTGGGAGCAACAAAAAAGAGGCCAGTATACTCCTGCATCAACAATTATAGAAGGGATAAACATTTAATTGAGAATTGATATGAAAATTTACACTCAGGGATGTATGAAAGACATGACTCAAAAAATGTGCTCCGTTGTTCTATGGTGGAATCTCACTCCTAAACATAAATTTCTATTCCTAATATACAAATGTGATCATATGTCTTCAATTCAAGACCTTCAAGATATTTGGCATCGTCTATTTCTGGTCTAAGCTACATATGCTTTAATTTGTACAAAGAGTTGTGAACTTTCTTTTGATGATTTGGTACCATGGTATGCCTAAAAATAACATAGTGAAATTATTGAACAATTCCTTATAGAAATCAGCTAAGCCAATAAGCTCATGGAACAGTAGAAAATAATCTAGTCGATTAATAATTAAATTAAGTGAAGATAGCAGTAACACCTAAAAGACTCAAATAAGATACAACTAGAAGTCTAATTATGCTATGAAGGAAATTACAGGTGAAAATTTGATTTTCTCTCATTTCAGCATTGTCAATGACAAATATTTTCTTAACAAAATGTTTCTTTTTGTTTTTTGGGCATAAGTTGAAAATGAATCTGCAATGAACAGGTACTCTGCTCTTCTAGAGATACTGCAAGATTGTGATTTTCTGGAAGAATTGACAAACCGAATAGGATTTTGTATCGACTGTAAACTTTCTGTGGTTTTTGATCGAGCTAGCACGAAACTGGAATTTATCAGGTTTGAGAGAAGGCATAACATGGAGAAGCTGGAGTCCCTTTTAAAAGAAGTGTCTATCAAGGTTTTTCAGTCTGGCGGCATTGACAGTCCTCTAGTTACAAAGCGACGATCTAGAATGTGTGTTGGTATCAAGGCTTCACACAAGTCTCTGCTTCCTGAAGGTATTGTTCTGAGTTCCAGCAGCTCTGGAGCAACATACTTTATTGAACCTAGAGATGCAATTGAGCTTAACAACATGGAAGTTAGACTTTTCAATGAAGAGAAAACAGAGGAACTGGCTATTCTTTGTTTACTAACTTCTGAAGTAGCTGATGCAGAAAAAAGAATTGGTAATCTAATGGAGAAAATTCTAGAATTGGATCTTGCTGTTGCTAGAGGTGCACATGCCTTGTGGTTAGGTGGTGTTCGTCCATTCTTTAGTCAGGGATTTGAAAAGTCCAAAGCAGTCATAGCAAGGGATTCATTGGCAGTCGATATAAAAAATATTCAGCATCCTCTGCTTCTTGAACCTTCCCTTAGATCTTTGCATTCTTCTTCAGAAAGAGATGGAAGTTCTAAAATGTTTGGTAGGATGAATAATTCAATGGACCCTAAAGAATTTCTTGAATTTGAAACTCCTGTCCCTGTGGACTTTAGGATAAAAAGTTCTACTAGAATGGTTGTGATATCTGGACCTAATACTGGAGGTAAAACTGCAAGTATGAAGACCTTGGGATTGGCATCTCTAATGGCAAAAGCAGGGGTTTTTTTGTCAGCTAAGGATAGGCCAAAACTGCCATGGTTTGACCAGATTCTGGCTGATATCGGTGATCATCAGGTAGTTTCTTTCACTTCTGAAGATATGATATCCATTACATTTCAGCAATCAAAATCCATATGTTTCTGAAACTCTTATTTTCTAATTGAAGTCCTTGGAGCATAATTTGTCTACTTTCAGCGGGCATATATCGCGTATCTGCAAAATAATAGAGATTGCTTCAAAAAATTCACTTGTACTGATTGATGAGATTGGAAGTGGTACTGATCCATCAGAAGGCGTTGCTCTCTCAACAAGCATACTCCTTCACCTTGCCAATAATGTAAACTTAGCTGTTGTTACTACCCATTATGCTGACTTAAGTCACCTGAAATCTGGTGATTCTCGATTTGAGAATGCTGCCATGGAGTTTTGCTTAGAGACTTTGCAACCTACCTTCCATATTCTGTGGGGGAGTATTGGTAATTCAAATGCTTTGAGTATTGCTAAATCTATTGGCTTTGATGAAAAGGTCTTAAATCGTGCCAAAGAATGGGTCAAGAAATTAGAGCCTGATAAAGAAAAGGAAAGACAAGGTTCACTCTACCAGTCTTTATCGGAAGAAAGAGAGCTCTTAGCGATTCAGGCCAATGAAGCTGAATTTGTTCTTGAAGAAGTAAAGAAGCTGTATTTTGAGGTACAACTGTAGAGTATGCAGTAAGAATTTTCCATTTTGTTGTGCACATGCAAATGATGGGTTAACTATTGTGTAAGCTTTGGTCCTATGCTTCTGAAGGCTAGATCTCTTTCAATTGCTAAGTATGGTAATAATTCCATTGCACGTTCCTTTAGTTTGTAAATGACTTGATTTCAGAACTTAGCCTTCATTCATTCCATATATAGGAAGGCATAAATTAACTCCAATACCATCATTGGTTATTCAATTGCAATATCTCTTACATGGTTGCACCTCCAGCTTATTGCAGATTAAACTTGATAGGATTTTAGTATCTGCAGGACTATCTTGACTTTCACTTGAGTAAGAGTTGGGCAACCTTTCTTCACTTCTCAGATCTAACACAACACGGAAATGTAGAGACAACAAATACAATCGTATAGAATTTGCATGAGATTTTTTTCCCACTTCCCTTTTTTATGTTGTCATCTCTAATTATAACATGGTGTTGGACACTACAACAAAGTGCCATTGTATCCCTGTTTCTTTCACTAGTTTTGCTTCTTTTAATCCATGCTTTATTTTATTTTTGTTATTGAATTGTATAGATACAATTGGAGGCTGAAGATATTGATAAGCGAGTGGCCACTTTAAAGGCGAGGGAAGCTCAATTGGCACAACAGGAACTAGAAAATGTTAAGTTGCAAATGGATTCCATAATCAAGGACTTCGAGAATCATCTTCAAACTGCAAGTCTTGATCAGTTTAGTTCACTTCTCCGAGAATCAGAAGCAGCTATTGCCTCTGTTGTTTTAGCACACCATCCTGAAGAGGATTCAATATATGAGAGTGCAAAGAATAATAGTTATCTACCACAGCTTGGAGATCAGGTATATGTTAAAGGGTTAGGAGGAAAGTTAGCCACTGTGGTTGAAGCACCAGTAGCAGATGGCATTACTACCGTCCAGTATGGAAAAGTGAAGGTACGTGTTAAGAGGAATGATATGAAATTGGTTGAAAGTGGACTGATTCGGGTGAACAATTCTGGTGTGGAACATAGAGTACAGGTATGCAAGAAAGTTCATCCATTGCACTTATTACATTTTGGCTTTCCAATATTTATTTAGTTCTTAGCATACACCTTGGAATTTTTCAAAATACACAATTTTTTCCAAAAGGGTTCTCAAAACATAGAGAAATGAAGAAGAATAAGAAAGCTGTTGGAGCTCATGGCTAAATTACATGTGAATTTTAGTCTCACCTCTAGTTTTTTGAGGAGAATTGGGCCATTTAAATATAATTGTACTTATAAATTATATTTTGAAAAAAAAAAGTCTAGTAGGGCCACCAGGTGTTTTGCACATGGTGAGTCATGTGCAATGTACGAGTAGTGGGATCCACTGCAATGAACCTTAAACATAATGCTCATGGTTGCACATTACAAATAAAGTTAATGTGCAATATGGCACATTGTTGACAGACTTTGCTCATACTCATTTGTCATGAATTGTGTCGACATACATATTTAAATTATTTCCATACAACACACTCTTCTCTAAGTGGTCTCATAAAAGGTTGTGTCTATGAACTAGAGCGTCAAACTAGTGCAGCCTCAATTGGCCAAACAAACAAAGAGTCCAAATTAAGATGGGATGGGAGCCCAAGGGGCATCATCCAACCAAAGGGTCTGAACGAGTCTATAAAAGGGTTAAGTTTGTGCTTTGAGCTAATTTGGAGAACTCATTTTCAACCTAGGTGGACCATGGATTCTTGCTCTCTAGGGAAAATACAAAAAAAATCATTGGACCTTGGTTACACACCATTGGTGGGGCAAATTAAGCTTTTAGGAAAAGGTAGTGCTCCCTAACCATTAATTGCTAGGAGTTGACAGACCATGATTCTGATCCATTGACAACAAACTTTCTTACATTCTTAAGGATGAATCCTTTTTTGTTGCATAAGATAGCTTTCTCAATAGTCAAAAGAGATGAGCGATGCTAGAATGGTATAGCATGAGCGGAGACTCAAAAATTCATGTCTTCAGTTGACCAATCATGTGATGTGTTCCCTTAGTCAGGGGTTTCAAAAGAGGAAATGGAACAATCATAGTAAACCAATGGTTTATAAGTTTAGAATGCTACTAGATTCTTGTATTCTGCATTTTCTAAGTGCAACACCTCCATCGTCTCCTAACATTTCTGCCGGAAGGACCAATTGGCATTTGCTATACACCGACATCCCCCTCCTCCATGGTGGAGGATGGATTGGACTGATTAAGTCCAACAAACGGATTTTTTTCCCCCTTCAGTTATTACTTGTAAAATTGGAACACATGCCTTTCATATAAAGTGTTCAAGATTTTTCTCAAGATTTCACTAAATCTTTCATATGAACAGTGAATTCATGTATGATCCAAAATATCTTATTCGTGCAATCAGTTTGACTCACACTTGTACTTACTGTTCACTTATATTATACTCTGATTGAGCTATACTGTGGTTGAAGACAAGGAATAGAGCAACTGCAATGCAGACAACCAAGAATGAGGAGGCTTCTTTCGGACCAGCTGTGAAGATGTCAAAGAACACTGTGGACCTACGCGGCATGCGAGTAGAGGAGGCTTCACTTCGTCTTCAGATGGCCATCTCAACATGCAGACCGTACAAGGTTCTCTTCATCGTCCATGGAATGGGAACTGGAGCTGTGAAGGAGTGTGCTCTTCAGATACTTAGGAATCATCCTCGAGTAGCAAAGTACGAAGAAGAAAGCTCAGTGAACTATGGATGTACAATTGCTTATATCAAATAACACTTGTATATTTATTCCTCTGCTATTCAGTATATGTAAAGGATAAAAAGGAAATGGAAGATTGAAATGGAGCTTCAAAATGGACTTTGTATTTTTTTATTATTTTTTTAAAATCATAAGTAAACACCGTGGTGATCTACATCAAGTTTACCTAGGTTGACTTTTGGAAGATCCAAGTGGGCTTACAAATTAATTAATATATATAATAAATACAATCATTTTTTAATAAATAAGTAAATGCTTAAAATTTATGTTCATTTATCTTGGAGATTGCAGAATTAGAAGTCTCGTTTTTTTTTTAAAAAAAAAATAATAATTGATGCAGAATTGTTAAATATTATTATTCTCATGAAATTTTAAGATTTCAATTTATTTGAGTAAAACCAAATTACAATGATAATCTTTTTAAGATCTAAGTTTGTCCTCAAGTTCAGAATTGACTTCAATCTCCACGTGATGAGAAAAAAAAAACATAGACAAAGTTAATCAATAGTGCATGAGTTTGCGGTATACTTTTTAGGCTATTATTCATAGATTATAATTGCAAAATTTTATTTTAAAAATTAGAGTAGTCGACAATATTACTAAGTTATTAAAAATTTATTATGATAATATCATAATATTATTCAAAACATGTTAAGCATATGAAATTGAAATATTTTATTGTTAAAGAACAAGTTTAAAAATAAAAAATGTCAATTGAGTGTAATAACTTTAATTTTATGATTACGTATTAACCAAAAATTTACTACCGAAAATATTTAATGAATATATATGATCGATGTGATAAAAGATGATTTGCTCACCCCTAATGCGGCCAAGGCATGAGAAAGACATACTTGGATACATTGAGTTTCGACCAATCTAATATGACAATATCCCATGTCTTAACCACCGCACCACCCAAAAAGACTCTCTTTAAATGCTATATATGTTAGATATACTAATGCATTTTTTACTTATACACTATATATATATATAATTTATCTTTGACAAAAGATATTCTTGTTGCACCATTATATTTATATCTCATTTCAATTTATATTAAGTATAGAACTAACATTTTGATATAGGTAGAAGGAACTAATATTTCAGTTTATTATTTAACTTTATTATGATTAATTGCTTTTAAGAAAAATTGCAATATATTCAGTCCTAATTGTGCATAGCCAATAGAGAATTGCCCCACCTATAGAAGCTTAGCTTACAATTGTGCATAGCCAATAAAGAATTGTGTATGATTTGACCCAATAAAAATGTGAGGACGACATTCAAGTGAATACTATGTTCTCTTTTAGCTGTTATTTTGGTCCCTTCAGAGACATCCAACAAAATAATTATGTTCCATGAAGAGCTCATAGACCAACTAAACAATCAAGTGAGTTCAAACGCAATACACAATTGGGCGTCAATAACTGTGCACATTCTGGAATGTTTGAATGTATATGTATGGGGCAGGGTGAACAGTTGGTGCTAAATAAATCTAACTTGTACAACAGAATGCAAATCAATATTACAGATGGTCTAATACAGATCTTTTCTGATGCTGCTGATAAAAGACCTAAGCTCTCTTGCCTTCTTCTCGTGTTCAGGAGATGATGCTTCATTTTCTGACTGGCATATGTCAATTATATCCACATGCAAATCAGTGGACTTTAGGCTTTTGGCATCCTTAAATGAAGAGGGCAATGGGGAAGGGCTGCAGAGGTCAATGAGCTCAGGGATTACACTTTCAGAATTAGTTTCCAGGAAGCAATTAGCAGGTTCAGGTAATGCACGGCTTTCTTGTTCAATGTCAAGTAAAAGGCCTTGAAGCTGGAAGTTGATTTTACTAATGGCGTCTTTGTTCAACTTCCTTGGCTTTCTGGCATTTGCTGCTGGTTCACGGAGCCCATTTGCAGTAGCTTTGGATGACTTTCTCGGCCTTTTCGTTTCTTTCTTCACTTCTGCTTTCCTTCCCGTGAATTCTGCAAGTTTTTCTGGGCAGGCACTGATCATTAATGGAAAAAGTTAGAAATGATCATGGATGACAAGTGACGAGGCTTGAAAATATTAATTTATAATCAAGAAATTTGTTATACTTGTATTTTTAATTATAGACCAGACATTTCACAATGGGACTAACGTCTCCATATTCTAAAGTTCAGTTTTGGGCTTTCTATTCATGATTTCTCGCCCACCCCATCCCACAAGGTGAACAACTTTACCTAATTATCAAATCAGCAGGGACAATGGAGTTACAGAGACCATCCCTGCGTTGCCAAGAAACCTCATAATACTCTTGTCCTTGCACTGTTCTCTGCTTTATTATCGCCGATACAGGGCAAGAAACTGGCATCTGTGGAATTTGAAAGTGAATGTGACAAACGGTGAGTATACGCATAGCAGCTACTTCTTAAACAAGGTTTAGTTTGTTTCAAGAGGTGCCTCGTGTAAAGGAATTCTAGCTCCCAACCCAGATGATGTCGAACGCAGATTAGCAAACCGCCTAAGATCCCTTTCAGCAATTTTGGGAAGGATATAATGATCTGCAAAATAATAAACCAGTACAAGGATTATTCATGTCCCATTCCCAGTAATTGTTTAAAGCAGTCTGCTCATTGGACAAGCATGAAGATTCATTTGTAGGAATCATTTTGCTGTAGTAAAAGGAAGCTAGGATCAACCTGTTTGATCAGGGCTCCAGCCGAAATACTGTTCACACAAATGCTGAAATTGTGTGCGTTGAAAAGGGATATCTATACAAACCCTGCAACAACAAAAAAACATCGAGTATGGATACATTAATTGACATAAGACAGTATAAAATTTCTTCAGTACTTTACGGGATGCAGAAGATAAGCATAAAACTGGCTAGTTATATACCTTCTCACGGCTTCTGAATCATGTGGATGACATTTAGGTTTTAGGTAAGCATTAATAACTTCAACATATTGGTGGTCGGGTTCCACGGTCTGACAATTCTCTATGACAACTGAACAGTGATTTCTAAAATAAAAAAACTCATACAAAAAAATGCCAATAAAAATGCTGAAATATTAAAGCCTATGCCATTTAAGGAAAGTTGAGAAAATGATTAAAAAACAACTATCCAACAAATAGATCAAAAGAATGAACAAAAACAATCATGAGACTTGCAATCTGAGAGTCACAATCCAGACAAATAAACAAAATTTCATAAACCCCCAATATTTAGAAATGTATGTAGAAGATATTGGCTCAGATCCAACATTTTTTACTACTAGCCTTCTAGTATGTATAATCTTCAACAATTGTTGACAATTCTAGAGTGCGATGTTCAAGAAACAATGACATCCAAATTGCCATTGAACAGTAAACAACCAACTGGCATAGTCAAATTCTTTATCAATTTAGAGGTTCTAGATTAAGATAAAAGCACAAACCTAAGTTCAACTTAAAACTTGTATTAATATGATTACTTTACTATTATAATTTACAATGCTTGACATCTTGACTCAATCATGAATATATGGGATGCTATGCTTCTTCTATAACTGATTCATGTTTATTTTTGATAGGGTCTAGTTTTTTTTTCTTAATAGTTAATGAGCATACATTGGAACTAAAGGTCTCCTAGGGCCACAATTGAACATAGTCTAAAAAAACGTATATTGTGTCGGTCCACTTAGATGAAAGAACTAGCCTAAAATGTTTAAGCTTAAATTATTAGCAGCTCATCCATCAAGTTTATAAAACTCATTAACCCACAACAAAATGTATAACTAAAGTGGGTGCTACATATTAAGCTAGGACTGGAAAATAAATTGAATCACCAATATGACACAATGCACCTAATGTATAATTCACAAGCACTGTAGGATAGACTATTACTATAGCCTCGTAATGAAGCATTTCTAAAAGACTGGATTTACAATTTGAAGTAAGCATCATGGTATTTTCCACACATTAGCACCTAAATGAAGGGCACACAGGACAAGAATAAATAAAACGGATAGCCCTAGTATATAGGATAAACTGAAACTTCATAGACACCATAAAATAAATTAAACCACTCTAATGATCATTTCATAAGCACCATACGAAAAACAAAACCTCAGTTCTAGAATAAATAGCATTTTTTAATGATGCAAGATGGAACTTTAAATCTACTCAAATTGATAATGGTAAAATATAATTTCATGATAATATAAAAAAGGGCGGTCCGGTGCACAAAGCTCCCGCTATGTGGGGTCCCGGGGAAGGATCCATGATAATATGATTTAGCAAAATTCATTTCTCAAGTTCACTGTCCAGACTTTTGTTGTTACCATGTTCGTTCTCCTTGTTCACATTACAGCTGTCGTTCTTTGAAATCTTCTTTCCCCTTTGACATTTTCTTTCCATATTCAATGCTACAGAAATAATTTGATGCAAGACAGAGTCATCCCCTAGAGATTTAACAATCCTGCATGCTGATTCCTGCATTCAAAATTTAGATTGTTAACTTTGCCAAAAGCACATGCTGGATGAAAAGAAAAGAATTTAATTAATTCACCATATTTGAAAATTTTAAATAGGCAATGTATATTACTCACCGGACCAAAGCCATGAATTCCCTGAGAATAATCACAACCAAGAAGAAGAGCCAAAGAAATCTGAGGATCATAAAGTAGTCAAACACTTTGAACAGGGATCAACAATCAAAATAAAGCAACTGACTTATCCAGCAATATGAAATACAACATAAAATTAAAAAATTAAAATTATAAAACTTAGTTGCTGGTCGTTTAAAACACATACATCATGGGAAAGAATTCAAAAACAACCAAACCAATCAATATGCATTAAATATTCAGAAGATTACAATGTGATTATTTTGGTAAGCTGCTTATATTGAGACAAGTCTTCTAGAATTGGTGAAAAAATCATTTACGCATCCTTGTTATTCTATTACACCTATTGAACTTATACCACTGTCAGCACCTACTGAACTTTTGCATGTGTCAACACCTATTATACTTTCCAGTTTCAGCGCCTACTGGACTTTCTCGTATGCCAACACCTATTGAACTTTTCCTATTGTCAACTATCTCATCGACCTCGACCCACTTGGATTTCTTCCAAAGTTAAGTATTGGTTAACTTTTACCTACTTGACATAATCAACAAACATATTGCTCAATCATTAAAACAAACTCTTGGTCAATTTGACAATGACCAAATTTTTAGATTAGTCATTCAGGATATATATATATATGAGTTTTATTCTTATAGTTATCTTTTATCTCTTGATATAAGAATATAAAAATCCTTGGCCCAGGAGGAATATAGCTCTGTATCTATAAGACCAATGGCTAATAGATTCCATTCATATTCAGCAAGAATGCTAAAGGTAAAAGTGCCACACCCCAAACACCAAGGAGTGTGCATGGAAAGTGATATCTAGAAGAATATCAGGTTAAGCATGCTGTGTCCACCACATTTTACTGGCATACAAATTTGCACAGGATGGGACATCCATACTTTGATTGATCAACCTATCTTTTTCAAGTAATAGTACCAACTAGAAGATCAAATAATAGGACCTTTTTTTGAAAACTTAATGCCTCTAATCCTATGAGACTAGGACATTGATGAAAATTTTCTAAAAAAGTAAAGTGTTCCCATGAGGATGAACACTGATCCTTCTTTGAAAGACTAGAGGGTATTCTAAACTCAGATGTGTCGCAAGAATTGATGGCAATGACAGTCAAGTGACTTCTGGCCTGCTAATGGTTGTCCAGTGAGGTTTGGCCTCTGAAACATGAGGGTCCAACCTGCCCTTTGATTTCATATACATTAAATTACAGACGATAAAGCAGAAAATTAGCGTTTTGGTATGATGCGGTAAGTTTTATGAGTGAATTTTTATATTTAATTAATCTTTCAGAAAATATTAATCAACAACATATTGGCACAGAAAGAACAACCAGCAAAAATACAACCCTGAGGTTAGCTAATGATCCTATCAATCACATGAAGAATTAAGAAACCTGAACAAAACTTACCAATGAATTCCTTCCAAATCCAAGTTTTTGCTCTATGTCTTTCATTTCATAGCAGATTACACAGCCAGTCTCTCCTAAGTTCATAGAAGGAACTTTAGATAACTTTGTAAAGCTAAAAAAGAACACGTGTTAAATTTCTTTGATGTTTAACTGAGAATGTACTTTCTTTCCCTAGATCACGAGCTTACCAAGAAAAATATCTCTATATACTGTCCTAGCTCCAAAGAGGAAAATATCAGAGTCTGAACTGAAGCATCCATCCTGACAGCAGAAATAGTATTTTACAGCAATTCCTAGATTGTTCCAAATATATGAAGACAGTTTTAGCTTACGCATAAATATTCCATGTTGAGCGATGCACATTGCGCTTCTGCTTCCTCTAGCCTGGTTCACAATAAGAATATTCATGAAATAAGTAGAAAATTACTTCGCAAAGTGAGCAGCAAGCCACTCCCTATTTTGAGGTATCACATTAAGCTCTAGTACCATATTAACAGTCTCAACACCAAGGTATCAAATTTTGAGATATGCCACCCAGCACGAATGATAGATCGTATTCTGATCCCCCAAAACTTGTCGGCACAAGGTAAATTACCCTATACCGCACATGCAACATGGTTATTCCCTCAGTTGTTCATGCGTGAGAAGTCATCAAATTTGATCAATTTGGGGGAGGAGAATAGGGATTAATGTATAATGGAGCCTCAACGCTTAAGAGATAGTATCATGCTATCAGCAACAACGGACAACAATGTGGAGGGGTCGGGCATCAAAGACAACAACAAATTAGAGGCGATGCGTGAACAAATCAATTAAGAAAATACAAAGAAGACCATATTGTCATCACAATCATGGTTTTGGAGACCACAGTCATTGGTGTCACAGTCAGGTGTATTAAATGTTTGTGTTGCCAATGAGTTGCAATTGATGTGAATGTTAGTGCAATTGACCTCAGGTCAAAGTTAATCAAACTCGGTTTGGGTTTCAATATTTGATGGTTAAGCGAGACACCAAGCAAAAGGGGAGATTGTTGGTGCAATCAACCTGGGCTAAGGTTGATGAAGCTTGGTTTGATTGATATGTTTGATGGCTAAACGATATGTCAAGTCAAGGTTGACCGGATATTTGATAGTGGAGACTGGATCACGGTTGATCGGACACTTAACAATTGAAAGTCTAATAGAGAGTTGACATGTGTGGAGATGTCCAAGTAGGTCACGGTTGACGAAACACTTGATAGTTGGAAGTCCAATAGGGAGTTGACACGTGTGGAGAAGTCTAAGTGGGTCACGGTTAACCGACACTTAGCAATCAAAAGTCTAACATAGAGTTGACATGAAAGGTGAAGTTTTAATAGGTTATGGAGGATCAGATGTTAGGCATGAGAGGAAAAGGCCTAATAACACCCAATAGTCGATTGATCATACCGCAACCCCCTTAATTCCTAAATTCATGATTTAAGATTCAACAGTGCGAAGCTATACTAAAACACGTTCTGTTGGGTTTTGGACTGAAAAACACTACTGCAGAAAATAATATTTATAATAGATAGTGTTCATGTAGTCAATTGATGTAGTGTTTATAACTAAATTGATATTGTTCACGTCGTTGACTTACAATGTTATATACATTGTTCACAACAATCAACTGATATTGTTCATACAATCGACTGATACACTGTTTATAGGGCTGAAAATACTATTCACATCGAATTCTCTTATACCAAGAGACACTTCATGTCTCCGGAACTTCCTTGTAAGATTAGTACAGGTCAACCTCGACCGTGTCACTAAGGGCAACAACACTTGATATTTAATATATTGGCTTCAAATAGATATCATTATAGAAAATAAAGAGAAACAAGGAAAGAGAATTACCCATCTAAGAAAGGTATCCCAAGTGTTGTTCCAAGAAATTTTGCTTCTTTTATCATACATGAAAATTCTGAACCCTTGTTTCTACATATAGAAATTGATGAAGTTGCATTGGAGTTTGCATCCTCTTGCATGACCTGATGCATCAAATTTCCTACCTTTAATATATAATGAATAGCTAATTCTGCAAGAAAGAAAGAGGATTCTAAGAGAAAGAACCTTATGAAAGCCTAACCGGCTCCTATAAGTGGATAGTTTTATTGAAGGAATTGATCCATCTAAAAATGCAAATACAGATCAGTAGCAGCACAGCCATGGATGGTTTATTCACATTGTAATGCAGATAGTACTGAAAGTAAAAGAATGTTATTAGTACTGTCTAAATAGAGTGGAGGTGATACATTTAGAATGTGCATTTTGGACAAGACTATGTTAGCAAACAGTCAGAACATTTGCTCTCACTTCTTCCAATTACCAGCTGTCACAACTGGTATCATTTTAGTTACCCTATCGAAGTTTACTAAACAGCATACAAGCTCAATTGTGGTGCACACACTAAGGCCAATGACTATACCATATGAGCGTGAGAACTAGGGTTTTTAAATGTCGCATATAGATGCATATCAAGGTCATTGGTCACCACGAATAGGCATGAGTCCTAAGGCTTCAACTGCCTCATCAGGCACATGCACTGAGGCCAAATGACCATTGTGTACCGGCATGAGCATGGAGGCTTTGATAATCACATCAAGCGTGTGTATCAAAGCCAAACAATCACTTGTATTGGCATGAGCACTAAGGCTTTAGCTATCGCGTAAAACACACACCGAGGTCAATGACCGCCATGTACAAGCATACATGCTAAGGCTTCAAGAAACAGGTGAATGATGCCAAGAACTCAACCATGGATACAGTGACAGAGAGAATTCCGAGTCCACAATCTAGGCGCATTAACTTGGCATGGAATCCAAGGCACCCATTTTTACACTTACACGATGTGATCTTAATCGCAGTAAGAGCAAAGTTTGGGGGTATTTAATTTGGATAAATGAATTAATTAATTTCTTGTTGATTAATTCTCATCATTCAGTTTGCAACTCAATCTCGAAAAATTATTTTAATTTTTTAGTCGATTTTACACTCCATAATGATCTCACAATAATTGACATTTATAATACCAGAGTTAACATTTGTGCACAGACTAACCCTCTGTTATTAGAATAGTTTTGGATATTAATTTTCAATTTGATATACTGGGGATATTATAATTATGCTCGGGCAAGCCAACGACCTATGAGAACATCCACTCACTCCAGTGCAAGCTATGTGAACATCTACTACTGAGAACATCTCCTCTCTGGTATATGCTACAGGAACATCTTCAACTAGGAGCATCCCCTCACTCCAATGCAACCTATGGGAAAATCCCTTACTCCAATACATGTTACGGGAACATCCTCGATCGGGAACATCCCCTCACTCTAATGCGGGCTATGGGAACATCCCTTCACTCTAGTACATGATATGGGAACATCCCAACCAGGTACATCCCCACAAAGCCAAACCCCTCTACAGGAACATCTCGACTGAAAACATCCTCTTACTCCAGTGCAAACTATAAAAACATCCCTCACCCCACTCCCATATGTGCTATGCGAACATCCCCTCACTCCAGTGCATGCCATGGGAACATCCCTACAGAGGCGATGCATTATGGGAACATCCTCGACTAGAACATCCCCACAGAGCCAAACCCCTCCAAGACGGGCAATCTATCTCCTCCAACCATTTCTGACAACGTAGCTAACATAGAGGTGACTGTCAGTAACCGCCACTGGACACGGCCAGGTGGCAATCGACAAGGCCTGTGGCGGACAGTAGAGCGATGACCAGCATGCAAAGCTTCGTCATTTGATAGGGCCTGCGGTGGACAGTCCAGCGATGACAAGCATTCAGAGCTCCATCATTCAAGCCATCAGTAGGCCTAAGTGGAAGCTCACATTGACGCCTGGAAAGTTGAGTATTAAAGGATAGGTGGTTGGGAGAATCGAATACACTTACCTACACATGTGCATCCTCTCTCTCATTTCCTCAGCTCAAGATTAACTTGAGTGTTGGAGGCATCATGCCGATCATCGCCGGCGCCCTTTAACTAGTTGACTGGTTTGGTGGACGTAGCAAAAGGCGAAGCAAGTGGGATTTTAGCTCTACCAGTCAAAACCCAAAGGGGGTGCACTAGCCACATCACAATCCATTCAATATACTAGTTTATGATGATATATCATGAAATAGTCGTTCATATCCCTGTTCAACCAATTAGTCATGAAAACCAACTTCTAACAATTTCATGCAAGACCCTAAAAGAAAATGAAGTGACATCTGTGCATTATAATGAGCAGAGTAAGCTGTCTACTGACCCCAGAGAGAGCCAAAAAAGAAAAGGCATAGCAATCAATTATACAGAACCAAGAAAATGTCAGGAATCCAAAGGACCTGCAACTAGAATGAGGCTACAGTTGAGGGCGATTAGGGCTCTAAGGCGATGGAAGAGGTTTTTTAGATAAACCTTATCCTTAATGCACGCCGGAGTGCGGCCGGAGTTCTGCAACTGAACAAGCCAGCAGGAAAGATCCACACACAGCTTCTTGTTCCTTCACATCAAAAGCAAAACCATGTTTTTTAAGAAATCCAGCAACGGGACACGAGAACGAGAATGGATTGAAGACGGCGGGGAACTAACTCACTGGAGATGATGAAGCGGTAGGATTTTCTTGCACGATTCCAAGATGTCCCACAAGTTCTTCACGCCCATATCGCATCGATTGGGGGAAGGAGAAGAGAAGAAAGCAGATGGATCTGTTCGATGGGGAGGGAAATCTGTGAGTTCAAAAGAGGGGAAAACCCTACCGTTACAAGACGATGCCGGTGTTGTGACTGACATGGTCCATCTGTGCCCCCTTAATTAATTTAAGCTATGTTTTCAAATTGATGATTAATAATTTTTACAAAAAAAAATAAATATATTTTATAACAAACCAAGGGGACAAGAAATATAATAAAGATGTTTTTCAAAAAAAATAATAATCCGATCAGCTCATTGACTATCTCCAAGGTAAATCGAGAAGATAAATCGGAAGTTCAGTATCCTTTGATTATATTCTCCCATTTGAAGAAAAAATTACTGTAAATACACCGTAACTAAAATTCGAATTGTGGATATTTAGGAGACAATCTAGATATTCTACCGTGGCACCATAGTCCCAGAGAATTTTAAAAAAAATGATAAAGCACTTTACCGTAATAGTCAATAAAAAATTTAGTAAGATTAACCTACTATAAATATTTTCTAATTTATTTAGTGATCGATATTCTGAAAAAACATCTCCCTGTAAAACTAATTTTGTAACAGAACATGTTTATAGAAAAATAAATTAAATTGTCCACCAACTTCACTAGAAAGCAATTCCAACGATGAGCATATTCATCATTGTGATTATGTCCACGACCACGGTTAGAATCGTGCCATTATTTATATTTAGGGTGCGATTATGTTTGATAACCTTAGTTATTTATGTAAGATTATCAATAACAATCCTATTTAGTTAGTTTAGATAATTAATAATTTTCTGAGTAATATTTCATATTTGACATGTAAGTGAAAGAGACATGTAATCCCAAAATCTAAAAACTGAGATTTTTATTAATTCTAGGATTAATAAATTTTTTTATCCAAAATATCTTCGGATAAAAGAAAAATATGATAAAAAAAGAAAAAAAAACATAAAGAGAAACCAAAACATTAAAAAATAAAAAATGAAAAAAAACACATAAAAAATAGAAAAAAAACGTAAAATAAAATTTAAAAACGTAAAAAATAAAAAAAAAGTTAAAAAAAATTAAAAGACATAAAAAAAATAGAAAGTAGAAAAAATATTAAAAATGTAAAAATGTAAAAAAAATAAAGAAGGATAAAGAAAAATAAAAAAATGTACCTTTTAAATAATAATAATAATAATAATATGTATGGTTGGTTTTGTAGCTGAGGGTAATATAGTTGATCCTGTTCGAAAATAGATGAGATTGAAAGTTGGGATGTGGTACTTCTGCTGACCGCCTGTAGACTCCTCTCCGCCCTGCAAGGCAGATGATGTCAGTGTCGAGCCAGGAAAGAGGTCCCCCGTTGGCCCTCTAACGCGATACACTATTTATGCTACAGTTCATTCTTGTTGCTCCACTTTCTACATCATCTCTGGTGACTGACTTGGGCGTCGGAGGGTCAATGCCGGGACCCATTCCCTAGCTCAACATTGACGTTATCTGTCTTGCATAGCGGAGCGGAGTCTACAGACAGTCAGTGGGAGCGTCACATCCCCAGCTTTCCATCTCATCGACTTTTAGACAGGATGAATAGTAAAATATTAAACTAGATTATTCATTAAAACCTTCAAACAAATAAATTTTTGTTACATTATCTATGTTAAATCAAACGATATTTAATTATATTTTATTCCCTATAATTTTAATTATATAATTATTTAATAATAATAATCACATAACTAAAATTATATAGGATAACTTAAATTAACGCACCCTTACTGTTATTATAATTTATCATATTATCATAATCGTCCACTTAAATCTATCACGTAACTCTCTCAATATATTAAACAAACTAAATTTACATATCAAATTGTAGAAGATATCATACTTACTTTAAGCTACCAAATCAATAATTTCTTTCTCATTCAATGCCTGCAAACAAAATTTACATATTAAACGACCGACCTTCAAGTTTCAAGCTAGGTCGACACGGGACACCTTTTTTGTTTTTGTTTTTTTACAAGTGAACACAATTAACTATAATAAGGGAGAGCTTAGTTGGTCATTTGAATAAATTAATCTATTCAAAAAACTAGATACATCCTTGAACTTTCAACTCCAAACTCAATTCTTATAGGGCTACATCTCTTGCTACAGAATTACATCTATGACCTATGGATCCACTAATCTTCATAAGACACAAGCACTTCTACCCTTGTGATTATGGGTCCCAAGTAGATGTCTATTATTCTTCTTGACTAAAAAATAGTTATTCTCATTCAGTTTTCATAGTATATCCTTAAATTATATGAAGGAAGATAAAATATAAGATTTATTTATAGTCGATCGTCAAATGACTAAAAGGCTACTATCCTGCACGATCCCTACATGGTCTATGCACTATCATCATTTTGGAAATTAATGATGACAGTCAACATTAATAGAGTGGCAAAAAGGCAAACTTCAACATTAATAGAGGCAATTATATTTAATGGCCATTAAATCGAGATTAATGGTTTAAATGATTGAATGATGTCTAATTCTCAGGGATAGTGCTCATAACTGCTCAAGTTTCTCCTACCACATCCGCGACGTTAGCTGCAAGTAAACGTGACCTACAAATCCTGTTTTATACATAAGACTAATTTTTATTAGAGCATATTATTTTTAGTATATTAAATATATTTTTTAGAGAATAAAAAATAGGATATACAATCATTCTCTAAATATTAGGGTCATTAATTTTAATATATTAAATATATTTTAAATATATTATTTTTAAGATGATGGAAAAGAATATGACCCATGTGATTAAACATTTGTATAATTTTATTCGCTAATCACAGCTTCAAATTTAGTCTTTTTTGAACATTTAAAATTTATTTTTAATTATAATATTATTCTAAAGATCTAATATATTTCCCTTTAATATTGTTTCGCTTCTCTTTCGTTGGTAACGTTTTATCCTTCCAATAAGAAAATGAAATAGAAATTTTTTATCTTATGCTTGTAATACAAAATAAAAAAGCTAAATTTTTAGTCTCCCCTCTTCCCCTTTTCCAACTGCCTTTCTGTGCTTCACTCGCTCGTTGAGATTGGGGAAGAGAGAAATTACATCTAATATTATCATGTTAATCCGATTGACGCTAGTTATTATGCTCTTTGCTTGATTACATTCAAATGCTGATACATTCGTTCGTATTGTGTTAGATTGAAATGGAGAGTTTTATTATTTGTAAACAATAACGAGTTAGATATTTTTACCATTTCATTTTTTTGATAGACATTAAATTTAGCTTTTATTTAAATATATTTACGATCATAAATTGTTCAATTTGCCATTGTATTTTTTTTATCATTTATAATTGTTTTGGTTTAAGTGATGAAAAATAATTTATTTTCTCTTTTGTTTTATGCCTAAAAAGACATAAATGATAATGGTTGGTTTGATCTTGGTGATCTTTATTGTCTAAAGATTATATTGAGTTTTGTTATTTTTGTACATGTGTTATTTATTATTTATTTATTATATTCCGTGCATAATGATGTGTTGAGCATGAGAGTATAATTTTTTTTTTTTATTGTTATCCGATTTCATTAATTTTATTTTCTCAATTTTATTTCTTTTTATAATGATGGTTTTCTCCCCCTTTTATTTAAGTAACTAAAAAATCTTTTATTTTTTTTCATTTTTAAATAATTCTGAATACACTTATTTTTCACTAAGTAAATTATATGCTTATTAACTTTTTAAGATGTATTATTATATCTAATAATAATACACTCTTTAATACAATAAAACTTATACTTCTTGAATTAGTCTATTGAAATTTGAATATAAATATTTAATTAATAAATTTATATTTTAAAAGTGAGAAAATTAAATTATATATATAATATATATATATATATATATTTTAATTTATTAAAAAATTTTAAACCACCATTTTTGGTCATAAGTTTGAATGTTTGTTGGAGAGTGAGAATTTTGTTTTTTAAACAACGTAAAGCCTAATTTTATTTGTTTTTAACCCAAGGGCTGAAACAGGCCGGAGCCGATCCTGCCTACAATCCTATATGATTCCAGATGGTCCTTTCATGATCGAACAATTCACATTAACTTAGACAAATATAATTAGCGGTCAGCAAGCTGGCATTAATGATTGAAATGCTAAATGGTTCCTAATTCTTTTGAGATTGTGGTATAATCTACATCGCATTGATAAATTTCTATAAGAATCCTATTGATTATCCTTGTGATGACTCTGATCCTACGGAAATTTAGCACCATCTCATTGATAAATTTCTACGTCATTAGCTGATAAATCAACTTTAAAATATAATTTTTAAAAATCAAATTAAATTATTATGTCACATTAGGTAGTAGTTTATATATTTTCTTTGTATCATCTTACTATTTTTTAATTAAAATATGTACACTTTAATTACTAATTTTGATAAATTTAAAATTAAATTTTGTTAATTTTTTCCTTTTCATACTTAAAATAAATTCAAGATTTATTAGTAATTTTTAATTATTTTTTATATAAAAAATATACATTATCATGATTCTCTTTAGTCTTATATTTTAGAATTGATAGCACCACAAGTGAAGAAACTTTTATAAATATCTTAGCCGATATTTCTCATTCTTTTTGGCTAAAATCAAGTATAATATTTATTTTTATCAATTTAATATATAATAAAAAAATTTTAAATTGATTTTTTTTATAAGGGAGAGCCTATTATAGTAACTTACTGTTAGGGTTTGAGCATTGCCCTTACATTGTGCTACTGCATGAGAATTTATATGTATTCATGGATTATATTACACATGTAACGTGTGCGCGTGATGAATAATTTTAATTATGTACGATAAACAATAAAATATATTTCAAGTAAAAAAATTAAATCTATGTATTGACAATTTAAGTAATCACATTATGTGAATTTGTATAAAATGGCCATCCAAAATTTCTTAAGTCTTATCATTTTTTTATTAATCATAATGTTAAAAATGAAGGATAAAATGATAGAGTTATGAAAACTAGTGTTATTTTGAAGATTTCAGAATTTTGAAAGGTGTTTGTCAATAGATAAACTGTAGGGAGTGAAGTAAAAATAAATGAAATTTTAGTGGTCAAAATGATATTTTCAACCTGCTATTTGACTGGTAGATGGGAAGTCCTTCCCCCTCTCTAGCAATGGCGTCCTTTAACGCCTCACACTTCTTCCTCCGGATGTATTCTTGGCGCCATGGACGAGCAAGGCCCGGATGAGAACCCTAATCTGCTTCCGCATGGACAGCCTACGACTCACACCGTTCTCCTTGCCGAGCTCGAGTCGCTTCGGAACTCCTACCGCGACCTCGACTCCAGATTCGAAGCAGCGGAGGAGTCGAAGTCCGATCTACAAGAGAAAAACCTTCGCCTCTCCCGCGCTCTAGAGGAAGCGTCGGAGGAGCGTGACTCTCTCCGGATAAAGCTCATCGAGGCGGAAGTGTCGATCCGAGAAGAAGACGAATCGATTTGGTTAGAAAATTTGCAACTTTCTCATGAAATCGAGATTTTCAAGGGAAAGTTCAATGAGATGATTAGAGTAAGGAATATACAAGATGCGTTGATGTGCGAGATCCTTGATTCAATCAGGTATGCGAGAGATTGCTTCAGTGATATTGGTGGGAGGATTTGTGCTGAAATTTTGGGGGAAATTGAGGGAAAATCCAATCTTGACGATGCACTGGAGCTTCACTTGATGGAGTGTAAATCAATTTGTAAGCTGGGAGCTGCTGTAGGATCGAGGTTTGTGGAATATGATGACCTGAGGAAGAAGGAGAAGAAGGAACTGGAGAACCGAATTGCGTGCTTAACTGAGGAAAACAGGGACATTAGTAGCTTGCTAAGAGCAGCTCTTGTGGAGAAGGAGGCGCTTGAGAAGAGCCTTAACAAGCAGAAGGATAGCGGAGAGCAAAAAATGGGTGCAATTATGCAGATAGCTGGGAGGGGGCTGCAGAAGGTTGGTTTTGGTTTTGTAATGGGGGTCATTGCCGGCGAGTCACATTCTGATCAGCTGAGCAGCGCTAGTGCTAACTCTGATAGCAGCGAATGCGACGAGGAGGTTGTCAGTCTGGTAATGAAATCGCCTTTAGTTCCGGTTATGCTTGATTTTGTGCAAACAAGCATTCGGCAAGAATGTTCCTATGTTTGACAAGGACAAGAAAGAAAGCAAACTGTTTACAAACTATAACTAAAATTATGGTGGTGAATAACTGTACGTTTTACTGAGGTTTTAACTAGCTTTTGGATGTTTTTATGATCAGGCTTCAACTGTTGACAGTATAATGAAAAGATTGCGCCACGAGGTAACTGAGTTGAGGCAAGCCTTGGAAGAGTATAGGTACTTCATATCATGTTTTCTTTTGTGATGCTAAAATTACTCAAATTGGAATTGTTCAGCATTGAGGCTAAAATTACTCATATTGAAGTGTTCATTCCATCTTTGAAAAACAGATTAGATATTAAGTCCATTTCAGTAGGAATTAATGAAGCTCCGATTAAGCAGTTTTCTGATCCTAATTTGTAGTAGTGAGTATCCTGTTTATGTGCCTTTCACCAGGTCAGAGAATGAGCATTTGCTGTCACTCGTTAACAAACAGGCTGAGAAGATCGTAGAGGAAGAACACCACATTAAAGATATGGAAGAAAAGGAAAAAATGATAACAAAAAGTGTAATGTTCTACTTGTACAGTTCTACTACAAAGCAAGTTACTGACATATTCTCTTTTTAAACCTCAAAGGTAGAAGAGCTCACAGCAGAGATAAAGGAGGCAGGAGAAGAGACTGCGAGATGGAGGGAGGCATGTGAATTGGAAGTTGAAGCTGGAAAAGCTGTGATTTTAGATCTTGAGAAGGAGGTAATCATATGGATGGCTTGTTTTGCTTGGTCATTGGCTTCATTGTTGTCATGTGAATTGCATCCAACACAGCCTTGTAAAAGAAATGAGTTTTTACTGTTATCTAGGTGGCTTTACTGAAAGAGGAGCTGAAGAGAACAAAGTTAGCCCTGGATGCTGCAAATAACAAGCTGCACTTGAAAGAGAAGCTTGCTAAGACGGCGATGGCTGCTCAAGCTGCCGCAGAAGCAACGTTGCAGCTGGCAGACAAAAGGTCGGCTGGGTTTCGAGAGCGAATTGAGGAGCTGACGAGGCAGCTAGAAGAAGAATCTGAGCACAGCGCCAGAAGAGAGAAGAGTGTAGGCAGGAGAAGGGTGAGATATGTTTGCTGGCCATGGCAAGCCTTCATATTCACACCAACTGGTGGAGCTGTTTCACAGAGAAGAGAAAGGAGAAGGATCATTTTGCCAGAAATGGAGTCTATCTTGCGTTTCAACTAGCAGAATTTGTTTGAGCCATGTTTCTGGTTAGTAATTCTGCCTCACAACTTGTTCTTTATCATTCATGCTTTCCATGATAAACTAGGATGTTGTGATCATCATGTAAGTATTGGGCATTGGCTGGCACTAATGTGCACTTGAACAACTCTGTTAATATCATAGTGTGGCCTTGAATTAGAAAAGACAGAAATTTGATATATTCATGTCAGTTGAGCGGGCCTTTAAAATTTTGTTCCGCCAACATGGATTATAGTTATGCATGGATGTGAGTTGACAAAACTAGTTCATCCCTTCAAATGGATAGATTAGTTTGATGCGGAAATCAGCTTAATTCCACAAGGAGAAAGTTGTGTTTTCTTGTTGAAACAAATGTGTAGTTTACAATTAGCAAGCTTCTTATCATGCTGTCTAAAGGCATCCAGCTATTGCTGAATGAATATAGGAGAAGACACTCTTTACGTTCACTAATATCCTAAGATTGTAGATTGTTGGAAAAAATTGAATGGAAACGCGACTTGTGGGTTTTAGTCCCACAGTGAAAGAGAGGCTTTCCGGCTGATTTAGAGTAAAGGGGGTGAAAATCTAGGATCCAAATTACACCAACTCAAAGGTTCTTTTGTGAATCCACTTATTCGTAAAAACCGGTTGGGATACGATATGTCCGCGTAAGTCAGCCAAGAAAGTCACGTGTCTGTTTCTGCTCAAGTAAACTTGGCGTTGCTTGGGAAAACGCCACGCACTGCTTGCCAAGCATGCCTGCAAGCCACGTTGTGGCTTGCTTGGCAAGCATGCACACCATGAGCTTGCATGTGGCAAGCAGTGGCTTGGCAAGCATGCATGCAAGCCATGAGCTTGCATAAG
>JBBMJZ010413110.1:4450091-4461807 GCA_037833815.1 Zingiber zerumbet
ATGCTTGTAATTTTCAAGTTGTTATTATTTGTGCCTAACTTAAAACATATTGCCACACATCAAAAAGGGGGAGATTGTTGGTGCAAAATTTGATCGGTATGATTATGGTTTTGATGCGTATGTCAAAGAGTTTAAGTTAGACTTTCATATATATTTGATATGTGTTTGAGTCATGCAGGACTTGATGAAATACACATAAGGAGATTGGTGCAACAAAGTTTGGGAAGCTCATCCAAGGGCTCGGATCCTTGAGCCGGTGAAGGATGGTGTGGAAGACATCTGAGGGACCGCCAGATGAGGAGCAATGGAGCGAAGCCGAAGGAAGCAGACTTCAAGGCAACGTGAAGGATGACACGAAGAGGAGTCGCGGGCTCAGGTGCATCTGAGGGATGAAGGCCGAGGAAGAGGGCTTCAAGGGTGACTCCGGAGAGGATGAGTGTGTAACCGGGACCAGTCAACTGATGGAAGTTCCAGTTGACTGGTCCAGTCGACTATGCAGTTGACTGGTCAGTTAGCTATGCAGTCGACTGTGAGCGAATAGAAGCATTCTGTTCGCTTAGCTAGTAGCAACCAGTCGACTGATACTTTTATCAGTCGACTGGTAAGTAGCCATTGACAAACCGTTGGCACTGCAAAGTAGTCGTTGGCTACTACCAATGGTAGCACCAGTCAACTGATGGAAGTGTCAGTCAATTTATGCCGAGATGAGTTTATTTGTTTAATCAACTCTCTCCTCTTATTTAAGGAAAGCTTTGGGGCATGAAGGAGATTACTCATACTTGTTGAATAACTCCTAAGTCTTTGCCTAAAGCTTCCAACCCTTTCTCTTCCTCCTAAACCTAGGTTCCATCTTGTAAGAGGAAGAGAGCCTTGTGAGAGGTTGTACTCCATTGAGAAGGAGTAAAATTTAGCTGGAGATTGCCAGGAACTGATCCATAGAAGGATCAAAGGTTCGTCAACCTCAAGGACACGCCGTGGAGTAGGAGCAAGCAATCTCCGAACCACGTAAAGGATTTGTGTTAGCGTTTGTGTTCTTTCTTGTTTGTTTTCATTATTTTAGTATATTCCACTACGTAAACTAACCTTGTAGAGAAGAAACCGAATTTGGGGTGCCCAAGCTATTCATCCCCCCTTCTAGCCGACCACCGATCCCCTACAAGCATAAGTCAATAGACGCCATACACAATAATCTGAAATTGACTCTCACCATTCAGATTAAGATGTTATACATAAGTAGTCACATTATACTCTCAAGGGTAACCTACATGTCGCTGTGAGTTCACACACCACCAAAACACCGACAATGTTATGTCACACGTCTCAGAGTTGGATCTCTTCGTCTTATCTCGAGACACTCAGTTTAAGCCAAGGTTAAGTGGTTGTCTTCCACTCTAAGCCATAAACCATGTGTAATTCAGACAAGTGCCTAGCAATGAACATGCTTCACAGTACTTCGTGTTGAGCACCTTGCATGTTGAACACTGCAGACCTTCGCTCCCAAGAACCACAATGGTGTGCCAAGAACCTGAGCATCGTAGCTTGGCCACGTTCCTGAGCACCTACACTGAGAGCGTAGTTGAGAAGTTTTGCACACGGTTGAACGCTCGCCAAGCATTTCTTCTCATGCTTCCCAAGCATCTTTGCATGCTCAGATGTCTTGAGAAAACTCTTTGTGCGTGATTTCAGCCAGGTTCATGAGTTTCTCACTCGTTAATTCATTGATTACTTGGTCAACTAAGTGCATCAAACCAACTTGGCTCTGATACCAATGTTGCAAGTTGATAAAAGTAAACACATAATTTACTTCTACTTTTTCGAAATTAAATTTATATCTTGGTTAGTGATGTACTAATCTCCGGTACTATAAACTTTCAGAATTATTGTGAATTCTAGTCATAGACGACTCGAAGTTGAGATGATAGTCACGCATCTCAAACTATCAATGTTATGTTATAACACTTCAACCCTTAACTTAGTGATGTTTGATGATAACCTTTTTTTTATTCTTCTCAACAAGATATAGACTACAATTCTCTTCTTTCTTAAATACCCTTATTTTGTTTTTACCCTTACTTCTTCTTTTCTCCCATACTTCACATAAGAAGTATGAATTTATAGGAGAAGATAAGAATATTGATAGTCATTTTATTAGGGGAGTTACTAACATTCACTTATATTAGTGGAGTTATTTATGTTAATAGAGTCATGAAATGGATTACTAACATTCACTTATGTTAGTGGAGTCATGAGATGAAGTTACTAATATTCACTTATGTTAGTAGATTACTAACATAAGTTACTAACCCCATTATCCCATTTGAATGCCCCATAGTGGACATACCTTACTAACACTATATGAATATCCCATAGTGGACATAAGTTGCTAACAGTTCTATACTCTCTGGAAGAGATAAATTACGAGAGGTATTTGTCCTAGCGTAGTGACTTGTTACATGGAGGAGGTCAGACACCTAGCAAACCTATCTTACAACTATATAAGGATGTTACTATGTATAATTATTTCTACCTTAGTCATTGCAACATCGTTGTAGTCACCTCTTGGAACTGACCATGAGACATATATTCTATAAATTTTTGAATTAGCCCCACAAGCTGGTGCAATTGGTTCATACAAGAGTGTTATTGCCAATATACCTGAAATTGATTCCCAATAGATGAGGAATGCCTCATTGGCTGCCTCAATTCCTCCTTACATGTGCTACTGTTGTTGGGCGAAACTTCTATGATTTATCTCCCTTCCAGACAGTAGAGACCACCCTAAAGGAGTCACCGACGATTTCACCTTTTGTTGTTAATTTCTACCTCAGTCATCCACCTCCTAATTAGATGATGTTATTAGCCATAGCCCAATCAACCCTCGACAAAGTCTTATATAAGATTGTTGTCAATTGTATCTTATCCATTATAACATGGGGGTAAGCGAAGGTAGCATATGGTTTCACTTTCAATATTTTAGTGCATTACCATTTTATCACCCTAACCCATTGGAAAATCATGCTCTTGTCATATTGATGTCCGTTAAGCCCTTATTTGAAAACTATGACTAAATAGGACTTAAGCAACTTTGTTTAATCAAAATTTACTGTGATATTAAGTACTTCATAATCATTTTAAATTAGGAACATTATACTTTTATAAGTCTTCTGAGTGCAATCATACCTCAGACATAGATTTCACAACCTAATTAGAGTGCTATAAGTTTATGAAATTAGCACTATTTTAAAATATTTTATCATAAGCTCATTAGAAGATTTATGCTTGTTATACTTATTCACCAAGACTACTAAAGAGTTGGTTTAAATCAGGTTAAGATTTTAAAATTCTAACAGTATAGGGCCATCAACAAATTTTAACTCAAACTAAATGATGGTCTTAAATACCTTAGAAACCCTTCAAAGTATACTAATTGTACTCCTTGTCTCATTCTAAGTGCAACCATGTCCTCATAGATAGATTGAGATATTAAAATTGGAATATTAAATTTATTAACTAATAGGTTAAAATCAATTGGCTGATGATCCATATTTGAGACCGCTCAAAGAAATTAACAGTGAGTGACACAGTCATATCTATAAATCAAGCATAATAAATTTAAAATTCAACTAGTTCATTCGCCTATCCTATAACAGTCAACTAATAGTGAATAAACAATCCGCTGCTAATAAAGGACCATAATAAAAAAAAATTATGTATTTTGATAAATACGAAAATTGAGTATACATTTTGGATATTATGTGGTTGAGTAAATTGTCAATGAAACTATGATGCAAGAGAAAAGTGGGAAACAGGGAGAGAGCGAGAGGAGAAGAGCTTAGGATGCGAAGAGTTAGAGAACATTAAAAAAAAAAAGTTTCATCTACATTAATTTCTTCAACTTACTCTTCATCCCATACTGGGATAATAGATTTACTGCTGAAATCACCAATAATGGCAATCCATATTTGTCCTTTAAAACTGTCAATTTGATTTTAGATGAATCAATATTTGGTGGAAAAGAAAAGTCAAGCAATGCCTTCTTGAAATTTCTTCCAACTGCTCAATTAACAGGTTCTCTCCCCACTCCGTCCCTTTCATTTGCATGTCTTTCCTCCAAAAAAAACACCACCATCAATGTAACTGCATGTGATCTAGGGATAGACTTATCAAATGAACAAACAAGAACTCTACTAGACATTAATCCAGAAATATTATCAGCCTTTCAGAAATAAAATTAAAAAAAATAAACTGTGTACAGGATCTTCATTATGCTTTAAAACCTAATCACTATGGGCCACAACAGGTGATCATAACTCCAAACACAGGTCAATCCCCAGAAAGCATAAGATCAATACTTGCATCTTCATTATAGTTTTCTACAATTTTCTTTGCATACGAGGGGATGTGCCTTTCAGCTCTGCAAGAATTGAAGTAATAGTATATCAAGGATTTCCTTATCATTACATTCTATCAAATAATCGTCATGAGGATTCTTACCTTTGTTTCCCCCATAGTCGATACACATACAAGTAATTCCTTATTGTGTGATAATCCAACGAATAGCGAGCAAACTCCAAACCTTTGGGGCCGATCTGAATTACAACAAATGCATGTATCATCTTCATCTTGAACATAATAGGGTCAGCATGTGTATAGTATGGTATACTCACCAGATTAAGCAGGAAAGCAATGATATTCCCGACAAACTTAGGAGCTGGTTGGGGACCTTTGCCTGAAAGTGTCAAAATTAAGACGGATGGTAAGTCTCTAAATCCGGTTCTACTATACATCTGAAATATTGATGCAAGTGACATTACATAGTTCATAGTTAAGCACAAGGCATGATGCACAACACACTTGGACCAATAACTTACCATTTTTTGCTTTATCATCAGCCTTCACAGTCTCCATGACAAATGGTTTTCGATAACCCTGAAAATAGTTATTCATGAACGATAAAGAACTATCAGCATGAATTTTTATGGATGCGTGGGATAATTATCCTATATTCAGAAAGAGCCATCTGACATACACTCGTGGTAGTTGGAGTGATCTCTAAAAGCTTCTCAACGAGTTCCAGCATCTCCCTCCCTTTCTCATTCCTGACACATGGAAACACCAACAAGCTGGTAAGAGATATTTGTCTATGGAACTACTTAACATAAAGCTTGTTCTGAAACTTTCAGCTTCTATTAGAAGACGACTCCAAAATGAATTACAAGAGAAAATAAGTTAATTATATGTGCATTTTAAGGATTAAGAATGCTGCAATTCATGAAATGTGCACGGGAATTTTCACATTACCTAACAGTGATATATTGTGGATGCTCAGTCATGCTTACCCCAGAGTATTTTGGAACACCCATATAGCCCACAACTAAGTCCTGCAGTGTTCAACAAATTGTGAGAAATGGCAAATTTAATGTCCCAGTTTTCTTGGCAATAGCTGAAAGATATATCAGATATCACTGCATCTTACTGGTACTTGCATAAAACTCAAGTGCACAGAAACAATTCCTCTTAGGAAAACTTAAAAGTCATTACAACAACAACAACAACAACAACCAAGCTTTATCCCACTAAGTGGGGTCGGCTATATGGATCATTTTATGCTATTGAGCTCTATCTCCTACAATATCATCATCTATACTTAAATAAATTTTATCTTATTTTATTGTTGCTAACCAAGTTTTTTTTTGTTTTCCTCTTCCTCATTTGTCATGTGTGTTTGTCTCTCACATCACCTAACTAAAATATTTATTGATCGTCTAAGTATGTGCTCGTATCATCTTAAACCTGCTTCTTGAAGTTTTCCCTCAATATATGCAACTCCGACTTTCTCTCTAATGCTCTCATTTTTTATTTTGTCCATCCTCGTATGTCCACACATCCAGCTTAATATTCTCATCTCTGTAACTCTCATCTTCTGCTCATATGCTTGAGTCATAGCCCAACATTCAGCTCCATATAACATAGTAGGTCTAAATGCGGTTTTGTAGAACTTTTCTTTAAGTGAGGTACTTTACGGTTACATAAAACACTCGATGCTCTCCTCTAGTTTAACCATCTTGCTTGTATTCTATGTAAAATATCTCTTTTAATTCCTCCATCGTTTTGCAAAAATAATCCTAAATATTTAGAGCTCTCGATTCCAGGCAATTTGTCATCTCCTATTTTAACAATTGTCTCATTATATCTAATATTGCTAAACTTAAATTTCATATATTCTATCTTTATTCTACTGAGTCTAAAACCTTTCCCTTTTATTATTTTCCGCCAAAATTCTAATTTAGCATTTACTTCTTCACGTGTTTCATCAACCAAAATAATATCATCTGCAAGCAATATGTACCACGGTTCTGTGTCTTAAATGTGTGTACTAAGTTCGTCCATAATTAGTATAAAAAGATAGGGACTTAGAGCTGATCCTTGATGTAACCCTACTTTTAGTGGAAATGCTTCAGTTACTCTATCTAAAGTCTTTACTCTGGTTATTACATTCTTGTACACATCCTTAATTAGTTTAATATATATTACACTAACACTTATTATTTTTAGAATTCTCTATATAATTTTACTTGGGACTCTATCATAAATTTTTTCTAAGTCATTGAATATTATGTGTAGATCTTATTTTTACTCCCAATATTTTTTAATTAATTGTCCAAGAAGATGTATAACTTCTATTGTCGACCTTCCAGATATGAACCAAAATTAATTTTCGGTCACCGCATAACCTCCTTAATTTTTTATTACTTTTTCCTAAAGTTTCATGGTATGACTCAGTAGTTTAATACCCTTATAGTTTGCATGATTTTGTACGTCTCCCTTATTTTTATATAAGAGAACTAGAGTACTTACCTTCGATCATACATTTTTTTTTTCATTTTTAATATTATGTTAAATAATTTTGTAAGTCATTTAATACCTTGTTTCTAGGCACTTCTATACCTCTATCAAAATATCATTTGGTCCAACAACTTTTCTATTGTACATTCCATTTAAAACTTGTTCTACTTCTGAAAAAAAAAACTAGTGAGATACAATGAAAAATCAACAATGAAGGCTAAGCAACAGAGAAAAATTTAGCTATGAAGACTGGCACGTGGAAAAATTGATAATAGGTCATGAGCAAATTGTAAAATTTCAACTATGAAGGTGGGTAAGAAGCTCCAGCTATGAAAGCTGGTTAAAGAAAAAAAGCCAATAGTGAAGGCTGAGGAAAAGAAAAAGATCCAGCTATAGCTCATAAAAGAAATCCAACTACCAAGACTAGTAATAGAAACAAACAATGAAGGTCTAGCAAAAAAAAAAAAATCTATCTATAAAGGTAGGTAAAAGGAATCTAACGGGGGATTTTTAGTCAATGTGTATCATCTTACAAAAATAGAATATGATATAGATAAACCTGAAGAAATATGCATAAAAGTATTTGCTCTTAGGAATAATCCTAAAATCCCATCTGTTTTCTAGATTTGGAGAAGTGCTGATTTTTAAGAACGTGAATCTTACGATGTGTTGAGAATCCTTTATCATAATCGAAAAGTTGGATGGGTTGAACCTTGTATAAGGACTATATTACCCCCAATTTCTATGAAATACAAGATGATCATTAAATGATACGAATAAGAAACTAATGTTTAGATATACAACTATGACACAATTCCAAATTTCATTCAAGCGATGAAGATTTTTATGCCCCGTTCTAAATGAAAGAAAGTAACTGGACTTTAATTCATATTATAAATAACCTAAAAAAACCTCATTTATATTCAAAATATTGGAAAAGGTTATATCCATTTCACATGAGCGGAAACAATAGAATAACACAAAAAATCATTAATGAAGCTCGAACAAAATAGAAAAATTAACCTATAAAGGCTGGTAAAAAGAATTTACCACCTAAACCCCAAAAGGAATCTAGCTACAAAGGCTTGTAATAGGAAAAATCAACAATGAAGACCAAGCAAAAGGGAAAAATAGCAACAAAGGCCAAACAAAAAGGAAAAATATAGCTACCTATAAAAGTTAATAACTGGAAAATTTAACAATGAAGGCTGGTAAAATGAATTCAGCTATGAAGGTTTAGTAAAAAGGAAAAAATAATCAAACAACAAAGACCAATAGGAATCCAGCTATGAAGGCTGGTAGAAGGGAATCCAAAATTGAGAATGGACAAGAATAAGAAATCAACGATTGTGATGGAACAAAACGGTGAAAGGTAGAGATACTATAAATGAGTGGAGGAAATGTTGTGTGATGTCAAGGAGAGGAGATGAGAAAAGAAGGTGAATTACGATATTGCTGATTTAGGGTTATGATTGACGGTGCCACAAGGAAAAGAAAAAAAAAATAGAATAGAAGAAGAGGAAAAGGGATAATATATACAAGAATTTAAAAAAAGAAATTTTAAAAAATGCAGGTGGTAGACAGAGAAAGAAAAGATATTATATCTTTGATTAAAAAAAAGGGTAGACCGGTGCACGAACCCGTGACCTTTTGGTTATAAAGCAACAACTTTATCGTTACGCCAAGGCTCCCCTTCATATTATATCTTTGATGCCATATCAAAATTAAAAATTATATTAACTAAAAAAAATATCAAATACTTGGGATGCTAACTCCTTTTTATCTTCAGAAAACCTGGAAATTCTAGTTGATTTTTCTAAACTTCTAAACAGACTTATTAAAAAAACGAACTTCTATGCAAACTATCTTACTATCACCTCTCATAATATATAGAATATTTCTGCTTATACGTAACTTATCTCTAAAAGTTATAACCAAATTTTAAAATAGCTGATCTATCTTTAAAAACTATGATAAACTTTTAACAAATCTTTAAAACTAAAAGTATATAGAATTAAATTTTATTTTAAAAGAAATTCTAACGATTCCTAATGTTTAACCTGCAGCACTTAATCAAGTCGAGCAGTTATAAGATTAGCTAGTCATAGAAATTGAGACTAAACATTTGAAGGAACCTTGAACAACCATTCATTGAGTTAAGCTCCATATGACTTGAACCTACATTAGCCAACACTAGCATGAAATATTCTACATGGCTATTTCTATTTTTATATATGTGAGTAATAAGGCTGTCAAGTGTCAACTCGAAGTGTGGATGTTGGAGTGTTGGTGTCTGAGTATTGTTATAATTATGAAGAGTCCCAGTATCAAAGGCTTGGACTGACTAACCCATTTGTATCTATGCTTGATCTGAACCAACACCTATGATACAACAACGGTGATAGAAAATACAATAAACAAGTATGCAACAACAACTTTTTCTAGCATACATAGAAGAATCTTTGCACAAGGATTAACTAATGAGGTGCCTCTCAACAAAGATGGGAATCTAGGAAGCAGGCTAAATGAGTACCCTTATAATATTAATGCTTGACTATTCCTAATAAGGGTTGTATGAAATGACACGAGCAATTAGCTAGTATCAATGGAGCCTGAAGCAATTTATAAATAAAGCCCTGAAAGGAAGCTGATGACATAGTCATTCCATGCAGCACCCAAACAGCAAGAGTTACAGAACAATTACAGATAAAAAAATACCTTCCAATGATATGGTTGGCATCCTCATAACAGATGAGGATATGATTAAGCAGTCAAATTAACACACTAACTAAATTGTTTCTGAGTTTTCACATGAACAGCCATTTCAGCAATTCAAATTCAAAAATCAACAATAAAAAGACATTTCCAATCCAGAAATACAAGACTTACTGCTAATGCGTTCGTGTAATCAAAGCAGCTGCAAGACATACAAACCAACAATTAGAATACTACTTATACCAAACCCTTAAAATCAAACAGTAGGTTATGGATTGTTATGTGCTTTGAGCGACAAGCCTCAAAATGAAATCATTCATCAATAGCTTACATGGTCAAGCAAATCACGCATAGGAGATAGCCAACTACTTGGTGCATTAGAAGAATAATGAATTCTTGATTAAGAATACAAAACTGAGGACATGACAAGAATTTCAATGGAAATTGTTATCTAGACGGACTGTACTACTGTTCTCACTTACACGATCATGAAAGCTGGTTTTGAGTAGTATTTGCTTTTACATAAAAACCAACCTTCTAGTGGCAAAAGGTGATTCACTCATCCCTAGCGCCTTCGCCAGTCCATCCCCAGGCCAACACGGAAGAAGTAAATCATGGATGACTAATAGCTTTCGGTAGTTGAATAGCGCATGGGGGAGGGCAGACACCCGATTACTAATCGAGATTTGACCTCAGACCTCATGGTAGCAACACCACCATACGCTAGCCAATTGTTTGTCCCAAGGGGACAAACTTTCATTGTCAAGAATGGAAACCAACCTTCTAATAAGATGAAGCAAAGGGTAGTTAGAGCTGAAGAACATAATTAGACCATATGTTAATTTCAAAAGGATTTTTGAGATCCATGAGTTTCAAATACCCAAGTTTAATGATGAAAATGAAGCAATTATAGTGCAATTATTATTGTTCAAATATTGGTTTCTTTTCTCTTATCTTTCTTTCTTAAAACACGATGAATCATTATTGAGTTTTTATTTAAAGGCAAAGACAGTATATAACTCTTTTTAATTTTATGCATCCATCATGTATCATATATTATGTTTACGTGGATAAATGAGTTAATTTTATTAATAAGTTCCATTATATGAGTTTTTCTTTGGTTTATGTTTTTAAATTTTTTAGGTCATTTATTTAGTCACCAAAAGATAACTATTTAACATTCTTCCAATTGACCTAACAATTAGATAAAAATAACACTTAAGATGTAATTATGATGCATTATAAACTTAAATGTCAAAAATTCATACTCCTAAAACATTATAATTAGTCCAATATGACAAACGTTGAATGTGGGTAATATTCATCGTTCCATATACCACAAGCACTAGTGTCTTATCATATTATACCCTATAAATGACACAATTTTATAATGGTTCTTCTAAGCAATTCATGTTATAATACATTAATGTTTACATCATAACTACAAACTAAAATGGCACATATAAAAAACACATAAGTGATTTCTAGTGTAAACTTTATTGGTGCAATTATGCCAATATGTGATTGACATGTGGTTTTGATTTTGATGTTTAGACACTTTAAGTTTGGAAGATAATTATTGATCTGGTGTGTTTAGCAAGTGTGGAGGAGCAAGAAACTTAACCTGTGTAGTGGGTGCTGTTGGTACCCCGTGATCAACCAAATTAAGTTAGGTCCATTGTCTAAGTGTGCAGGAGCTTAGGAATGTTGGACCGTGCTGGGCCGGCTAGAAGGGGGTTGGATATTCCTGTAAACACAAAAACAAAAACCAACCCTTCTCGAACTCTCAACAGAAAAACACTTGCATAAATAAAGCAAAGTAATAAATTAAATACACAGAAAGAAGAGGCTCACCACTTGACTTGGTTACAACCAAGGAGGTTGTTAATCCAAGGAATGAACGTGCACTAGAATACTCCTTTCGGCGGAGAAGCCTCTTACAACGTTGACGCACAAGAAATAGAAGCTTAACTACAGCGAGAGCGTACAAGTGTTGAAAGAATGAATTGCTCGAGTTCGTTAAAAAACTTCTAGACCAAGGATATATTTATAGCCTTGGTCGGGGCGCCCCGAAGGGTTCTGGGCGCTCTGGGGGGATAAAACTTTATCCCCCAACGTTCAGATCGAGTCAAAACTCGATATAGTCAAAACCTCA
>JBBMJZ010413110.1:4500263-4527045 GCA_037833815.1 Zingiber zerumbet
TTTCCGACCTCTAACGTGAGGTGAGATCGTCTGAGTATGCGCAGAGCCTGCAGCCTCATCAGCCGTCCGTGGGAGCTTTTTCCTACCCACATCCAGGTCATCCTTGAGCCACCACAACTTTCCGTCAACAATTAATCCGTCGTGACCGACTTCCGTCCAACTCAACTTTCGGACAGGATCAACCAACAAACACAATTGATTGGATCTAGAAGAACACCGGGTCCCATGTGGGCATGCTGCAGCAGAGTAGTTTGCAATAAAATGATTAAATATATATTGCGTGGACTCCCACTCCGGCCAGGATCACAACAAGCGACAAGTCATATGTGACAGAGCTCTCTGGTCCAGTTTACCAGTCTGCTTGCATGCATGCATGCATGCATGCAGAAGTACGTACGTACGACCCCGGCCCTAACCTAAAGTCTGTCTAGCTTTCTCATTTTGCAATAATATTCTTAAATGGCAGCCTAGAGCTCACTGACTGTACATGGCTTCATGTGATCAGTTGATACCAAAGCCATACATGCATGCATAAACCCTTTAGTTATTCTCCTAAAGATGTAGGAATCTTTGTTTGGCTTTGTACCTTTTTAAAAGGAATCTAGGCAACTTACTTTCCCTCTTGCATGGATACGTACTCAACAATTTCCAACAGTTCCAATGAGCTCTGCGTTTTGGCATCTTTATATGAAGGCCAAACATGTAGCTTAGCTTGTCAATATGCTTCCTAGTTTAAGAACTTTTTTATTATTATTTTATAGTACTGCAGGATATTACCCAAATATATATATTTATATATTCGGAAATCATCAATGAGTATAAATGATTATTAGAATTAAGTTTACCTTTCAATGAATTTCTTAATTAATTATATTTGTGAGCCAGATAATTATTTTTATCATGCAAATGGATCAAGGGTATAATTAATTCAGACATGTGTTTTAGATTATAGTCCTATGAAAAAATCCAAAGTGTCTCTAACGATCATCCTTTCAACACTTGTTAATGTGGAGAAACCAAGGACATCGAGTCATCTAAAGTACTTTCACAAACACGTACTAGACTAGTATATTCTTGTCTATAATATTAGAATTTTAAGCCTATGTTTTAGTATCCATTACTTAACTTACACATCGATTGATATCTAAAGTAATATTAAAATGAGATCTCTTATCCTGGAGAATGGTATAATGGTTAAATCTTTTAACGGATAATTAAGAAATCTAAAGCTTAAATTTCAACTATGATGTACTGTAGGGGATTTTTCCTCCCGTGAGAAGCAAATTTAAGATGTTGACTATTTGGATAGGTCTCCATGAGCATTTCCCGATTTATCTTGGTGACAAGTGAAAAATTTCCGTAGGGCCATATCAATTATTTTAGGATTAGTCAGTTTGAATAGTTGAATGTCAACTTCAAATTAAAAAAAAATGAGATCTATTTTATTTTCTCACGCCATATTTAGTGTAAAATTACACTCTCACGCAGGAGCAACAATGTCATATATTTCTTCTCTCAAAGTGTCTACCATACAAATTCCAAATTTTTATCTCCAATTAATCCTAATTCCCAAGCAATAAATTTTATTTTTCTAATCGCCTATAGATTCAAATTTGTGAGTTCTCACTTACGCATGGGACTTCTCACGAGTATTAAAGTAAATTTGTGGGTGAATTTTAATTTTTTAAAAAAATTTAGTCACTCTTATAATATAGTAACGCCTATAATTTAGATTTGTAAAATATACAATGCAATTTGATAGCACTTAAATTTTAAATTAGAGTGCATATTATAAGACAATTCAATAACGTTATAAAATTATATAAAATGGTATAATATAAAAAATTATATATTTATGTATTTTCTTATTCATATTTGAAAAAAAATAATTTTATTACATGCATTAAAGGCTTTTGTTGGGATGCATTCATTAATATGATATTGCAAAAGGGCAAAGAGTAGTAGACATAGTTGCTGTGGTACTTTTTGGGTCTGTAAATTAAAAAGTTGTCTGCAGTTTTGTATGAATTAGCTAGAGATGCACATGAAAAAGAACAAGGGAAGGACTTTCATCAATGTTTGTTATCACGATGATGCAGATATACTCACTCCACTAATTAATATTACCTTAATATAATATGTTCATGCCTGAAAGTTGGAGATGACATGCTGGACAGGTGATTGTAATGTTGACAGGACAAAAACATCCGGATTGAATAAAAAACTATGGGTTGGTGTACTAAACTCCCTGCACACATTTGAACAAGCAGCGCCAAAAAACAGAGAAGAGGTCCCTGACAAAGACCCTCCGACGCTCAAGTCAGTGTATCATCCGAGCGGAAAGTAGAACAATACGTAGATGAGTAATAGAGCGTGTCTGAGCATAATGTAGAATATTTTTTTACATACTTTGCCATTGGAAAAGATCCCCTTTATATATTATTTTTATAACATTCGCAATCATGAGATGACAGAGAATGTCATGTATCATAAGTTGTCCCGTAAGGAATACGTATAGCCTGGAAGACATATAATCACCATCCGAGGAATTTTTCATTACCTTTGTGTACTCTTTTTATAACTGACATCATTAATGAGGTGGTTGGAGGAATATGTTATAATAAAATGTTGGATATATAACTAAAAGTGTAGAGCAAACATTTAAGGAATGTTATATTGAATGCTCATGTTATCATAGAGAAATATTCTTAGGTATACGATTGTTATTATCTAACAAACTATTATGATTCTCTGATAATATCGTCTCCTGAATATATCTCTACCGGATGTTTAGCTCGACCAGCCATATATCAACAGAGGGTGATAACTGGAACCTTGAGTTCTGTAAGGTTAGCCAACCTTTTAGGACTGTCCTGATCTGTATATTGTATGAGGATGGAGATCTGATGATATAGTAAGAGAGAACCAAGTCTCCTAGGTCCAAACGGTTTCATGACCAACCGGCCATTTATAGGGATATTTGTTCATGAAAGGGGGGATGTAAACCCTTGAAAGGCCCGACTGAAACTAACAGTCGATTGTCCTTGTACTTGGGGATTTATCCCTGTGGTAACAGCTCAAAGTTCGAAAACCTGACTAGATATTGCCCTACATGCTTTGTGGAGATCAAAATATGGAACTAACCTTAGTCGATTTTATGTCTAGTTGTCCATATATAGGAGGGCGGGGGAACGAACAGTAAAAGCCCATATACTTGTCCTGCCATACATTGTTTGCCAGGAAATATGTTAAGTTGTACTTTGAGTAGAAAGTTAGACTACTGAAACTTGAACGAATATATTCTCGAATGGTCTTGTGGCAAACCGATATATTATTAGACGGACTTACCAAACTCGAGCACCCCAAGGGCCAATCATCTATATGCCAAGTGTTCTATTATTAGCACGATGCGCCAGGTTCCTTAGGCTTGGGCGATCTTAAGGGCCGGTCGACCTTGTCTTAGGGACTTTTACGATGAGCAAGGAGTCTAGCTCTTTGAAAGGTAAACCATTTGACTACACCACCTCCCTAAGATTTTGACTGCCACATTTCCTTAACGTGGACGACCACCTCATCTTGACTCTATCTTCCATGTCAAGATGATAAGGAATGATAAGCATTGATCTTTTAGTGTATCTAGTTTGTAATCTCATTTGTTTACTTCATTAGATTTACCTAATTGGCTTGATTCAATCAGCTAAGCACTAATCAATTGTTTAGACAACCCAATAATAATGTGTATTAATTATTTAAAAAATCACTAAGATTTAGTAATGCTTCGATGATAATAATTTTATTATTAATTATTATGTCAATAAATATGAGATTGGTGATAATAGTCACTAAGTAATATAATAGTGGTGAACATACTTGTGGGTGATAATTGTCTAATATTTGTTGTAGCTAAAACTTTATTTTGTTATACTGGCTCAACTATTCGCTTACTTGTCTTAATAAAACAACTATTGGTGATAAAATGGAATAAACAAAACAAATATTTTAATAAATAAAACCAATATTAGTCTCTTGTTCTAATGCAATAATTTAAAATTATAAAAACTAAACTAACCGACCAAGTGTGTTCTCGTTAGAGATTTCCAATCCGTCCCCACAAGTTGGCATTGTTAGTATATACATAATTATTTTTTATAATAAATTTTAAGATTAATTTTTAACGGGTATAAAATATCTTGACATTTCATATAAATAGTTTCATCTGTATTTTATCATTGAGCCAATAATACTAAACCGCATGAATAATATCATCCCGTTAAATTTTTTAAATTGGTGATGCAATAAATGTATGAACTATATAACAACAAAGCATGAAGTCAAACATAATATACAATCGTGATAGAAGATCTTCCAAAGTCCACAATAAATGTGGAGATTATTCTTTAATATTTTATCCTGATTAATTTATATATACTTTTCACCTATACCGCCTAAGTCAGCGTTATCATCTTTTGCCAATGGTCATTAATCATATAAATTATTGCATCAAAAATAATTCTGTCGCCAGCCGCCAGCTTAAATCCTAATTTGCACCGGGAAAACTTTGATTAACTCAACTAATTAACTTAATTAAAGATAAGCACAGCGGTAATTAAGTCCTTAGTGTCACTAGCTGAATCAAGAAAGAAACGATAGGGAATTAAAATTAAACTAATATTAATTAATTAGCCTCCGACTGACTAATTAAGCACAATTATATTAATTAATTCCATTTTAGATGTGTTCGATCGGATCATATGTAGTCCACCTCAAAGAAAGCCTGGCCAAGCTGGAACAGGTGGCTCTGCTGCGGCTGCTGCTGTCGCTCCTCGGAAGCAGCAGCGGTACTGCTCTGACCAGCTGCTCCACCTCCGGCGCCGGTCTCGTGAGAGAAGAAGTTGTGGGAGTGGAAGCTGCAGGTGCAGCAGCTGCTGTTGCCGACGACGGGACGAGAGGAGGAGGAGGAGGAGCAGCAGCAGTGGCGCTGCTGCTGCGCCTTCTTTTCCACTCCCACTGACAAGCTGTCATCAATGGCCATTCCTCCCCGAGCTTCCTTCGCGTACATGGCAGCAGCCGCTGCGTTCCCACCTGCCCACCCTTTGTCGACTTCAACCCCTCCGTCGACGCAGAAGCCAGCAGCAGGCCCACGCATCGAGGTTCTGTCTTCTGTGTTCAATTATTACGTACCTCGTGAATAACGTGTCGATCGAGCAGATAATAATTAGCTAATTAAACGGAAGACAGTATGAATAGGATTGCTGCCGGATCGATTTACTGTTGCATCCGGTGGAGTTCTGGGGTGGTTTGGGTTTGATGGAAGAGTCGTCGACGTCGACAGCAGTAGTGGTGACGGTGGTGACGGCGGCGGCGGTGGTGGTGAGTGGCAGCTTCCTCCGCCTGCGGTTGTGGTCGGCGAGGCGCTTTCTGCAGCTTCGTTTGGCCTCGTCGAACTCTGCGAGCACATGGAACCTGCAACCATTTTGGGGCTTTCACAAGCACAATTGGAGAGCACACATTGACTACGTCTGCCTTGCCTAGCTACATGGGTGAAGTAGAGAAGTAGAGATCTGATCTTCCATGCATGCCGAACAAGAGTAGTGTTTGTTTGTTCAAGCTAGCTAGGGAATCGTGTATGTATGTAACTGTCACTACTGTTCTAGGGTTTTACGTGTGTGTATATATATATATATATGGAATTTTATAGCAACAAAGACAGACCTAGCTAGCTAGCCAGTGAGATATTGCATGATAAGGAGGTGAGGTTTTAGGTAGAGAACCTGCTACACTGCTGGCAGAAGCGTTGTTGGAGGCCGGCGACAAGGGCGAGGGTGGCCTTGGAGTGGAACTCGCAGACCTTGTGCCGTCGGTGGTAGTGTTTGGCCCTGAAGAGATCGGCCTTGCACCCCTCGGCTTGGCACCGCGCGGGAGGCTGCCCGCCGCTGAACATCGGGTACTGGAACTGCAGCGCTCTGATCGAGGAGGAGGAGGAGGAGCCTGCGAAGAGCCGGTCGACGAAGAACCCCTGATCCGACGAGTTGGAGGAGGAGAAATAGGTCCGGTGACCCAAATTCAGCCCAATTGCGCCGCCGCCCCCGAGCTCCACGTCCAACTCGCTCTTGATGAGGCTGATAGGGTAGTCAGCGGCGAGCGACGCCGGGGAGGCGAAGTAAGGGTTTATGGGAAGGAGTGGCGGCGCTGGGAAGTAATGATCGAAGTGCTGGAAGGGTACCGCCGCCGCCGCCGCCGAGGGGAAAAAGGAAGAGCGGTTGTTGTTGGAGGCAGCGGCGGCGCCGGTGATGTGGGAGCACGAGCTGGTCTCCCACTCCCAGAAATGCTGCTGCTTTGGGGTTTGTTGGCTGCTGCTTCCTCCCACCCCAGCAAAAGACATGCTGGAGGGGACAAAGGTCGAGGCCTCACCAGAGCTAGAGGTCGATCTGTTCATCATCTAGAACAACAACAAAGAGCAAGATCCATTTAACAAGTAAGGAGGAGATAAAAAAAAAAAAAGGATCGAGTGGAAGTTGTTTTCAGATCCACGGGGGATTATATCGAAACCACTCACCAGCTGTCCTGTCTGTGCTGCGTGTTAATCCTTATTAGTGGCCGGCTTATATTTTGTCCGCCATGGCGAAGCAAAGGAGCTATCTAGCTTTCTAGCTATCGCCCAACCAGCAGCCTCGAGGGATCGATTATTAGCTAGCTAGCTGATCAGCTCAGTGGTTAATGAACAAAGGAGATCGAGGAGAGCACTGATCGAGCTAGGGGGCCGGTGGGGGCTGTCAGAAGGGCGATGGCGACGGGCGTACGTCGTGAACAGGGAGAGGTCGATATCTCTCCTCGCTTTTGCGTCATTGTTTTGTTGTGTTTGATTGACTTGTAACTCGTAAGGCCCCAGATGAAAAGGCTGGTGCAAAGTTACTTCCCTGTCATCTTACGTTTGGAAACTTTTTATAATTCGACAACTTCTATAATCGAAAGTACTCCATTTTTTTTTTCTTTTCTGTAATATAATAAATTAATAATCAAGAATCAGAGAGGAAAAGTACTAAGCCTTCGTTAGCTTTTCCTTAAAACCAAAAAAAAAAAAGTTTCTCGTACCGACATCTATGACATGCGTACGGGTCGCACTACTAGACGTGCTAAATAATTAGCCTCTAATTAAGTGAGTTGATAAATCAGGTGTTAATGACTAATATTAATGCAGTTTTGGGAGTTGTCGCACCATGCCCGAAGATGACACAACAATGGGTACGGAGGGATCGTACGCCCCCATTTGGGTTCCTGCAACCGCATAGGAGGGTTTTGTTCATGGAAGAGCTGAGGGACGAGGGAACATGTCGCCTTTGAGGAGTCGATGCCATGCTACTGTGCGATTAGACGGTACTCTCCAAGGCATCCTAATAGAATATATACGTAGTATGTATTCATATTCATTTATTTAATGATTTTTCATATACTTGTGATTGTCAACAACTAGGATACTAGGTCTTGATCTCCAATCATTGGTTAACGTTAATGGATCTCGAATGTTTCTGTTTTTTTTCCTCCTTTGAGCTCGAGTTTTATATTTTAATTAGTCTTTCATCTGTACGCGAGACGTATCCTTTCTTGTTTGTATTGAGTGTATATAAGTTCACTGTTGGATTTGATTATGTTATTGTGTTGTGGTTTCATGTTGTGCATTTGTGTGTGTGTGTATATATATATATAAAAGATGTAAATACTATTGTTACTAGTTCTAAATTGGGTTTATTTCTCCCAACAATTAATACTATTTTTTATATGTAAATTGTGAAAATAATAATAATATATATTTTATAATCTTTATGTCTGCACATCACATTATCTAACATGTCTTACTTGCACAATTTATGCTACAATTAATCTAAAAAATATTCCTAATCTAACTTGTCTTACTTGCACAATTTGCCTAATCGGTTCATTCGACCTAATCGACCTAATTATCTCAATTGGGTCAATAGGTCTGGCTAGCATAATCAATAGGACTTTGGCAAGTTGTGTGCTGAGGTATCGTGTGCTGGAGAAGGGCTTTAGCAGGATATGAAGTAGAGTGTCTTCTACTGGAGGAAGGGTTTTTACAAGCCCCGGAGCATAGTGCCTTTTGCTGGAGGAAGAGCTTTTGTAAGCTGTGAAGCAGAGTTGTTGTGCAGAGTGTCTTCCGTTGGAGAAAGGGCTTTTGCAGGCCATAGAGCAAAGTTGTGGAGTAGAATGCCTTCCGAGCGAGTTGTTTGGTAGCCATCCATGTTAATTCATCTTTCTATGGTATGAACAAGGGACCATGCCATGCATAAGGTAGTTGCCTCATTATGTCAGGCATGCTTCCTCCAGGAGAGCCAACAAAGATAAGGAGGTAGAGCAACTGAAAGAGTTGAATTGCAGGAGAGAGATCTTATTCAAGGACTAATCTTACAATGCGGCTACCACCACCCCTTGGTGGACTTGGACTTCAAACTTAAGGAGAGTTGGAGAGAGTGATTTGGCAGGATGGCCAGAGGGACTGGAGTGTAGGGGAGAGTCTATGGAGGACTGCTCTCGCAGCCATGGCGTCCTTTGATGGACTTGACTGCTAGATCGCTTCGGGGATGTTCCCAATCCATACCAACTCGAGTTCACTTCCAAGTCTATCCACTGCCAAGTCCATGTACTTTTAAGTCCGTGTACTTCTGAGTCCAAGGGATTTTTCCGGAGAAATACCCAAAAGGGTTGCCAATCCCTCACCTTTCAGAGTATCTGAGGATATTACGTTTTCATGTCATGTTTGTTTGCGGTCTAGCATGGACTCGCACTGATAAATTTAAGGGGATTGCCAGGGCGTGGGAGGCACATCAATATTATTTAAGATATAAAATGGATAAGAAATAGATGATGTTAACTATATTTCTTATGAATTTAGAATATATTCTAGAAAAAATTATAACCATGTTTATAAGTAAATAAATAAATAAATATTCATTCTATATAAAAATATTAAAAATAAAATAATTAGTCCATAAATGAAACAGAGCATTAATTGGAGCAAGGATACGTGCAACTCCAATCATTTTTTACGCCATCACTTGTCGAAGGGGGGTGAGGTATTTTAACTTTCTTAACCTGGAGAAATTAATTATTCACGAGGACAAAGCCAAGAAAAAACATATGTGACAGAGGCGTGATACACAGGGGCCCATCACTGGACGCCCTTTACTGTTGGGGGAGTCAAGAACCGCAGCGATTTGTTATTGCGCTGTCGGCTGGTCTGTTGCATGACGACTCTCTTTTTTCAATAGGTCTGGAGAGATCACGGCCAGTTAGAACTGAGCTCAGGGTTGGACACTTTCAGGCTATAATTTTCTGTGTGTTGATTATTAAAATGCTTCAAATATTCATTATTAGTACTATAATGCTTCTGCCTCGGCCCCAGGACAATGATACGACGAGACATATAAATTATCACCCAAATAACCTATTATCTGATCCTTAATTATGATAAATTTATTAAAAAAAATCTTTAAATAAGCCATACAACTAAAAAATGCTGAGCTTTTGGATCGTCCACCATAAGCACTTTCCAATTTACCTTGATGACCGATAAAAAAAATTCTATGAGACCATACCAATCATCCTAAAACTAGTTGGATTTATCACTTTTTTTTAGAATGCTTTTGCCTCTTCTCCCCACCCTCGGCACCTGGGAAATCACTTTCTAAAATCATGCTCATATTGATGTAAAGTTACCATCAGAGCTGCTCCTACAAGGTTGATGAAAGAACTAGACCGCTTCACATGGACAAAATATGGACAAAATACTTTCCATAATTTATCTATCTGTATTTTAACATAGGACAGGACTGATGATACTAGACCATTTGAGATGATATAAAATTGATGAGAAAACTAAAGCCATAAAGCAAAAAGATGAAAGATCTTCAACAGATCATGAAACAATACAGCAGCAGCTGGTTTTGTAATTTCCAATTTTGTTAATGCACCACAAGACATTGTGCAGGTCAAACGATCTAGAGTTGCTAAGGTGCGATGCACCGAATATAGTGGTGGATTGAACCACACTTGTTGATCTAGAGTACCTGTGTTATACATCATTTTTCAGAAAGCTGAAACCATCTCTGATGCTTGAAGGTGACTTGGCAATCTAGGCTAAATAAAGAACAAAGCTCATCCACTCCAGCAGCATATCATAGTAATCTGAGTTTCTACACTTCCTAGGATGTCAAAAAAGGCAGAAGGATTAGTACTTGTATGATGATGAGAGATTGCAGAATAGTAAATAGTTAAAATTATATCAAGTTCTTATTAGGAAATGAGGTAGAAAGTTTATCCGTTCATGTTATAGTAATCTGGCATGCATTTCCTCATGTGCATTTATGTTACGTGAGAATATGTAAAAACCCTTGCCAGGCACACTAACTAGCCCATGGCAAAATGATGATAATTTCTTCTAAAAAGCTAATATCAGGTAATTGATTGCTAGAAAGTTTCAAGAATCCAGACATAAAGATTCTAGACTTCTAGAGGGATCAATATACACAAGGAAATTTGTCACGCATTCAGCATGAACAATCATTCACTTTAAGCCTTGCAAACCTTGACATACTTAATGCTAGGGAATAATGTTAGAGAGACTTTTAAGACTAATACAATAGATGTACCAAAGTGAGACGAGTTGAATCCATTAGAGTTCATGATTCCAACACTATATAAGAAGGCAATCTTTTGGAATGCCAAATTGTGATGGCTTAGCAGTTGTGTGATAATCGGTCGGAATTATCCTATTTCTTGTGGCAATTAGTTACAAATGCCAAATCAGCGTAGCTATTGAAGCATCGGCAATGGGGTGTGCAATAGAAAAGTTGTCCCCCAATCCTTTATGAGTTAAACATTGGCCATCTGTGATGACATTGTGGTGGTACCATTGTCATGGCAGATAGAAAGGTTTGAGAGGATTACAAGGTAAGCACCTGCAACAGCTTGTCAATGGTATCGTCTGCTCTCACAGATTATATGAATTTAAGAGGGTAACTATTATAACATTTGTAACAACAGAACTACATAGTTGTTACACAGATGCTTTTCTCAAGCAAAATAACCTCAGGGTTATTGTTTTGTGAACTCTCTTTAACTAACGTTCTAAGGCAAAAGCGTTATTGCTTTTCTCAGAAAATTTGTGAACTCTATTTTATGCCTTTGCCTTTGACTTTGAAATCCATTTATGAACTATTTTGCCTTTGATGCCTTAGAAAAATATCAACGATGACCACAATTTCATTGTAATGTCATTACAAACACTTATAGTTCCCCTCCTAAACACTAACAATTTGCAACAACAGTAACATCATTATAGATGTTTAACCCTTAAAACTCACAAAGCCTTATCATCTGCAATGAGAATGATACCATTGCAATGTTGTCCCAGATTGTTAGCATCTAAGCCTTAGAAACATTGCAATGACTTTCACCATCACCGACCCCACACTGATGATCCAATTATGATGGTAATTTTGCCATTGCAACTAACCGTCACAAAAAATAAAAATAAAAGGATAAATGTGACCAATTATCTCACTGTCGCTAGGTGGTCGTAATTTGGGGCAGATTTGGAGGCTGCTACAGAAAGACAATTATTTTGTAGTGTGCAAAGAGAAAGAGAAATTGTGCATAATCAGAAAAGGTTGATGCATACAATGGGTAGTGAAAGGAGCAGCAGTTTACAGAATGGGAAATTGGGCAAAAACTGCAGTAGCCTAATATTTGACAGTGAGATGATGTGAAAACTAAGTTGCTTGTTCATATAATGATTTTAGGCGACAAAAAAACATCCCTTAGTTCATGCCTATAGCCAGGCTTGTTCCACTAATGCCACGAAATGAAACAGGCTCAACGACACAGTTCGCAGATTTGTCAGCTAAGTTAAATTAATTAAATTTTTTTTTTTACTATACACAATAAAACAGTAGGCAAATGGAAAAATATAATTCAAATTTTGGAGCTACTTTGTAAGCAGATAATGTCAAGGCTAAGTTCTGGTAAAGATGAATTTTGGAAGACAATCTTTTCAGATTTGCATGTATGTCTGAAAATGACATTAAAAAGAATCAAATACATCATGATGGATCATCAATCATCAAGACATGCTAGTCTCAACTATCACGAAATAAAACCGATGATCCCATTGTGATAATGCACACACCTCTGCTGATGTCGGGTGGATGATTTCTCTCTCAGCATCAAAATGACTGCTCAATCTCCTGAAGAGAAAGAATTAGATCATAAAAGAAAGTCAGACAAACAAAATTAAGATATCCCAATGTGATTCTCTTTGCGGGTGGACTCACCTTGGTTTATCAGTCTTTGCAAAACGCTTTGACATTATTGAAGCCTGTATTAGAATAATAGGGACTAAGCATTTAAAGAGTAAAGAGAAAAATAATTTAAGAAAATTATAGATCTAAATAAGAACACAAATTAATTCAAAATAACATTGTCTGATTGGTATACAGCAGATAAGAGTCTGATCAATTCTTCCTAAGAATGCCTATAGGAGTGTTTAATTTAAATGCCTCTGAGCTTCAGATTAGTCTATGGTTCAGATAATGCACTACCTTCACAGCCATTTTTTCAGTTTAGGTGAGGCAATACATTTGAAAGCTGTTTTACAAAAATAATTATTGCCATCCAGAAAACTAATATAACACTTCAAAAATGTAACTTTCAGCATGTAATTACTCATATTGTGGTAAAAGATGATATTAAAAAAAATAACAAAATATTATCAGTTCGCTAATAACAAATAAATAAAATATATTTATCATTATATCTTTTGATAAGTTATAAATAAATTAAAACTATATATATCGATTAAAATAATTTATATTATAGGAATCAAATAAGCGATGGTCTTGCATATAGCTTAATAGAGGAATAACATTAATATAATTGATCCCTAATAGTGGGGACAAATATAGTTTGATGATGATGATGATAGCAAATATAGTATAATAATATGGTTATTTCAATATTATGTAATTTTTAAATTTTATAATAATTGATTGAAATAATATGTTAGATAATTAAATGATAGTTATAAATATTAGTATAGTGTAGATCCATTGCAATTTATTAATATAATAATACTATTTATATGTCAATTAAATTATTAAAATATTTTATTATTTTTTGAACAATAAATATTCTCTAAAAATTAAACTAAAACAAAATTGAAGTTACTACGTCATGTATGTGGACATACTTTGAGTTCATACACACTACATTCAATAAACGGTTAATTTTATTGGCAATGACACAACATCATGGTTTACAATTAGTATCGTATATTGTATCTAATTATCTTAGCAATTCGGATAAGGAAAATTAGACTTGTTATATAACATATCGAATTACTCACTCTAAGCAATATAAAATACCATGTAAATTTATTTGGTGTATGAGCCTAAACAATGGATTAATTGGATTTTAAGAAACTAAGATTTGTACGGTGATATATTCCTTATGCGGACATGCTATGATAAATTTACATGAATCACTACATTTGATTACTTTAGCAATTTGGATAAAAAAAATTACATTTATTACTCATCATTTCAAATTAATCATTCTAAGCAATATATAATTCAATATAAATTATTTTGTGTATGAACCTAAGCAATGGATTAGGTTTGGCAATATATTCCTAATGCAGCCCTAGGTAGAGGCAAGTATTACTTCAATGCCTATATAACCACAAACAATATATGTAATTGCTATCTAGAATAGTGATAAAACATTACAATGTATAAAATAAATACTATTTTGCTAAAAACACTAGAAGCGAAAGGTTTTAAGAGGGAAGTTCTACAAAAATGAGGTTAAACCTGCTATGTTATATGAATCTTAATGTTAGGTTATGACTCAAGGACGTGAGCAGAAAATGAGAGTTGCAGAGATGAGGATCTTAAGGTGGATGTGTGGATATATGAGGATGGACAAGATAAAAAATAAGAGCATTTGAGAAAAAGTCGAGGTTACATCTATTGAGGGAAAACTCCGAGAGGCACGTTTAAAATAGTATGGACATGTACTTAGGCAACCAATAAATGTTTTAGTTAGGCGATGTGAAACTATAACAAATATGCAAATCAAACGAGAAAGAAAAAAACCAAAAAAGATTTGATTAGCAACAATAAAATAAAATAAAATTTATTTAAATATAGATAATGATATAGTAGGAGATATAGTGTAAAAGAATCTATATAGCCAACCCCATCTAGTGGAATAAGGCTTTGTTGTTGTTGTAAGGTAATATTTCTAATAAGTTATTATCACTTTTTTAAAAATAAGTAAATACATATTAATGGCATGTAAGTTTAATAATACTAATAAAAAGAATAATAATATGTACAATCTTAAGGTGGTGTGGACATATAAGCCTTATTACATTATCTTAGAGATAGTAACAATTGTTTTCAACTACAAGTTTACTAAAGACTATATTTCTTTTTACCAAATACAACATGATACACACGATAAAGTTGTTTCATAAGCAATTTTGAGATACAATTTACCAAATTTAACAATGTATATTAGCTTTAAGTACTTTTTTTTAAAAAATGTCCATGATTTAACAATGTATTCATGTCCATGACATTAGACTAATAAACTTTTTCATATGTTAACAAAATACAATTTAGAAGTTCCTCAAGAAAAACTTTTCTCCCAATATTACAAGGATTATATTAATAGAGGCAAACTGCACCACAAAGTTTGAAAATTACATATTCATTGATGCAATGGAACACCAAAAAAGATATATGATTCTTGGAAGAAGAACATGACCTGTTCTTGAATGATGCTTCTAGCTTCAACTAGTTGAGCTTCAAGCTCAAGTTCCCTTTCAGTTGCTTCACAAGTTACTTCTGCTCCCTTTTGTGCATCTTGCAACTGTGTCATCCTTTCCTGCCTCAAGAAAGACCAAAAAAGATAAATAAATAATAAAATATAACTGACAGGAAAAAGAACTATGCAATATAGAGTAACAAAGTAAACAAAAAAAAAAGGAAAATAAAATCATCAAGTGCTTATGCAAGAACCAATTAATCAGACCTTTATTGAAGACATCTTAGTCCGCAGACTCTCTTCTATCTGATCTCTGGCCATATGAAAAGGTAGATCAAAAACATCCTGCCAGAAAAATCCATATGGGCAGTTATCTGATGGAAGCAAACCTTTCCCTAATACCTGCTCAATAATGAGATTCACAGAAATTCAAAAGGGAAGGAGTTAGCTGTCAACCCACCGTTCTTCCACCTAATGGGGATTGAGGAGATTCTGCATCCTGTTTTTCATTCACAGCATAAGTTTGTTGTGGTAGGCCATTTGGAGCATTGAGAAAGTCACGCATATCCATCTGACCATAAAGAAGAATAAGTAATTTCACTTGTGTTTATTTCTACCAAATAAGGGCAAAAAATAGAGCAATTTTCAATGGAGATATTAGAATGATGAAATGAAATATTTATTAAAAGTCATACCACTTACAAAATCATCTCAAACACAATGGGGAAAAAGACTAATAAGAAAAGAAGGGGATTCTATGGTCCCATCCTGCCATGCTATTGATATATAATCATTAGAGAAATATGCATTGAAAATTTTCATCTTAAGGGTGGTAGTTATGAGTATATAAATATCCAGTAGCAATTTACTCACCAAAATAATAAGCATATACAAAGAAAGTTTCTTTTTGCATAGTTATGGTGAGATAAAAGCAAACAAGTAGATATTCAGTGGTGTGTCAACATTTTTATAAGCAGGCATTATCCTAAATTATAACTGCATGAGGAGCCACAGTTCTCAAATAAACCAAGAATTACATTTATATCATAAATTCTTAACCTGCATAGACCGTAACAAAGCCCTCAGATCAGAATTCTCTGTCATCAGCTCTTGCTTCTTCACCTCGTATGCATCAACCTGTAGATGGATTTAGAGAATTGAGGAGCACAGAAATCTCCAACAATTTTTGTCGACATAGAGAAGTTGATAATTCTCTTACTATCATCTTATAGAAGTCACTATCAGCTTTCTTTCCATTCCATGTCCCACGCTGACGTCCTTCTTTCTGGTAAAAATAATAGTATGTTTATTTAGGTGAAGTTTGGAGACATATCTAATCATCTGAAATAGCAAGGAATTGCATCCAAAGAAAAGGAATAACCAAATGAACACAGAGAAAACATTTGTTGTCGAGATCCTGACCAGGGCAGAAGGACCATACAAGTATTTCTAATAGGTAATGGAAATTCACAAAATGCAGTGTGTAAGCGTAACAAGTACCTGCAATAGGTTCATTATCTCCATCCCTGACCGAGACTCCTTTTTTTTCTCTGCTAACACTTGATTTAGTCTCTCCTATAGGAAACAAGTCAGTCTTCAGGTTGATGATGCATTTTGGATATGTTCAACAGGATCCATAAATTCTTATGCAGAAAAAGAAAAGATTGGGGGAATGATTATGGAAATCATAATACCTGCAGCTTCATGTATTCCTTTTCCTTCTTCTTCATTTCATGTATTTGTTGTGTACGCACTTGCTTAAAATGGAAAGGAGCCATGGTTGTGAAGAAAAAGATAAGAGAAACACAATGCTCTACAACCTTAATGAACACATTTCACAAAAATATATGATCAGAAATACAGAAAGTATCCTAGAAAGGGAATCCCACCTGATTTCCAATGACCATCTTTTGAAATTCATCTCGTTCCTGCTGCAACTTCTCCATCTGAGCTTTCAGACTTGCTTTGTTTTTAGCCTCCTGTTCAAATGTACTTTTAGAGATTTGAAACAAAAAGGCAAAAAAAAAAAAAAAAGAGTTCTATCCCATTTAAAGGTAATATTTGCAAAAGAAAAAATTGACAAACCATTCGGGTTAAAGTGGCTAGCTCCCTATCTTTTGCAGCTAATTGTGACTCCAGTCTTTCAACTTTTGCCTCTAATCTTGAAATATCAGATTGCAATCTGTAGAAAACATTTAAAAGATTTTTAACAATCAATCATGATTTCTGACTAATTCCAATTTACCGAAAGACACAAATAAGTTTCCAAAATACCAAAAGAGTGCAACATAGTTTTAAATTTACCAAAAGAGTGCACTTATTTCCCAAAATACCCCTCCATCTATCAGGTTCTCTATCCCACTTTGATGGACCCGTTACTGCACAAGCCATCAATCAACTAACTAATCAGTTGAAAATGATGTCAATCAACTGGAAGCGACTCCAGTTGAATGGATGTGATTCCAGTCAATTGGTGGTCGTAAAACACCTTTAGCAAAAAGTGCTTAACGACCCTATAGGCCTCAAATTTGTGTTAAGAGCATCATTACACTGCTGAAATTTCTGAGTCTATCCATGTTATTTTCTTTCAGAATTTGAATCTATACGGTCATTAATCAGTTTTTAGAAGAAGTCCCTAAAGGCCTTGAGTTTGTGACAAAGGAGCACTATTGCATTCCTTAGTATCCCTTGAGCTGTCTCTATGTTTATTTTTCCAGATGTAGTTGACAGCTACTAGTCAACTAGAATTAACTCTAATCAATTGATCGTCATCATTTACTTTTGCCCAAAAGTGCTTGTCAGCCCTAAAGGTGTCGAATTTGTGCCAGATGGCCATTGTTGCACTCCTAGACTTCCCCTATGTATATCCATATTAGTTTTTTAAGCCTTTACGACCACCAAACACTTTTAGATACAAGTGTTTAATAACCCTAAAAGCCTCAAATTTGTGCTAAATGGGCATATCATTGCACTCTGGGTTACTTTGACTTTGCCTAACAAATTTTCAAAAGTGATCAACAGTCCTATAGGCCTTGGATTTGTGTCAAATGACCACTATTGCACGCCCAAGGTTCCTTTGACTCTAGCCATGTTTATTTTTCTAGATTTTATGTCCAATAGAGTTATAAACCACTTTTGGCCAAATGTATTTGACGACTACCTAGTCAACTAGAATTAATTCCAATTGATTGTTTGTGATTTCAGTTGATTAGACATTATATGACACTTTTTACCAAAAGTGTGTGACGACCCTAAAAGACTTAGATGTGTACTAAATGAGTATTGTTGCAATCTTAAAGTTTCCCTAAGTCTGCCATGTTGTGTTTTACCAAATTCTGGTCATCAAACACTTTTGGCCAAAATTATATGATAACCCTCGAGGCCTCATATTCATGCCAAATAACCTATATTAAACTCTTGAGGTTCCTTTTGTCCAAATTCTTTTCCCAAATTTTGAACCCTCTATGGCCATCAAGCACTTTTGGCTAAAAGTTTTGATAGTCATAAAAATGGCTTCATGTCAAATAGATATTGTTGCACTTCTAGGGTACCCCTGAATCTCTCTTTTATAATTTTGAGTCCTATTTGGATGTCAAGCACTTTTGCCAAAAGTGTTTAATGACTCTAGGACTCGAATTCATGTCATATAACCACTGTTGCACTTTTGGGTTTCCCTAAATTCATAGGTGTTCATTTTTCTTAATTTTGAGCCAAACAGGGTCATTAAACACTTTTGGCCAAAAGTATTTAACATCTCTAAAGGCCTTAGATTGATGTCAAATGGACATTGTTACACTTTTGAGGTTTCCCTAAGTGTGCCCATGCTTTTTTTTTTCTAGATTTTGAGCTCTATAGGATCATTAAACACTTCCGGCCAAAAGTGTTTGATGACCCCTTTAAGAGCCTCGACTTCAAGACAAATGAGAATTGCTGCACGTTTAAGGTTCCCACAAGTTTATTCATGTTTATTTTCATTTTGTTTTTGAGTCATACAGGGTTGTCAAAAAAAAAAAAAAAAGGTATTTGAAAGCTACCAATTGACACTAGTTAGTTGATTCAAAGTGACCCCACTCAATTGACATCACTTTCAATCAACTAGTCAATTGGTTGATGATTTGGGCAGTAATGGATCTAACAAAGCAAGTTAGATGAAGACATATTTTGAAAAATAGGTGCGCCTTTTGATAAATTTCAAAGTAACGTGTGCCTTTGGGTATTTTGAAAAAGTTAAGTGCATCATTTGGTAACTTGCCATTATTATTTGGTTGAAATAATTTTAGCAGCAAGGTCTAAAAATTGCAATGTAGAAACAAGAAAGAATGTCAATTCCTTTTCACTTAGGACACATATAGACAAACGTGATTAAAACTGTCAACTAGTGGAATTGAGGTTTTTGAACACACTGAATAGATGAAAGTTGAAGCAATCAAAGGTGAGGGCGAGGAAGGCATACTGGGAGGCCCTTCATAGATTGTAATAAATTGATTGTTTTTTAGTTTAGCTAGTGTAGCTTAGTTTCCATGTAACTAGGTTTGTGCTGAACTGCTAGGGTAGAGAGAGTCCGGTGCTAAATGTCTCAAGGTTCCAATGTCTGTCTTTTGTTCCCTTGTCTCAATAATCAGTTGGTCGGTTAATAAAATAGAGTGATATCTACTTGCTCACAATCTTTTTCAAAAAAAAAAAAAGTTGAGGCGATCTGTAAGGGTTCTTTTAGTTCTCCTTCCTAACCACACTCAACTATGAAGAAAGGAATATAGATGAAAATCACCAGGCATATCCGTGATTCTCAACTATAAGTTTCGGCAATTAGTCATCAATATTTTAATTACGAAGATCAAAATCACCAATAATTCCATTGTCAATTTTAACCAAATTCGCAGCCACAACTAAAGGCCAGAAAATTCTAAGGTTCTATAAATCTCCTGATTTCCGTGTCAACAAATAAAATCATAACTTGGAATACGAACAAACAGCAAAATCCACTTCCCTTACATGCCAGTTTCATCGTCCTTAACCAGCATCAACTGACACCACGCAACTATTTTTCACGAGAAAATTTGCCAACAAGATTAAACCGACAAAAATGAATACAGCTTTTCACCTTTGTTTCTGTTCATTAGAGCCCTCTCTAAATTCGATGTCCCGCTGCCTCTGTTGAAGTAAAGAATGAATACAGTTGCAAGTCCTCGCCACAGAGACCTGCAGCCGGCACGCCATTCAGATCCGAAGGGCAAAAACTTCACGGAAAACCCAACGAAATAAGCGGGAAAAAAAATGGGACTGGAGTTGAACGTACGGGATCCGTGGCAAAGAGATCGAGGGAGGCGGAGAATCCAAAGGTCACTAGCGTCTGATTTAGGTACTTGACGCAATGCTCCAGGTTCCCATCATCCGCGAAGGCGTGCTCCCTGCAAGACGAAATGAGAAGCATAGATCAGGAGATCGATAGAGAAAAGGGACAGTTGACGCTGCAGAAGAGAGATCGGCTCACCGGATCCCGAATGGAGGCGCCGAAGATGCCTGCACTAAGAGAAAAAAAGTTGAAATTGTCAAATGCCGATGGGAAAAGAAGACGTCGAGGAAGATAAGGAGTGAGGGAGGAAAGGCAACGAATCTGGCAGCGAGAGTGCTTAGCTTTACCCCGAGATCGAAGTCGGAGAGAGTCCCCGCCATGGAAGAGCAGGGAGGTGGTTTGGAGACGGGGAAGCGGAGGTATTCGGAATTTGGATTGCGATTCTAATCTCCGCTCCGATCGAGACAAGAAGTCGATTCGAGATAGGGCCTAGGGGGAAAAATGGCCCATGCTAAAATGCGCCATGCCATTTTAAAGAATATATATATAATAAATCTTTTGTCATCATTTTATAATATTTTTTTTCACAAATGATGCTTAATGTTTTTCAAAAGTATAAACAAAATATTATGAGGATAAATGGAAAATAGAAGGATTTAAATGAAAACAATAGAGTATTTTTCATAAAATTTTAAAGAATAGGTGAAATCAATTTTTTCTAGAATGACTTAAAATTTACTTTTTTTAAAAAAAAAAGGATATTGACAATTGTAAGGTTCACAATTAAATTGAAAAATAATTACTTTTTATAATCTTCATCAATCATCACATGTAGAAATTAAATTATAATGTTTTATTTAATATGCATGAGTTGAAACTAATAAATAAGCCATATCTTTTATTATTATAAGGTTCGTAAGCAAATAAATGCATGCGTGACTTTGGTTTCTAAATTTAGACTTTGATTTGTCTTTATGAATTATTCATGAGATTCATTTAGGCTGTGAACTTGCTCTGAGATTATAGTGCAATGAAAAAGTATCAAGTTATCGATATATATTTATTATTCCATCTTTAACTATGATATATTTATAGGTTTTTTTTTAAATAGACAAATAATCACATAATATCATTCACATTTTCAATTTATAAAGTTTTCAATTTATCTTTATAATACTTTGTGTTATGTTGGCTGATTCATCATTTAAACCTTGGACTTTTATTTTTTGAAATAATAATAATAATAACACCATTTGAAATGATCTATATAATTAAGTGATTAATTGGAGCTCATGACTTTCCAAAGTAAATGGTTGATTTCTACCTTAATAAATAAATATTTTATTAAGTTTTATCATGCCATTATTACACCTTATTTATTTTTTAAGACCCCCAAAAAAATCACAATTTAAAAACGATCGAAATTAGGCAGAAGTTTATTTTAATTTATTATACGCCTCGCAGCCACCATCAATCAATAATATTATTACACGGGGACTTCAACATAAACAAGCACATGCACAGCCACTGTAACTTTTATTGATAACCTTAGACGACGTCAGCCGTAGGCAAGCTGACGTACTCGAGCTTCCTTGCCACGGCGGCCTCTCCTCCTTGCCGCTTCTTGCACCCCGAATGCAACACCACGAACGCCCCCAACTCCACGAAACTAACCACCTTCGTCACCGCAACAGAACCCAATCCCACGCAGAGTTGTCCCCACAGACCCAGATGCAGCCAACTGGTGGCCGCCGTCTGAGTCACGGCCACGGGTAACCCAATTACGAACATCACCACCACGATGCCTACGCCTTGCCACTTGCTCCCTCGGATAATCTCCGCCGCCCTCGAGATGGCCTTCCATCCACGCGTCCCCTGCTCGACCACAGAGACCACCACGCTCAGCGGAAAAATCGCCATCAGGTACACCCACCATGCCGCCGCCGCGACACCCACCGCTGCGGCCAACGCGAGCCACCACACCGACCCATCGGAGAGGTAGTAGATTGTCATCACCGCCATCGCCGCGACGAAGACGTACCCGAAGTTCAGCACCAAGACGAGGAGTTGAGTCAGGAGGGCGCCGGCAAGCGAGGGCTTGGCGTCGCGGAGGACCTCCCTGAGCGTCTCCTGCTGCTTGCCGGCTTGAGCCGCCGCGAGCGCGCAGATGTTGACCGCGGTCAACGTGTAGGCGATGGCCGACCCGACGACGAGGTAGACGAGCTCCACAGAGAGGAGCTCCTTGATGTCCCTTAGGAGGGTGGCGAGGAGTTCGGAGTAGGCGGGGCTTCTGGGGTCAGTGGTGGCTAGGGCTGCGGAGATGCGGGCGACGTCGGCGACGAGGGAGAAGGTGGAAAACTCATTGGCGGAGAAGAGGAGGGCGCCGGCGAAGATAGAGATGAGGAGGAGGGAGGACAAGACGCGGGGGTTCTTAGCGAAGAGGGAGACGGCTTCCTTGAGAATGGTGCAGATGCTGGATCTGGAAGAAGCAGGGAGGTGAGCCATGGTTTAGCAGTTTGTGGGTGATGGGCAATGCAATTGTGATCAGCGATTTAACCATTTAATGTGGTGGTGGACTTTACGGAGTCAACACGATTATTGTAATTTGTAGTAAGCAGCTTGCTTACTGAGTCAGGTTGAAACAGTCAAAGCAGCGTTTTGAGAAAGAAAAGGAAATTTATGTTATTTTTATCTGGTGATTTATTTATTTATTTATTTTACCCATTCTAATTTACAATATTGTATGTTAAGAAATCTAAGAGAAATAAAGATTTTTTTTAAGATTTGAGTTCGTTTTAGAAAAAAAGAAGACGTGGTCGAAGATGAGGAGTGAAGGGGGAAAAGGAATGAATTTGGCAGCAAGAGCGCTTTACCCACAAATTGAAGTCCGAGATTGTCCCACCATAATTTGTAGGATCATCATTCCAAGTATGATAAATTTGAGATCAATGGAATCAGATCGGTTAAGATTGAATTTTTAGAGCATGAACTCTAAAAAACAAAGTTATAAGAGGGTCTAGTTTAATGGTCAACTAACCTAATAAAATTATTGATACGGTTGATTCGAAAACGAATATAAAAAATAATCTACCTTTTGATGACATATAAAACTCATAATATTGAAGAAATAAATAAATAAAATATTCTTGATGATTAAAACGGTCTAACATCAACTACATAAATATTTTAAATACCCTCAAAATCATATCTCTGTAAAAATAAAATACTAACTTTAAAAAATAAAAATAATTTCAAATATAAAATACCAACCTTCAAAAAGATTTTAAATGATATTTCTGTAAGATAAAATTGAGTAGTTACGAATTTTACCGATCTAACTTACCTTAGCCGATCCTATTGATTATGTTTCGATTCCACTATAAAAAAAAACAACTCTAAATGTTCCAAGATCGTTTTGTTACTTGCGAATCATACGATGATCCAAATCATGATTTAGTAAACAATGATCCCCACCTTGGAAAAAAATAATTAACCTAGTTAGTCTCATTAACTAGTTCCAAGATGACCAGTCCGGTCCCATATAATTTTTCCACTAACTATCAGGATAAATTGGAAAGCGCACGCGACAAGTAGTCTAAGAATCCAGCATCCTTTAATTATGTACCTCATTTGAAGAAAAAAAAAATTCCTCACCTTAGAAGAGAGAGGGGAGGTGCTTTGGAGAATGAGAGATTTGGAATTTTGATGGTAAATGTCTCCCCCGCCCATGTGAAAAATAATTTAAAAAACAAATAAATGATGTTTTTTTAATCTAAAACTATGTAGTTATGGATTTTACCTATCCTACTAGTCCTATTGATTCTGCTCCGATTGCTAGTGCAATCGACTTTCGATCAATGATGATCAAGTTCAGGTTAACTCAAGTTTAAGTTTTGATGTTTGATCAATATGTAAGAGAAAAATCAAGTCAATGTTGACTTGACAATGTCGAAAGGTCAACAAGATCTTGATAAGAGGAAAGTCCAAGTGGGTGGGGGAGGATTAGACACTTGATGATCGGAATTCCAACGAGGAGTTGACAAGGGGAAAATTCAAGTGGGTCAAGGAGGATTAGATACTTAATGATTGATAGTCCAAGTGAGTCAAAAGTTGATCAGACACTTTGTGAGCAAGTCCCAATATGTTAAGGATGATCGAATATTGGGCAATGGAAAGTCCCAACAGGTCACAAACCCTATTAGATTGAGGTCAACCAGATATCAAGCAAGATGTGAATTTAGCATTGAAAAGACTAAATTTAGGGTTACCAATTGTGTTGGACCCCGTGGTTGTTTTAATATGATCAACCAAGTTAGGTTAGGTCCTGTTTGTTATTTGATCCATGTGTCTAAGTGTACAGGAGCTTAGGAGCTTAGGAGCGTAGGAAGTCAAGTAGAAGACGCAGCTAGCGGGAAGGACGACACGAGAAGGGAGTCGATGGGCTCAATACGTCCGAAGGATGAGAGAGCTGCAGAAAAGTACACCGGTGGACGAGAAGAACGTGTGCGGCGTTCGATGGACGAGAAGCCGGGATGAAAGTCTGCTTGAGGAGAAGGTCGAAAATTGGGTTCCGGTGAGCCCTATTTCGGTTGGCCACAAACACTCAAGCGATCGGAGCTTCGGAAGAAGAAAATGAGTCAAAAGGAGCTGGAAAAGCTAGCTAGAGGCGCCTTCAACGAAGTGCTGAAGGTGCCTGCGCTGCCTGCAGTCTTGGAGGCATCTTCATTACCTTGAAGGTGCCCTCAAGCTTGTCTGAGGCGCCTCAAGGCCATTGGAGGCGTCTCAAACCCAATCTAGATGACTATTTCAAGTTTAGATAAAGCTTTATCCGTTCAAACTCCTTGGAGGCGCCCTCAACCCTCTTGGAGGCGCCCTCAAGACTCGAGATAAGTTTTCCAGGAGCTATATAAAGGCCCCCTGGAGTTATGTATTATTCATTCAACTCTGTACTCAATTCCTAGCAACTTCTGTGCTTTCTTAGTGTGTAAAAAAGGCTTCTCCGCCTACAGTAAAGGAGATTCGTAGTGCACTTGTTCAACCACCTTGGATTAACAACCTTCTTGGTTGTATCCAAGTCAAAACGCTGAGTCCTCTTTCCTTTTCTATTATTCTATTTTATTTTATTGTTGCTATTAATTTTGAGTTGAAAGTCTTGAGAAGGGTATTCTTTATTTGCAGGCAATTCACCCCTCCCCTCTTGCCGACCCCACTGCACCAACAAATTGTTTGACAAAAAGTGACAATCGATTGGTAAACCCTAAATCTGGATCTAGGGTTTAAGATTGGGTAATCGATTGACCCAAAGTAATGTATTAAAGCAATCGTTTGAGAGCTTATTTTGGGAGTACTGAATGACCCTAAATCGATTGGTTCAATTGAATCAGCACTGCCAATGTCCAATCGATTGGAGGTGTTTTCTCAAACGAATAGAATGATGCAAAATCGATTGGTTGATCAATTCAGCACTATCAATTGATTGGTCTAATTGATTAGAGGTGTTTTCTTCGCGAACAGAAGGATGTGAAATCGATAGAGGGAATCGAATGACATCTAGCAATCAATTAGTGTGACTCACTAATAAATTAGTCGGGTAAAAAAGAGTCATTCTGTAGGTTTGAATGGTCGTAAACATGTGACAATTGATTGAGGGTAAGGTCAATCGATTGAAAGACGTATTCTAACCCTATTGCAACCTTAGAAAAGGGGGCTTTATGGAGATTCAAGCTGCTAGTTCTTGAGGGGTTAGAGGGAAAGTACTACTGCATTTTCAACCATCAAGAGGCTATCTAAAGCAACAAACAAGCTTCCAAAGTAAAGATTTCATATATAAAGTTGTTTTACTTTCGTTTCTTTTGCATTTGTCTTTCTTGTTGTATTCTTATGTATTCAAGATTATAAGAGGCTCCTTTGTCTTCGAAAAGTTTCTGATAATGAGGGAGTTTACACAATACTTGGATTTTACTTGGTATCAACCTTTTTGAGACAACTAATCCAAGGGAGACCACTCTTCATTTGACTAAACGTCGGAAGAAGAAAGAGTTAGAGAAAGAAGGAGAAGTTGAGATTTTGAGCCCAAAGGACTAATCATGAAAGGAGCTCAACTTCACAATGGAACCTCGGGATGGATTCATATATGTTATTCGGGCACCACCATCCTTCGAAATGGGAGACTTCGATCAATGGAAGGTGAGGATGGAGAACTTCTTCTTGATGAATATTGAATAATGATTCATCCTAATGGAGCAGTTTTAAGCTTAAATTGATGGCCATGGAAGGCTTCTCTAGAAAAAAAATGGACTGAGAAACAACTTCAAAATCTAAGACAAATAATAAAGTAACCAAAATTTTGGTTAATTTTATTCCTAATAATTTATTGTGCAAGATAGGTAAATATAATGATGCAAGAACTATGGAGTAAGTTGGCCAAGCTCCATGAAATATCAACCTCAATGTAAATTGAAGACAAATTCAAAGAGGGAGAATCTTTAGATTAAGAACAAGAGGATTCAGAAACTGAGAGGTGCTCAACATCTGAGATGGGAGATGAAGAAACATCCACCTTAAGGATTATGTGCGTTTGCGTGTGTCATTTCGGGGGGGGGGGGGTGTGGAGTTCTTTCACTTCTCATTCTCGACCCAACGAGG
>JBBMJZ010413110.1:4527055-4548279 GCA_037833815.1 Zingiber zerumbet
AAGGGCGTGCTACCTTTATGAGCAAAGGTATAATAAATTTAATTGTTAAAAATAAAGATCATATTATTTGCTTCGAGTACAGGGGAAAAGAATACTACAAGAGTAAGTGTCTCAAATTAATGAAGAAAAAAACTTTAGTGGCACCCAAGGTGAGGAAAAGTCCTAGGAGGCCGGAACCTTAATACGAACGAGCAAAGAGAACATTGAGTGCTTTATGTGCAATAAAAAAAGACATTATCAAAATCAATGTCCAAAGGGGAGGTATCCTTACAAAGTAAAAGGAGGAAGCTCAAGTTTAGGGAGAACAACTAAGGTAAGATCCAAGGTATCATTAGGTAATAATACTTCTTTATTTCAAGATAATAAGTATGCTAGACTTAAATTTTGTGACTTTAGAGCGTGTTATCATGAAAATAGGAAGCATGATAATTCTAACAAAAAAAATTAGGTCATATCATACTAGAACAACTCTACCTAAGGATATGAAAATAGAAAATATTCTAGGCAAGAACCCTAAACAATTTAGATATATACCTAAAAAACGTCTAAGGTAATCATGAAAAATCAAATTTAAGGATTAAGAATCAAAAATCAAGTTTTGAGGTCAAAATTTGATATATTAGAGAAGACTTTAGAGAAAATGACAATTAATGCTAAAGGGTCCCAGAAGTAAAACCTAGGCTTAAATAGACAAGACTCATCTAAGGGCAAGAAAGATTTGGGATACAAACCTAAGTCCAAGGAAAGCATGACCTCATATCATAGAGTTTCATATAGTTATAGAACTAATCCTAGGTCTAGGAGTCAAGTTAAGACTATAAGGGAGGTTATCTCTAGTGTTGACCTAGAGGAGACAAGCAAGATTAAAGCTTCTTAGAAGCCTAAGAGAGTAAGCTATCTAGGGAGGTTATCCCTAGTGAGTACCTAATGTACCCAAGGATCTCCAATATGTATTGAGTTCCTAAGAGTATGCTCTCTTCACACTAGATGGGTAAAGGGTATGTCAACCCTCATTAGAAGGGTAGTTAATCTAACATTGGTGAAGTTAGCAATTTAGGATTTTTTTTCAAGGTATTATGATATCTCAAAAATAAAATTCAAATCTTAGAAGATTTTTATAGTGTATCAATAAGAATTTGAGGTATTGAGAGAGAGAGATCACTTATGTTAAATCGAGTTTTGGCATAATGATTAGTTGATGACATTTAGATGAAAAATCTAGGTATTTTCTTATAAGACATAATTATCATATTTGTATGCCCTATCACATGTCATACCATTATTCATATTATCATAAAAAATGATATATGTTATGTCATACATGCATCATTCAAGTTATTATAGATTTAGATTTCTTTTTAAAAGATATGTAATATATGTTATACTCATTTACATGCATAAACTTTAAAGTTCTTGAAATTAAGGACAAAGACATTAGTTGACATCCTAGAAAGGATGATTAAATTTAAAATGTCTAGTTAGATATGTATGACCCCTTAGTTTAGGGAAAAACCAATTTATACATCTCATGAGAACTATAAAGTTAACTTATATATGTATTGGGATACATTAAATATAAGTGAGATGTTAGGAAAATAAGCAAAGCTCAAGATGTTGATTTAGTCCATCTATTTAAGTTTTAGTTTTAGTTTTAGCCAACGGTCCCAACATAATGAAGAGATAAGTATTTCTTCATCTACCTCCCATCTCCTTCTTCTTACTCCACCACTTAGCAACAAAACCTTCCTCATGTCCCTACTTTAAGGAACCTTCATATAGACCCGAATTTGGGTCCAACCATAGAATATATGAGGAGCCTAAAATTCAGCCTCCCTGAGTTAACTATAGAGGGTCTATTGCATATTTTTGGACTTACTCCAGTCGACCTTGAGCTAAGCGCCTCGTTCAGTAAGAAGAAACCTTCCTCTTTCTCTTAACTTACTTGCTATAAAAATCTTTAGTCTTTTTACAATTGAGGCTATTAGCACAACCTTCCTCTTCAAAAAACCCAAGATAACAAGAGATGTTCTAAATCAAATAGGCGAGAATTTACTAAGGAGTCATCAACATGAACAATCTTCCTCCTCTGGCGGGTTACTTCCCCTGCTCCAAAGCCCGCCTCTAGCTCTTCTGAGTCAGATGTTCCTCTCATCACCAGACGCCGAAGGCCTCAGTCTTCTACTTGGCATTATTAGTATGCCCTTCAACCGGGAAAACCTTCCCTGATACATCCAAGGATATTTTTGCCAAGCGGAAAGAACCCGCACCTCTGGTACGTCATCGATACAATCTCAAACTTGCTATGATGCAACCAGCTAGATTGATCTCTGCCTCTTGCAAGATAATGCAAGCTTCTGAACCGACTAAGTTGGATACAAAGATGTCCATGACCTCTTTAGAACCAGTTACGAGGATTCTTGGACCTTCGGCTCCAAAAACTTCAGTTACGAATTTACCTATGCTTCCCCGTTTGCATCAGCTTCTTTTGGTGCACTCACAGCACCTTTGGCCTTCGGAATTCAACCTCGACCTGCCAAGTGTCCATACTCTCACGCTCCGTCCACTAAGAAGGCATTGGTTATTATTACCCCAACTTCTATCGATTCTGCATGAGTCCCTGAGCCATCCCAAGTAATTACTGAACATCCCAACACTTAGGGCTAGAGCTTGCTTTTCCTCCTGGTCCCCACTGCTGCTTCAAGCAAGCGTATATAATTCCATCTGAACAAGGACAGAAGGTTTTGCCTACATATGGGCTATTACGAATAAAAGGCTCCATAACAGAGTCTTGGATGCAATCTTATAAGCAGATAAAAGGGGGCCACAACATCAGAGTATGCTGATGAACATGCTCGGAAAGCCCTTGAGGTAAACTTCCTGATCCATTTTTCTCGTAAATTATCCAACTAAACCATAACCTCCTTTTTATCTCTTCTAGTTTTATTCTTCAAGCGTGTACTTAAGTCAATTGGTGGTAGATTTGGCACAATCCAATAAGATTATGAAGGATCATGTAAAGGAATAGGAGTTCACCTCTACCACTACAAATGACTTAAGAAGAAAAATGGAGGAACAAGCCCTACTTCTCTCAAGTACAGAAAGTGCGCTACAAGAATGTTGATAATTGGTAGAGTCTCAATGCTCCAAGAGTCCGAAACTGGAGCTGATGTTGCAAGGTAATGAATCCATGCTTCAGATGGAAAGAGCCTTGAAAGACAAAGTCCTTGCCACTTAGCTCTTAAAACTTCTATGTTAGAAAGGGTAGAACTTTCCCATTCACCTGATTCTCCTAGATTGACTCAGGAGTTGACCGGTAAGGACTTATTATTATTACAATAACAAGAAGAATTGAAGGCCAATGAATTTCAAATAGATTCCTTGCAAGCAGAATTGAACGCTACAAAGGTTGAAACCAAGACTGCCCGAGCCAAACTATTGGCCTAACAAACTGGGGAAGATGAACGAGTCGAAACAAGGAGGAGAGCCTACCTTGACATTATTGAGTTTAAAGAAAAACTGACCACGAGGTTTGTAAAAACACTTAATTACGCAGTCGAAGGGGTGGTTCGGCAATTATGCAAGGCGAGATATCTATCAAAGGAGCCTCCTTTATCATTTATAGTTTAGGATCAACTTTTTGAGGGGCTCCCAGAGGATATTTTAAGTAAGTTTGACTAGTGTATCTATATTTCTTACAGTGTACCCATAGGTTCCTGTAAAAAGGAATTCAAAAATTAACTATTGAGCTTCACATTAAATACTATTAGATAACACCTATTTCCTTTGTGTATCTTTACGATCTTCAGAACCACTAATGTACACCAATTTATCTCACATACCCGATGAGGAAATAACATCGAGTAGAATAACCCAAATCTTTATGCTCAGCCGGATATTCGAGTCAAACAAGGATATCTCCTTCATACTGAATCTTCTAACAAAATATTATGCTAAGCGAACATAATGAGTTTCTGGCTTGAAGGAGAAACCAGTCGGTTGGATAATATCAGATGAAATCAATAAACCAGATCCTTAGAAAGTAACTTATAATGAATTTCCAACCATAATAATAAGTCGACTGTATAAATAACATTGAGCGAGATAACCAGATAGGTATATAAGTATCTCATAATGAATTTTCGGGCTACATAATAAATCAGGCGGACATATAATTCCGAGTGAAATAGATAAACCAGATATTTATAAGCAGTTCATAATGAATTCCTAGACTGAATAATAAATCGATCAGATACATGATGCCGAGCGAAATAAATAAACTGGATATTTATATAAATAATCTTCATAATGAATTCTTGGGCTGAATAATAAACCGATCTGATCTGTAATGCCGAACAAAATAAACAGACCGGATACTTGTATCTTTGATAATTTCTAGAAGGGATATGACTTAAAGTCATAGTTCGATGGTATGAAGTTTAAAGTCTCTGATCATCTATTTGAAATGACCCATCCACTATAGGATTTAGAGTCTCTGGCAGTCCATGTGACCGATCGACTATAAGGTTTAAAGTCTCCGACTGTTAATGCGATCGATCAATTGTAAGGTTTAGAGTTCCGGTTGTCCATATGACCAATTGACTGTAAGGTTTAAAGTCTCCGGCCATCCATGCAACCGATCAACTATAAGGTTTAGAGTCTTTGGACATCCATGCAATCGATCAACTCAGTGGCGGATCCAGACAAACATTTAAAGGGGTGCTCAAAAAAGAGACTAAAAATATTTTTTACTATCAAATAAATATATCAAAAGATAAAAGTACTGAATTAATAATGTTAATGATACAGATACAAAAACATGTGCATACCAATAAAGTAATTATTTTTTGATACTTGAACTAGTACCAGATCCGGACATACAAACAAGAGGAGGCAACTGTATCCTACGAGTGTTCATCTGTTGAAAATGTTGTAAAATTTGTTCATTTTCAATTGTGGCAAAAATATCCTTCTCGATGTATACTACCAAACTGTCATTCATCCACTCATCCCCCATCCTATTACGCAAATCAGTCTTGATAATTTTCATCGCAGAAAAAACTCTTTCAACAGAAGCAGTTGCAACTGGTAAAACTAATGCTAACTCGATCAAACAATATACCAATGGAAAAATTGTATTCTTGCCCGTTTCAACCATCTTTTTAGCAAGACTTCCTAAATCTTCAATCATAGAAAATTCACCTCGTACATTTTGAATGTAAGTATCAAGTTTTGATATGTTGCATCTAACCATGAAAAGCTGCATCTTTTGATATGCTGTACTATAACCATGAAAATTTTTTAAACCAAGCAACTTGGAAACTTCTATGCTCTTTACCAAATTTCTTTGGGGATAACTATGACCAAATGGTTGACAAGGTCCTCTAATCAAATATTCTCTTTGAATCTGATCTCTAATAGAAACATCAAATTTATTAATTGGTTTGCGTAACCCTGGGTCACTAACAATATCATCCGGATTGAATTCAACACGAGAATATTTTTTCTTATTATTTTCTTCCATAGAATTCTTAGAAGACTCAATACTTCGTTTTAAAAATTTCTCCATAATCTATGTCAATTTTTTAAAATTATTAATTTATGCAATCAACATATAAATTAATGTACTACCAAGTATAAATTATGAAATTAGATGAAATAAGGAACAAGATTCACCTAAAATTGAAGAAATTTTGCTTGTTGTGGAGAATCATCGGCAGAGCACAGTGGCAGCGGCGTCGATAGTGGTAGGCTGGCAGCGGCGTCGACGAAATAGGCGAACCGTGAAGAGTAGTGGCGTCACTGGCGTGAGGCGTCGACGAAGTGAAGAGACGACAAAATTGAGGGCAACGATTTTAGGAGACTGGAGAGAGGGAAATAATGAGATCTCTTAGTGTGATTAAAGTTTTTGGTTTAAAGGGAAATGATTGGCTTAGAAAAAAGTTCGGCGGGCGGTGACTGAAAAAGAAAACGAAAGCGGCAACAGGAAAAGAATCGAAATTAAGAAAGGAAAGGAGAACATAATTTTTTAATGACACTTTTGTAAAAAAAGTCCAATAATTTTAAAAAATTATAATTATACCTTTAATTTTTTAATCATAATTAATTTTTAATTTTTTTTTTCTCAAGAAGCAAGGGGTGCTTCCGCACCCCCTCGCTCCCCCCGCCTCCGCCAGTGAGTTCTTCCCCTCTGAAAGAACGAGCAAGGAACCAGATGGCTATCACTAGCTGCTGCCTCCCCTCCGCTCCAAGCAAAATCTCCACCTTCACCAGTAGCCCCAGAAAGTATGGCAAGCCCCTCCTTCCCTGTGTTTCTATGTGTGCGCGCGGCGGTCTAGGTGTTCTTTTCTACTTACCTCTCAACTTTCACGTTTTTTCTCACTGTAAAAGACACTTACTATTCGATTTCGTTTTCACTTCAGTTCTAATTGGTTTCCCCCTTCGTACCAGGAATGAAAACGAACGAATTGACAGTCGAGTTGCCCAGAGTGTCACATTCCTTTTTGGCGGCAGTTGTGGCATGTAATTTGTTCGTTCTTGCGATTTTTAGTTATGCCTCATTGAACTTGGAACCTATTTGAGACTGTTCATCTGCTATCTTTCTGTAATTCCTTCTTATCGATGTGGTTTTCTGCAGTAGGGAGCTTGGTTGTTGCAGATTCTGCTAGTGCCTTGCCTGAAAAATTCTTGGTAAAAGAACTTGTTTATCTTTACTGTCGTTCGTGAGATACCTCTCCTTCCATTTAACTATGCGTTTAACGATGGTGTTTTCAGTTTTATCATAACGTAGCTTCATTGGTTTCATTGTTGTGGTTGATTAGATAATCCCCTTGCTTGTAAAAGTTATTTGCTTTCAGCCATAAAATTGTATGTGGTATTTGATTCTGTTGAAAAAAATTGGTTTTCGGTGGGTTGGAGATGGTCATCTCAATTGACACTCCCAAAGCGTGCAACCACTTAAAGCTTAATTCGCTTCTACCAGTAGTGTAAAATATAACAATGAGGCAAGGTAATAACTTAATAAATAAGCAATAACAATTGATATGCCACCACGCTCTCATAGGAACCTTCTTAAGAAATATATAATGAAAGGAAATACTACACGTGTTATGTATAAAGAGTATATGCCCCAATTCTTATCTTCCTTGAGATCCTACACCTCATGATTTCATCAGGTAAGTGTTAGATCTTGCATGTCACGCTCCCAACACTCATCTACATAAGATATCCTTCACATCATGGTGGCAACCATGATGTGAAGGATATCCATGCCCTTATTGCAAGTTGACATAAGAAATCTTGCACATCGTTCTCTCGATGCCATTCTAAGCGTGAGATCCAAATAGTGCTTTCAACAATAACAACTATATTAGATTTGTGGATCGTTTCACTCAAGCTAAGGCAAAGTCGCCTGTTTGGGCCCCACAATTTAGAAGTCATTCTTCCTGTAGTAACCCTTCTCTCCCCATTGAGAACTCATAATTTGTCAAAAATACCATTTGGGTCAGCCTCACTTCCCAAAAGAACCTTAGCACAATGGCACCCACTCTTTGATTTTTCACATCCCTACATATTTCTTTAAAATATAATCAGTTAGCCTACTTAAAAACCAAGACATTGTTGCGACGAGGATGCTTCAAAATTAGTCAGAGTTCAACTTTAGCAACTATACAAAAGAGTCCGAATTAAACTTCTACATCTCCAATCACTCAAAGGGGACTCTACTCCGAAGGGATACTTATGACAAATTGTAAACCCATTCCTTGACATTGTAAATTCTAAAATTATTCTTCAAGTTGATTCCATAAAACATTCAACATTAAATCTTAGCCTCAAAGGTTAATGATCAAGCTTATTCTCTAAAGCATCACTTAGGGAACCTCCATGAAAATACACTTCTAGCTAGAAGGAGAAGATGAAGAATCACCAAATTAAAGAGGGACAACACTCTAATCATTTCCCTTTCTTGGTCCAACACCCAATGGAGATTCTCCTAACCCTGGAGATGGGAGGAGAAGGATGCCATCTTAGTGCAGGGATTAGAGAAAGGAAAACCTAGAGGTTCTTTTGGCATTAAGAGGTTGGGAGGAAGAAGAAGGGTAACACAATCATGGAGGACTTTATGCATGCAAGGGAGATGATGGCACTCCTTAAAAATACCTCATATCTAAATTAAACCTTGTCTTGTTTTAACCAAACCAAAATCCTACCATGTAAACATTTTATGTTTAAAACAACCTTAAAAATTCCTTACTAAATCAAATAAATATCAATTATTAAATTTATAAAAATTGAAAATATTACACAAGGCCTCCCAAATCTCAAGCCTAAATAAATAATTTATAACATAACTTTGGAGGTTGTGACTTTCTTAATTTATATAATGATATGACCAAGAGTTATGCCATCCAACAAAGTGTTTAGCCGACGTAATTGTCTTTCTCAATTAAGTGTAAATTCCAGAAATCCAATGTCTTAGACAACAATAATGACAACCAAACCTTTATCTTACTAAGTGAGGTTGGCTAATATATGTTTTTAGACTTTAGTCAGAAGAGTGGAATATTGCTAGTAATATTTAAATGTAGGTTGAGATGATATAGAGATGTTCAAGGTGACTGATTCATTGTATAGGTAAAGACTATTGAATCAATTAAAATGGAAGATGTAAATGTACAAGGAGCCTAAAGAAATTGTTTATGTAATTGAAAATAATTTACATAGACTTGAATATTGCTAATGATATATTTTTGCATAGAGATCAATGAAGGATAAAATACTTGTAGTCAACCCCAAACAGTTGGGACAAACATGTCTAATAATGATTGGATGTATGCCTTTGAAACCTTGTTCTATAAATGGATTAAACCATTTCTTGTGTATGGCAAGGTGATGTGATCTCTGTCTTCAAAGTAATATCTCTAAGTACGGGCATGATGTAGGCCATCTTATCAGACCACATAAACTCTTTGCTTCTCTTGTAAATCTTTGTTTTCTTTCATTTTTGTGCTTTCTCTTCTTCACATCTTTGTACTTCTTGCTTGTCTCAGCATCCACATTTGTGTTTGATTCTTAACATGATGGAGTTTCTTGTGTTTTGTCATCTTTGAAATTTGCTGAAAAGTCTAACACTTCTATAGAGCTTGGGAGTCATGTTCTAGATTCAGGAGTTATGTTTATGACTCCTTAGCTTTAAACATACCGCTTTATCAACTTTAAAGAAATCTACATCTCAGCATACTTGATTAAATTAGTTATTATGTGTCATTACCTTTTGAACTGAGCTTTCTTCTCTGTTTCAGGATTTAACATCTCCAACCTTTCTTGCTGATATGAACCTGGGAGACTGGCTTGGAGGTCTACTTTATTCAGCTGGACAGCAGGCTAATGAAGCTGTGCAGAGTCAATTGTCATCTGTCAGTTTTACAAGGTTTCTGTTATTTACTAAAGACTGCAAATCTACATATTGATCGCCATCTAAATCTTTTTTGTTTTTCAATTTCTTTCATGGCAGCCTGGCAGTAATTTTTGGTGCAGGTCTTGTCACCAGTCTTTCACCTTGCACGCTTAGTGTTTTGCCATTAACTCTAGGATACATTGGTAAGGTTTTGGCCATTAGTCTCTCATGTACATTGTTAGTATCGTGGGGGAAAGAGGATTTAGCAACTTCATATTATTTCTGTTATCATTTTGTCTAGGAAATTAGAGATAAAGTTCTTTCCATCCTATATGCACATCTTGATCACATTAAAAGAGGTTGACAAACAATGAAGATTTAAGTTGAGGAACATTTTAACATACTCATCAAGCCTGCCTTTGTTTGTTTGAAATTATGTGTTCATGTAGATGATTAACAACTTCCCTTTCACCTTGGCTTCTATCATAACTTAATTGCCTCATGACCTATTTCTAGCCATTAGAGAACTGAAATTATTATTTACAAGCTGCATTTAAGCCTGCTCTTTCCTTCTTCTCATACAAAATTGTCCTGAAAATTATTATTATTCTTCCCACTCGAGCAGTGCTTTAATGTTTCCTCTTCGTTCTTTTTCTCTAGTATGTATTGAATATTATCATTGAAGAAACGGAAGTTACAAATCATTTTATCACTCATATTTGCATTCTATGTTGCTGTTCAGGGGCTTTTGGCTCTGGAAAAAGTCAAGCTGAGGTGATACTTTGTCTTGAAGATCATTAAAAGAGTTTTATTCTTCAAATTGATAGAATGCACTAATTGAAAAGATAGAATGCTGACAGAAAATTGATTAAAGTATATATGTCTAAAGTCTTGTTAATTAGGAATTCTTACCTAAAATTTCAAACTACTCATCCATATTAAAAGTAGATGATTCACCATAAATTTTGGCACAAGTAGGTATTGTATGCTGCTTAAGATAGTTGCCATTTTTTCTTAGATTATCTGGAATTCAGTTTCTTTTTCGTTGGGTCTGGCAACAACATTATCCATTCTTGGTATTGGTGCTTCTTTTGCTGGAAAGGCATATGGGCAGATAGGTCAAGGTCTTCCACTGGCTGCTTCAAGCTTGGCTATCTTAATGGGTCTAAATCTTTTGGAGGTACTCCATTTATTTATTGGCTTCCTCTAGAAAAGAGTTGTTTTTGTGTACACTTGCATCAGAGTAGGATTATGAAAGCATTTTGTTTGCTTGATGCTGGGATTTGGATGATAGGAAAGGCATATGATCTCAAGAAATAATTCTTTATTTTTTCATAACACTATCTATGTTTTGATAGTGAATGTATAGATTTTTAATGTAAAAGAATCAGTAGATACAAATGTTCTAAAAGAGGATCTCCAAGAAGAAGCCTTTTTATTATCATGATTCATGAATTCATTATACTAGCCAAAGTACAATGGGCAGCATACGTAATTGACTGATGCTACACCTTTAAATGAAAATAATTAGTCACATGGATTTTAGTTAAGGGTTAATATATGACTATTCAAAAGTAGAACTTGACAAACCAATTGTATTATCATCCATATGGTAATGTTTTAGAGTGCTTATTTATAAGACTCTTTGTTTGTATGATTATGTAAAAGTGTTCTATATCATTTCAATTTTCTTGTCAATAGTAAATGATGTAAAATGATATAAAATCAGTTAATATTTCCTAAAATGTAAGTCTAGATGTTTCATCATCAGTTAAGGCCAAGGTATAAAAATTTATCATTCTATCCATCAACTCATAGGACATTGATCCTAGAACCGTGAGGTTGCAGGGGCTTCGCGGTGGGTCACGGAGGCCCCGTGACTATCTTTTTTTAAAATTTTTTCCCTTTCTTCTTTTTTCTGCCCTAAATCTAGTTTAAACCTACTTTTAGTCATACCATGTTTACTTGGTGAACTACAATTAATCGCAAATCGACTTTTACTCAATAGGTATCAAATGTTTTACAAGATAATATCAAATCTAGCTCAATAGTAAACATCCAGACCAATCAAATATTAATAAAAATATTTTTAATACTATTTATTAAAGTACGGAAACTGTATTGGCACGCTACGATATGGTATCGAAACCTTATTATTCCGGGTATAAACTCAAACTCGGACATGACTTGAAATTTTAAACCTTGGCTAAGGTTTCCTAAAAGGTCAATTCCTAATATATAAATTATAAAATGTGAGTTTCCTCAAAATTCCTAAAATATCAAAACTATTTTGATTAAAATACTATTCATATCAATTTTATAATCATCATATTCATGTCAATCTCATGATATGCTGTTTTTTACTTATGCTTAGGATTCCAATTGCTTGCTTACTCCATTATCTTTTCTTGTAGATTGTTGAATTACAGCTCCCCTCATTCTTTAGTGATTTTGACCCTCGTTCTATCGCTGCTAATTTCCCTGTTGGTAAATAGAATCATCCAAGCATTCAGATTCGATTTTTAATTGAAATAAGATCTTTTTAAAGTATTATCGGTACTTTTGTAATTGTTTTAATCTTAGGTGTTCAAGCATACCTAGCTGGTCTTACATTTGCCTTAGCTGCATCACCATGCAGTACTCCAGTTCTTGCCACTCTTCTAGGCTATGTGGCGACATCCAAGGTATGAGAATTTGAAACAAATTATTTCACGATTCCATAGCTTCAAATTCTAGATTCCATAGAACTTTCTAGTTTGAACATAGTTGGTGACTGAGGAATCCTCTTAATAACTTGCTATTTATTATCACCCATGGCTGTAAATTACTATCGTCACATTTGTAAAAAGTTCTTCAAACCTTTATATTGGATTGTTCAATTTAATCTTATGAAGGTTGCTGCTGGTTGTTTTTTCCTATCCTACTGTTGTTTTATTGCAGTTCAAATATTCAATTTGGGTTGAATAACTTGATCTTTGAAGCATGGGATACTAGTTGACTTAGTTGCTGTAAGATTTTTGACAATAAAAATCTTAGAGAAATAGATTTGCAGAAAATTTTGAACATTCTTTATTCATTGTGGTCTTTAGAGGGCATAATTCCTAGGAATTCTTGGATCCCACAATATGGCTGTCAAGTTTAATCAATGAAGACTATCTACTTGCCTATTAGTTTAGTAAAGGTCAAGTGTTAGAAGTTATGATTTTCATAAACTATGTAGTTACCACTTTCAAACCTTGGTGCCATATAGTTATTCTATGGACCTGGGTGACCAGGGTAGTCATTACAGAATAATCTTAGTTGCAACTCAATGACCCTCCCGAGACCCTGCATTGGCAAGAGCCTTGTTCTGGGAGGAAGTACACTTTTTGTGAACTTATCATTATCATGTCGACATCTGGAGAAGCTTGATTGGCATGACATAAGTAGGTCAAAGGTGTTTTTCTTCATATTGGTTCGTATTTTTTATTCATCTCAGTGTTTTTTCCTCATTCTGTCCAAAATACAAGGATTGTATCTATTTGTTAAAAGAGTCGTTCCTTTGTTTAAAAACATATTCCCCTTGAAGTACCCAGAATCCTATTAATGTACCTGTTCTATCTGTTTGATTTGATGTAATTGCATTATGTTATAAAGTGGCACACAATTATTCCCTCACTCAAGGAATCTTCCAGGAATTTTCGCTTCCATTGATTCAAAGGTGTGAAAATAGTGGATGCAATTGTAAAAGCATATTCGTTGAATTGCAAGATAACAACAATGATTTCTCTTGGTTCTATCATTATATCTGCATCATTGCTACATAAAGATATTCATTCATTTCCTACAGCATACAAGATTCTATTAGGGCTCTATCTCTAGGATTAATCTGCTACCAATTGTAATAATCAGACTGACCTATTAAATTTGCTATTCCTAATCATCAGATCTCAATACTTGATACTAGTTCATTCATTAAGGTAATTACCCAATTCGTTAGTCCACAACTCTCCACGTGGGATAAAATTAATGTGACATTCCATAGACTTTACATGACCAGGGAGAACCTCTTCAAACTTAATATATTGGGTATATAAAATGAAGGCATGATATGAAGAATATGTTTGTTGAAAACTAGGATGGCCAGATCTTGCTATTGTCTTGCATGTTTGTGTTTTTAGATAATATATTGGGTATATAAAATGAAGGCACATGCAAATTCTATCTGGATAGGCTTTCTTCCCCTTGTTCCAATTCAAAAACAATTAAAATATTATTTGTTACACTATCAATTTCTCTAATTAATTCAATTTCTTTTCCCATTTCAACTACTAGAATTAGACTTTCTGTTACTGCATATTATTGTGTAGGGCATATGTAAGAAACATGCCAACTTTATTCAGCTAATGCAGAGACATGAAAAGAATTGCACTATATTTGAGGTTATATTGCATTCATTATGTGGTGCAATTGGATCAAGTTTATTTATTCCAATACCAATTAAGAATCACTAAGTCAAACCATACATATTCCACTACTTAGTCATTGCAAATTCCAAGCATCATTGTTTCTTCTTTTTCTTTAATGAAACTTTTGTTGTTAAAGGAAAGTTATTATTTAATAAACATCTAATGTTTTGCATGGATTTTACTCCAATTGATATCTAATCATTTTACAATCCATCTTCAATATTTTTCAATTTACAATGATATATTTCCATTTAGCTTATTATCACAAAACATATCTATTTTTATGTTATGTCACAATCTCTATAAAATATAGTGGATCATGTATGTGTACTAAAAATATATTGAATGAAAGATAATTCCTCAATCATCTTATTTTATATGATATCGGAACTATCATTGACGCTTGTCAAATCCTCTCAAAAGCCGACATCACTTTTTCTTATCGTCCATACTTACTCTTCGATTTCCATTGTTTGTCAAGTAATCCTTGCCTTCCTTGACATCCTTTTTATTGTCATTCTTCATGAATGGGAAACTTTGTGCTTGCTTCTCTATTTGATTTGACCAAATTCTTTATGTATGGTCCTTTGGTTTGTTCTTGTTTAAAATTGGAAATTGTATTAATTGAAAATTTATCTAATACATGATAACATGACTTATTCTTCATAAAATAACATACCTTTATTATAAAACCCCTAAAACCTCCAACTTATTTTTTAAAATAAACTTATCTAAAAAACTTAAACAAAATTTTATATAAAACTAGTTATTCTATCATATCTCATAATTTATGGAATATTTTTAGCCTATATAAAAAAGGGCAGCCCGGTGCACGAAGCTCCCGCTATGCGGGGTCCCAGGGAAGGATCCATTGTACGTAGCCTTACCCTACTTTTTGCAACAGACTGTTTATAGGATTCGAACCCGTGACCTTTTTGGTCACAAAGCAACAACTTTACCGTTGCAACAACTTTATCGTTGCAACAACTTTATAGAATATTTTTAGCCTATATATGGTTACAAAATTATTGTTTCTCATGCTCCCCCTTAATTACAGCAAAAGTTGTTTACGCTCACCCTAGACACTCCTCACAGCCTGTCCCCAGGTTATGTGGAGGGAGGTAAATCATGAGATCAGCTTATAGCCGATTGCCAAGTGACTTGCGGGTGGGAGGAGTTGTTTTTCTCCGAGGGTTTGCACTCGTCGGGAATCTCATGCTCCCCATTAAAAAAAAAAGAAGGTAGATTCGCTACCTTAGCGACCCACCTAGTGCTCTCATGCTCCCCATTAAGCTCCTTATGTTGGTGAATAAATGTTTATCATTTTTAGTTAGATTACAATGCTTTGAAATATTGAACTACTTAACCCTTAGTTATTGTGTTATGTTGCTGACCAACATAAAATATAAGCAAATATTATATATGAAGCCATCAAAATATTGATAGTGAAACCGTCACGTTAGCAACCCCTTTAGGATAACCTTCCACCCTTTGGAAGGGAGGTAAATCATGGGGGATTTCGTCCAGCAACTACAATACATATAAGGAGGGGTTAAATCCATCAAATTATTACACTAATGGTAGGTTGTTTTTCGAAAATAATGCATTGCAGGCATAATTTAAAATTTTGCGTCATTTCGCCCGATACGGGCGAAACATTTTGTTCCGCCTGTGCACGGGCACCGACACTGATACGCCTTCGGTGCAGCCTCGCGGACACGTTACATGGGCCGACGATGCTCTAGGCACATTGTGTAGGCCCGTGGTCATCGACGGTGCAGAACAGGTGGGGTTAGGGGCCTAAAGTTTTAATTTAGGTTTAATTAAATAATTTGTGTTAATAATTTTAATCAACTCAGTGGATTATTAAAATAGACTTTATTAAAAACAAATAAAATTATCCCATTAATATATATAGATTAAAATTTTATTTTTAGTAAATATATTTTATATTAAAAAAATTCTGAAACTATATCGGCATGACATACAGTATCGAAATTGTATCTTTACAGTATGGAACTGAAACCTCAACACGGGCAAGATTTTAAACCATGATTGCAATTCCGCTGCAACGTCTTGACAAAGATTACTACGTTTTCATAAGAACTTAGACATAATATTAAATATATAAGAATTCTCATATCCTAGATTGGATAATAACAGACATTATAAAATATTGATTATTTTAGATTTAAAATATTGAACGTAAGAGCGACCACTAGTAAATCAATGGAGGTAATAGATATATTGATGAGGAGAATAATTAATATTTTTTTTTGTGTGTACAAGAGGTAAAATAGATAGGAAGAAGACAAAGATGATGGGAAATTCACGTTTTAAGTTATGGTACACGGGAAAAGAAAAAAGAAAATGAAAAATGGAGTAGGTATTGTTATTAATAGTTTGTTAAGAGATGAAGCAGTAAATAATTATAAAGGAATATAAGATTCTAACTCTCAAGATGGTGGTGAAAAAGAAACTATTAATGTAATTAGCATATATGCACCTCAAGGAGAATTAGATAAAAACACAAACCATAAGTTTTGATATATAAGAGTAAGAAATAAGGAGTATGATAGGGTGTATGGGGCCATGATTTTAGAACAACAAATGAAGGAAAAATTATATTAGATTTTACAATAGTATATGAACTTATAATAACTATTATGTTTTTTTAAGAAAAGAGAATAATACTAGTTATGTTTAAAAGTGAGAACAATAAATCATAAATTTTTTTACAAGAGATAGAAAAATTAATAAAGATGTCAAGGTATCCATGGAGAAAACCATCCAACATAAATTAACGGTATTAGATACGTCCCTCAAGTATAGTATTAGTAGAAAATGTGCATTGCTCCTAGGATTGAATAGTGGAAGTTAAAGGATGAGAAACAAAGTAACTTTAAGGTAGGAGTATTAGCAAAGATACTTGACAACTTACAAACAACATGAGATAAGATAATATTAAATTTGAAAATGATAGCCAAGAGTGTACTCGGTGAGTATAGAAGATAGAAATTACTAAATAGAGAATCTTGGTAGTGAAATGAGGAAGTACAAGCAAAAATGATCGAAAACAGAACTACCTATAAGTTTTTATACACTTGTAAGAGTGAAGAAAAGTTTAAAAGTATGCATTAGCTAAGAAAGAGACCAAGAAAGTGAGCGAAGAAGCCTAGAATAAATCTTTCGAATGTTTATATTGATAACTTAATACAAAAGAAGGGGAAAGAGACATCTATAGAATAACTAAAGCGAGCGTGACGAAAATAAGAGATTATACTCAAATAAGATGCATTAAAGATGAATTGGGTCTTAGTGAAGGATGAGGAAATAAAGAAGCGATAAATGAGATATTTGTGAGAAGTTTAGAGGAGTAAAAATTTTAATTTTTATTAATGAATTCAAATTTCAAAAGTCGAACAAGCGTTAAATGGGATGTAAAATGAAAAAAATGATTAGATTGGATGATGTTTTGGTAGATGTATGAAAATGCCTACGGATGTAGACTATTGAATGACTTATTAAGTTATTCAATCTAATATTGAAAATGAAAAAAAATGCTTGGGAAACAAAGAAAACATACAAAATTATGTAAATTATAGAATATTAAACTATTGAGCGATACGATGAAACTTTGGAAAATAGTGATATAAAAATGCATGGATTTAAATACCATTTGTGCAAGACGACATAGGCAAAATTTTCCTTTCTGCCTGCAAATTGACATCGGCATGGTGTCGCGGATGAAACCACGATTGCATCCTTTTTATTTATTTATTTATTTATTTTTTATTTCTATATTTTTTAAATTTATTTATTCTTTTTCATTTGTAATTGTTAATTTAAATTTAAATTTTTTAAAATTTTTAAAATTTTTTTTCCATTATCCGTTAATTTTTTCTCCTTAATATGTCAATGAGAACAAATAGAGAGAAAAAACCTTTTTAACTCTTTAACAGTGATTAATTTTTTCCCTTTATCTATCTATGAAAAAAAATCTGCTAGTAAACATAAAAAAAAATAAATGAGGAAGAAAACAGATTATTAGAGAAAAATAAAAAATATATAATATAATATAATATAATATAATATAATATAATTTCTAACTTTAAAAAATATACTACTATCAATTAGATTATTATATATATAAATTTAGTTTAATTTTAAATTGATCAAAATAAATTTAAATTTAATTTAATTTAAATCTACTTGATCCTACCATATCTACTTAATGGACTTGAATTAATCTTAAATTTACTTTTACATATTGTTACGGTGGTTTCCTTTAGCTCCACATGTCCCATGAGTTAATAGTCATGCCGAGTCAAAGTCAAGATGAGTCAGGCATGACCCAAAGATAACCACATGTAGCTCAAAGAGACTGAGGTACGATTATCTCCAACATCCTCTCTTAGCCTAAGGTCTTATCAACATCTCTAGCTTAGCTCAAGTCTTAGCACCATCTCTATCTCAGCCCTAATCGTCCCCAATCGTCAACATCTCTATCTTAGCTTCAAGGAACACTTTTCTCTATAGATGTTCTTGATTAAGAACTCGCTCGCCACTTCCGGTAACCACAACTAGTGAATACACTGGGTCATCGGACCCGACCATGAAGATCACCTTTGTCGTTTTAAGAATGCCTCTCTGCATTAGTACACTGATGGAGTTAAGTTGGGTCTTCCTGACCACTTTGTCAGGCTCGACCCAACTATGATTCAGTCGCCTCCTCGCCTCCTCTATAAACTCCAATAGCTTCAAAGCCGCTTTCCTACAGCATTTCACTAGCAACAAGAGGTATCAGAAGACACCTCTCAACTTAAAAGCAATAGCCCTTTTAGCCCACTCGTTAACGACTCAGTAATTTGACAGCCTCAGCATTTTTGTAGATTCAGAAACTTAATAACCCTCTTAGCTCACGTGCTAACGGCTTAGCATTGTGGCAATCTCAGTGTCTCTCTAAAACTCAATAGCCCTTTTAGCCCTGCACACTAATGGCTCATCATTCAGGCAATCTCAGTGTCTCAATAGACTCTGTCTCAATATACTTAGCAAACTCTGAAACTTAATATCCCACTTAGCCCCACTCGCTAACAGCTTAACATTCACTAGACTTAGAGTCTCAGTATTCTTGGCAGCCTCTGAAACTTAATAGCCTTCTTAGCTCCACTCGCTAACGACTTAGTAATATGACAGACTTAGCATTCTGGTAGACTTAAAAACTTAATAGCCCTCTTAATCCCATTCGCTAACAACTCAGGAGGTTGATGACCCTCTTTGCCCTACTCGCTAACGACTAAGTAATCTAACAGACTCCGACAAATTTAGAAATTTAATAATCCTCTTAACCTCATGCATTAGTTAACAAACATAGTAATTTTAATAAATCTTGAATAGATTAAGAATGATAAACCTTACAAGATAATCGTGGTTGCTCTTATTCACGCAAACAATGCAAAGGTAGAATTCACTTTGAGCTACTCATGATGCCGCACTACCATATGCTTGCTTATTTCCTACTCTCCACCACTATAAACACAAGAAGCATGACTCATGGACTTTTTAGACTAAGAAAGACAACAAACGAAGGTATGAGACAATAAGAGTGTTATCATATTGAGTTCAACCAAACAATGTTCATAACCACTCTATCTACACTTCCAACAACAACAACAACCAACTTACTTATTATACATCCTAATCCACATAACAATATAACTTTGCAATAATCATCCAATAAATGCCACAACAAAAATTTTCAACAATTTCTCACACTAAAATTAAAGAAATTTGCACATGTCAACTTTCTCTTTTTTTTTTTTTTATATTCATTGGGCACTGAAATATTTTTATTCTTTTTAAAATTTTTTTCTTTAAAAAAAGTTTAATTTTTTTATCTATTAAACTATTGTGCTAATGCTAGATTGTTCACCGGAAAGAACGCGTTCCAGGGTCCGACTGTAACGTCTTGGCAATGACTGCTATATCTCCAGAACTTCGGTGTATTTCTAAATATGCAAGAGTTTGCATTGTATGATCCAATTGTAAGGTATTGGCAAGGATCGCTACATTTCCATGAGAACTTAGGTGTAGTGTTAAATAGACAAGAGTTCTCACACCATAGGTTGGATAAGAATAAATATGATAGGAAAACTAATAATCTAATATTTGGAACATGAAAACCCTTATAGGTAAATCAATAGAGGTAGTAGATATGATGATTAGGAGAAAAATTAGTATTTTGTGTACAAAAGATAAAATGAATAAGAGAGAAGGTAAAATTGATAGAGAACTAGGGTTTTAAGTTATGGTACACAAGAAAGAGTAAAGCAAGAAATATAGTGAGTATTGCTGTAGATAATTCGTTAAAGGATGAAGTTGTATGAGTAGTTAGAAAAAGGGGATAGAATTATAACCCTTAAGATAATAGTGACGAAAGAAACTATAAACTTAATTAGCGTATATGCACCGCAAATAGGATTAAATGAAACTATCAAATAAAGGTTTTGTGATAACTTAAATAAAATATTATAAAATATTCTACCAAATGAAACGATTTTAATAGGAGGTGACTTAAATGAGCATATTAGAGTAAAAAATAAGGAATATGGGAAGGTACATGGGGTTATGCATTTGGATGAGAAATGAGGAAGGAAAAATTATATTAGATTTTATGATAGCATATGACCTTATATTAGCTAATACTTTTGTTTTCAGAAAAGAGAAGAACACTTAGTTATATTCAAAAGTGGAAATAATAAATCGCAAATTGACTTTCTTATGGTTAGGAAGAAACATAGAAAAATTTGTAAAGATTTCAAGGTCATCCCTGGAGAAAACTTAACTACCCAACATAGTTTAGTAGTATTGAATATATGTCTCAAGTATAATATCAATAGAAAAAAATATATACGACTTCTAGAATTAAGTGGTGAAAGTTAAAGGATGAGAAGCAAAATATATTTAAGGAAAAGATAGGAGTACAAGCATTAGGTGAAATATACAGTGATTCTAATACGACATTAGATAAGATGGTATCAAAGTTGAAAATAATAACTAAGAATGTAGTCAAAGGGATATGCACCACTAAGTAAGGAATCTTCGTGGTGAAATGAGAAAGTACAAAAGAAAGTGAAAGAAAAACGAATAGTTTATAAGGAATTATTTATTTATAAGAACGAGAAAAATAAAAAAAATACACAATAGCCAAGAAAGAAGCTAAGAGAGTAGTGAATGAAGCAAAAAATGAAACTTTTGAACGATTATATCAAAAATTGGATACAAAAGGAGCAAGAGATATTTATAGAATAGCTAAAGTGAGAGAAAGGAAGACAAGAGATTTTATCCAAATAAAATATATTAAAGATTAATATAATAGG
>JBBMJZ010413110.1:4548379-4564691 GCA_037833815.1 Zingiber zerumbet
TTATAATTTTATTCTAATAAAGAAATTTAATATATTTGTCTATATGTTTCATAAGTAGAGTATAAAATCTATAAATTTAATATCAAAACTATTATTTTTTTTATTTAAAAGTTGATTCATGAACTTAATAAATATGTTCATGAACTAATGAGCTAAATATTGTGAAGCTTAAACTTGATTTGTTTATCTTAACGAGCAAAGATCTTGAGGTCAAAGATCTCCCAGTTGGAGGTATGTTTATTCTGTTGTACAGATTTTTAAATTTCTTCTAGATTGGTGCCAATGGAAACTCATCTTTCGAAAATACATCTGATCTGGATGGCATTAGAAAGGTAAAGAAGAAGATTGCTGAGGAAAAATGTTCAGAAAGCAGTTAAAGTTGCAACTGATGTTGCAAAAGCCGCTGCTTCTGAAGGAAAAACTTTTTGCATCACGCAAGTGGGAGTAGGACTTGATACTGCTGCAGCGCGTGAAGCAGTCTTGAAGGTTTTGGAACAACAGGTGATTCTCTTTAAAGTGTATGAAGAACTTTGGTTGACCTTGCAATATTGTAACATTAGCTGGTTGGTCGATACTAAGTGGACAGCAACACAAGTACTTGCAAAAGCATGTTGTTCATGTTTTAAAGAAATGCTCCAATAGGAGATTTAAATTGCACAAGGGTATAGAATCCACCCTCTCCGACCTATCGCCCCATGGCCAATGCCTTTGCAATCAAAGCACAAGATCAAATTGTGAATTTTTCTTCATTCGAGCTCCAGAACAAATTCGAGCTCCAGATCAAATTGCAAAACAACAACAACAACGGAGAATTTTCTTCATTCGAGCTCCAGATCAAATTCGATCGACTATTAAAAAATTCCTCTGCGTCACAATCCATGTTCTAATAAAAGTAAATTATTACTATCAAGAAATGTTCCAACGAACTTACACACGAAGATGGAGATCGGATCTGGATCAAGTCCAGCGGTGGTCGACTTGGATCAGATCCCTAACCAAGCCGCGGCCGCCAGGATAAGGAGCGTCGCAGCGGCCGGAGGCCAGGCGCAGAGCCGCGGGGCGGCGGATCCGTGGGTGTGGGAGGCGTCGGTGGCGTTGAGCGCGGCGGTTGCGGCGGAGGAAGAGGGAGAGGAGGCGTTGAGGGGGTGAACAATGACGGAGACCTTCATGCCGCTGAGACAGTACCCATTTCCGCAGATGAAGTAGTAGGCCTTGGCCTCGTTGAGAGGGATGAAGTCCTTGCCGGAGCTCCAGTTTCCGGCGAGGCCGTCCATAGTGCAGTTGTCGTAGCCGGTCCGGTTCACCTCGAAAACGTTGTACATCTGCTTCTGGTACCTAAAGGCTGCCGGCCGTCGAAAGGGTCAGGGTTAGGGATCTGGCAGACGGGAAGATGGGAGACTTACAGATGAGATCGCCGACGTAGAAGGTCTGGTTGTTGGCCCACGGAGTGTAGTTGATGTTGGGATTCCAGCCATGATTGGCGCCGACAATGTGGTCGGTGGCGGAGACGAAGGTCGCTGAGACGGCGGCGGAGAGGAGGAGGAAGAGGATTGGACGGAGGTGAGTGGAGTCCATGGTCGGGGAGATGCAGATTTGGGGGCACCTGCTGAAGCGATGGTGCCATAGTAGAGGCATATTGGCAGTGAGTAACAAGTGAATAATTACAATTGTACCCCAATCGATGTTGAAATTACGAAAGTGGGATTATTTCCTTTTATTTGAATTTGTCGTTGACGGCGGTACTCGGTAGAACGAGGCTTCTTGTTTACCAGCTACGTCTACGACCCGGCCCATATACTACCTCTCTCGGCCTTTTTGCACCAATATGATTGGCCAATATTCAAAATTAAGAAATTATTATGCCGTTAAAATTTAAAAAAAATTAAAACTTTACCAAAAACAACTAGAAATAAAAACATTTTAAAATTTTAATGTATATTATAATATTACATCTTAATAGAGATAAAAAAAAACATTACTTCACAGGTTGGCCTATTTTTTATTTTTATTTTTTTAAATATACTAAAAATTAAAAATATGAAAAAGTCAAGGGTCATTCAAGGGTTAAGAGGAAAATAGATTTTAAAAAATTAAATGTTTACAATATTATAATTAATATCTTTATTTTTAACTTTAATATAATAACAGTATTTTGAAATTTGATGTATATTACATCTAATTATTAAAATTTTGAAAGAAATAAATATTTGTGTTTGTAATCCTTCCTAGAAAGGATTACAAATTTGAAATACTAATCAGACCTTTTGACTTTCACTTGGCTTGCATGCCGTCTTTCGGAAGGATCCAAGATTAATGTACTTCTACTTTAGCACATTGAAGTGTACAGAGTATGACACAAAGCTCAATCATAAGTTGGTCTTATTATATCACTTGGACTAAGTTTGTCTAGTTAATCTTATCAATATCTTGAGATTATGATACAGTTAAGTTTGTTTAAGATTTGAATGATAAATCTAAGAATGTTACGGTTTAGACGGATCTTCGCAAGTATCTTTTGATTTATTTAAATAGACGATGAAAAACTTCTATAGGAATTGGACCGGTCATCTCTAGAATTAGTCGGTTTGAAAAGTTAAATTTCTAGATTAAAAAAAATGATGTCAATGCTCTCTTGAATCAATGATCCTCTTTCAATGGTGTATTGTTGGGATATTCCTCAAGTGGGAGGATCAATCTAAGAATATTGGTTATTTGAATAAGTATTTGTCAGTATTTTCTGATTTATCCGGATGATGAGTAAAATTTTTTTTATAGAATTTTATTGACCTATTCTACGTCAATTGGACCGGCCACCCACAATCGAGCTCGATTTACATCAGCACGTGGTACTTACTTTCAAATTTTATTTATGATTAATAATTAGATTTATCAAGTATTTAAATGAATTGGTATACTAATTATTTAAATGAATATAAATTTAGATGGATAAAAATTTTTTATTTACCATCAAAATAATCTACCATTCATATTTATTTTAAAAAATATATTATTTTTCAATATTATTAGAGCAGATATAAACATTATTATTTACTAGTTGGTAACTATTATCTCGTAGCTATTATTACTATATAGTTGTAACACTATGAACAACAAGAAATAAATTATTTTTATTATAGTATATGATTCATAGCTATTATAACATGATATTATTAATGTTAACCAGAATTGAAGTACTCATATTGTGTTAATTATGAGTTATAAGGCAACGTTGAATAAGGATATTTTTAAAATTAAAAATAGATTAAAGTTATTTTAATAATAATTATAATAAATTTGTTTTTTTGATGATTTCAATAAAAAAAATAATGTACACCCACAAGCATAAGTCCATATGTAGGCTTCCATGACTAACTAAGATTCTAAGGACTTTTATAAAAAAATGACTTTCAAACGTTAAAGCAGAAAGAAATTTTACACTAGATTTGCTACACGCTCCGAAGAGCCTAAATTATTCTGACTTCCATTGTTGACTAATTTATAACACTTTTTTCCAAACGCTAAAGCAGAACCAGAAACTCACTTAACAAAATACATGGTAGAGCAGAATCCGAACTTCACTTAACAAAATACATGCTGAAGCAGAACTAGAAACTCAATAAAATACATGCGAGAGCAGAACCAGAAACTCACTTGAGAAAATACATGCTTCATAATTATGTCTTTCTCAAGGATCTGAAAGAGGCTTCCTCACCATAAAGAAGTACATTGGCGTGAAGATCTCCATCCTGTAATAGTCGAACAACATAGAGTGGCAATGTGTGAGATTGAATAATTTGTCGCAAAGAAAAAATGCATAGTTTTGACTATGCTGATGTCAAAATAACGATAGGTTCCACCACTTATCGTATGCAAAATATATATTTTGCAGCATGATAAGTTTTATTTACCTTCCTCCTGCAAGAAGTCCCTTGGCTGCCTTTTCAAGGAATGATAAAATTCTGGCGCTTCCTGCCGGGGCAATTCTGACAAATTCCAATGTCTTAACCTGTAAAGTAGGATGACATCTACTATAATAAAACACAGTTTGAAATGTAACAAAACCTAGAAATTAGAAAATATTGTACCATGGTTCTCGTAATAAACCGGCCAAAAGCTGTGAAACGAAAGCTAGTCATCGAAAACCGACTTGTATCCAGAGGCAAATACCAAGGCACAGGAGAATCAAATGCAAGATCTTTCTCCCATATAACCTAAAAGGGAACATGATGAGTGCAAAGATATTGGCAAACAGGCTTATACGGATATAAGAAGCCACATTTTGTATTTACCTCAAACCCTACAAGCTTCAAAGCATCGAGACATTGTCTTGTAGTTCTAACATCAGGAAGTCCATTACCAAGTTCAATTTCAGCCTTGATTTTTTTGTGGCTTTCATTACTTGGATTGTAATGGTTAGTCATGCACCACTCATATGCGGCAAAATACTGACCAGGCTTTAACACTCGGTAGATTTCCTTGTAGCAGCCAACCTTGTCAAATCAAATTGAGAATCATTCATAAGTCATAAGAATGTCTGCAAAAATGAGAGAAGTAGATAGAACTACATACCACATCTGGAGCATGGCAAGTTGCTTCAATTGCATAGACGGCATCAAACGTGTCATCAGAAAATGGCATTTTCATGAAGTCAGCCTGCACTTCACAAGAAACAATAAATAGAGCATTCAGACCACAATTTTTTGTTCGGAAAGAGAGTGCTTCCTGTGCAAAAATAGTATTCTCAAATTCAATTTTTGTTAAGATAAGTTTATAAGTTAGCAGAAATGTTCATCAGCGCTCCTCTAAACACCATGATCAGAAATGCATATGATGAGAAAAAAGGAAACAAAAATATATCTGAAATGCCAAAATGCATAACTAGAGGATAGCAGAAACCTTGACAAATTCGCATGATTTAGTTAATCCTGCTAAGCGGCTGAGCTCCTGTAGAACAGCATATTTGTTAGGAAAAGGCAAGCAATAAATGAATATTAATTATGTGAATGCAAACTAAAAGACTTCTGGAAGCTTCATTAAGTTGCACAAATTATGGGAAAACCATGTCCACCTACCGTTCCTCTTGAGATCTGATACTCGTTGTTGTTTAACCCTGTAATGGATGTTGAGCTGCAAAATTCGCATGCATTGTGTCATTAAAGTTGCACCAAACTACTTTGGCAAATGTTGCGCTAATAATATCAACTCACAGTCACAATTCCATACAGAACACTATGCAAGTACGTGCCAATTATTTTGAGTTTTAAACTATAATTTGATTATATCAATGAAAATAGTTAAGTCATAAAACCAAGGTTTAAAATTTCGACCCGTGCCGAGGTTTCGGTCTTGGACCGGAACGATACAGTTTCAGTACCGTATCGTGTCATGCCGATATAGTTTCGGTATTTTTAAAATATAAAATATATTAATTAAAAAATAAAATATTTAACATAAATATTTTTAAAATAAACAATATAAAAAATATTTTTTTTAAAAAAAAAATATTAAAATAGATAAATAAATAAATAAATATTTTATTATAATTTTAAATTAAAATAAATGAAATATAAATTAATTAGATAATTATTAGGGTTTAATAAAATTTCTTTAGATTATCTCCATAATAGCTAGGAGTTGATTAAAATAATTAATAAGTTTAATTTTAAAAAAATCTGAAATCCGACACCACTCGTGAGCTTGTGCGACTTCGGCGCTACCGCAAGGTTGTGCGACCCCTCGGCCATGGCCGCAGCGATCGCATGACTCCTCCGGCACGATCGCGGTGGTCGTGCAACCCCTCTGCAGCGATCGTAAGGTCTCGCGACGCCTCCGCAGCAGCAACGGAAGAGTTATGCAACCCCTCTACTGCTATTGCAGGGTCAAGCGACCCCTCCGCTGCGGCCACAAGGTCGTGCAACACGTCGCAGCTGTTGCAAGTTTGGTGCCGGGTCGTGCCGATGCCGGTCGCCGGACGGAACGAGACATTTCGCCCATTTCGACCGTCTTGGCACGGCACTTTAAATCATGCATAAAACTAATAATTTGGATTCTCATATGCATATCCTTGTCTGATTGTGCATGATAGGTGTAATAGTGGAAAGCCAACGAGCCTTTGCCTTCTATTATGATAGAAAGGCAAGGTTGACTTTGAATCCAGCTAGAACATAGAGAAGATGTTTACATCTTTTCCTATGATTCATTCACTGCCCAGTTCATTCCAAAATAACAAAATGAAATAGAGATTATGAATCTTCTTCATTTCTAGTAACAATACATTCAATGGATTTGTCAGTGCAGATCATTTTCAAGTAAACACGTACCTGAATCTAGCAATCTCACGTAGAGGCCCACCAATTCCGCAGCCTACATCCAGGACCTAAATCACAAATGAACTCAATAATTGCGGCTATAAAGTTGCAAGCATCAGAAATAATCAATCAAATTCAGGAATTGTACAAAAGACTAATACCTTCGTCCCAGGTTTCAACCCCAATTGCAGCGCAAGGAAGTGCTCGTGCCTCTTAATGCTTTCGCGCAGTGACTCTCCTTTCCATCTACATATATTAAACTTAAAAATCAGAATTTCAGGTAAGACAAGAAAGCATGAACAAAAAGGGTTTCTAGGCAAGTTTTATAATCCTTTTCCAGTATCATTGGATATTTTAGGGATTACTGTCAATAATAAATTGCCGATAGTACCTACCTAGTAGCAAAGTGAAATGATTCCCCCCAACCAAACTCATAGAAGCTAGTGGCAAGATCATAATACTTGTTTACCTGAGATGCATAAAAGAAAATCCAAAACATCACTTGTCAAATAATACGTGATAAGAGTATTTATTGCAACTATAGAAGTCTGATTTTGGGAACACCAACAAATATATGACACTTGATGACCAAATAAATGAATACTGATAACAAGAATAGTCACATGGTTAACACCTGAATTCTCAACCAAGAACCAAATTCATATCCAAAAACAAAATTATTTAACAACCAGACACTCAACTTTCAAGTACTGTAACAAATTGTAAATGTAAATAATAAGGCAAATTAAATTTACCAATATATGATACCTACCATATCAGAGTAGTTTGATTTTCTCAATTCTTCCTCCCCTCCATAAGAGGCATGGTAATTTTCATACCTAATGCAGCAACCATCAAGCATTCGTATCAATATATCAAGTGGATTTTGAGTTTTCCCCTTATGGATATTAAAGAAATTGAATTCTACTGAGAAAAAAATAGTCTAGTATAGCTGAAACAATAGGGGTGAACATGGAACTAATCTAACAGAAAAGGATTTCTTTGTTCTGCATCAAAAGCCTGACCAGAGATTTGGACTAACATCTATTTATGGATTAAATAAACATGTAGTGGCAAGAATCATATAAAAATTACATGATAGATTACAGTGCGAGGAAAGTACTTTGTCAGCAAATGAGTCCACCACAACTAAGTAATTTACATTTATATACAGTTATTGATCATGAGAGAGTGGACACAATGTTATTATCCAAAGCCTAGTGCAAGGGCACTACAAAAATCAGACAAATAAATTAGCTAAAGATCCATATATCACACTTAATGAATCATCTAGTTCCTCCACAAATGCTAGAAGATGTATGGTTCACCTCTCATTCCATCTTAATCATAAGACCACCTGTGAAATAGACTCATGTAACAACTCAAACTAGAACAACCGGCAATTAGAAGATTGCAATGTGGAAGATCAAGGAATCTCAAATCTCTTGTTTATAAAATAGAATGAAAAGTTGTGATAATAAACTTTTAGTAAAATGAAAGCTCCAAGTGTGCTTCAAATTTAAGGAATAATTTTAGCCGCAAGTGCAACAAGCAAGGATCACAAAGGCCAAGTATAATGATTCTAGATTGCTGCTTATTCGATCAACCAATGCCCAAAAAGTGATCTAGAGGCTTAGTTAATGTTGCTTTGCACTTACCTATGATGGAACACCACCACCACTACAACAACAACCAAGCCTTATCCCACTAGGTGGGGTCGACTATATGGATCCTTTTACGTCATTGAGCTCTAACTCCTACTATATAAAAAAAAAAAGACAGTCTGGTGCACGAAGCTCCCGCCGTGCGGGGTCCCGGGGAAGGATACATTATACGCAACCTTACCTTGCTTTTTGCAAGAGACTGTTTCCAGGATTCGAACTTATGACCTTTTGGTCATAAAATAACAACTTTACCGTTGCACCAAGGCTCCCCTTCTAGCTCCTACTATATCATCTATATTTAAATAAATTTTATCTTATTTTATTGTTGCTAACCAAGTCTTTTTTGGTCTTTCTCTTCCTCATTTGATATGTGTGTTTGTCATAGTTTCACATCGCCTAACTGAAACATTTCTTAAACGTGTCTAAGTACATGCCCATACTATCTTAAACGTGTCTCTCGAAGTTTTCCCTCAATAAATATAACTCCAACTTTCTCTCTAATGCTCTCATTTCTTATTCTGTCAATCCTCGTATGTCCACACGTCCACCTTTAACATCTTCATCTCTGCAACTCTCATTTTCTGCTTATGTACTTGAGTCATAGTCCAACATTCGACTTCATATAACATAGCAAATCTAACTGCAATTTTATAGAACTTCCCTTTAAGTTTTAGAGGTACTTTATGGTCACATGAAACACCTAACGCTCTCCTTCATTTCAACCATCCTTCTTGTATTCTATGTAAGGCATCTCTCTCAATCCCTCCATTAATCCTAAATATTGAAAGCTCTCAATTCCGGACAACTCATCATCTCCTATCTTAAGAATTATCTCATTACGTCTAATATTGCTAAATTTAAATTCCATATATTCTTTCTTTATTCTACTAAGCCTAAAATCTTTTCCTTCACGTGTTTCATCTACAAAACAATATCATTTGCATACAACATGCACCACGGTACTGTGTCTTGAATGTGTATTGTGAGTTCGTCCATAATTAATGTAAAAAGATAGGGAGGGACTTGGAACTGATCCTTGATGTAACCCTATCTTTATTAAAAATGTTTCAGTTATTCTACTTGAAGTCTTTACTCTGGTCATTATATTCTCATACATATCCTTTATTAGTTCAATATATATTACGCTAACACCTCTATTTTCTAGAATTCTCCATATAATTTCTTTTGAGACTCTATCATAAGTTTTTTTAAGTCAATGAATACCATGTGTAGATTTTGTTTTTACTTCCGATATTTTTCAATTAGTTGTCTAAGAAGATGTATATCTTCTAGTGTCGACCTTCCAAGCATAAACCTAAATTGATTTTCAGTCATAGTAATCTTCTTCCTTAATCTTTTTTCTATTACCTTTTCTCAAAGTAGCTCTGATGGAAATACATTCAAAATTTTCAGATAATTGTAGAAAAAATGGATATTTGAACAGGGATAATTGAAAGATGGAAAGCTAATTCCATCATTATGTCCTCCCATGGTGAAAGGAGGCACTGCTTAGGTTCATAGAAGCAGAGCTAACAAGAATCATAAGGATAATGCGAAAGTATTATTCATCAAGTTTAATCAAAGTTGGAGCAAGACTCCAACTCTTTGATCCTCTGGCTAAAAATGGTCAACTACATGTTCATCTTCTAAATTAATCATCCACGTGGTGTTTCTAATGGTAGTCTGGTGTATTGCAAGACACTAAGAGTATAGAGCAGGATAAAGGGAAATTCAAATATAGAGAAGAGAAAATAGAAGATATTGATTTAAAACAAGTCATAGAAGACTGATTAGAGATTAAAGGGTGTCAACCGAAAATCCCACGAGCAGGAGCGCAGCAGATAGTGGCTCTGGGGCACCTAGTGATGAGAAGACATCAGCTTGGATGTATTTGTTTGAAACCAACACATGAATCGAGTAACTATCTACATTTGTGTTTGAAGGTTGAGATTAAAATACACATCTATGCTATTTAATCAAACATGATCATTATTGTGTCATTAAATTAAAGAAAGAATTGGTCCTAATCATAAGACAAAAAATAAATAGAGAAATATATACTGTTGGGCAGCAGATTGAACGTCTTCCTTCTTGATCTTGCCTCCGACTCCTAAAGCGAGATCCAAAGCCCCAGATTTCGACATCTTGCAGTCAACTTTCTATGTGTTATACAAAAAAACAAAAATAAAAAGGGACTTAAATAACCAAAAAGCAAGGTAGACAGATACACGTGACAGATTTTAAATGGGCCAGGAAAGATCAGAAAATTCAAAAAAGGACGGCAGCATACAGAAAATAAATACCAAAAGAAGGCCGTAAGAGGAGAAAACAACAAAATCGGCCAAACTACTGATGGATGGTAAAAGAGTAAAGGTTCCTTACGGATCAGCATTTACTCCTCATCTAAAAAAAAATACAAAAACGTAATCATCGAATCATTTCTTTTCTCAAAGAAGTATCACAGGAAACAAGAGATGCCGTGACGAAGCGATCGAAAGAAAATGAGAAAATTAAACCGACTGACGAGAAAGATCTCAGAAGCGACGGTAATCGAATCCATAGTCCTAGAAAAAAAAAAGAAAAGAAAAGAAAAAGTACCACTGCTGTCACCAATGTCTCCTGGTTTCGCTGGCCTTGGCATCAGTGATGACGAAAATGAGGAGTGAGGACAACAAAAGAACCAATGCGACAGAAAAGCAAGACCCTGATTCCGATCGATGAAAACTAGGCAAAACATACCGATAACGAAAGAACTTAGAGAAATGCAGGATCGGGAGGCAGGAGTAAGCGGCTCACCTACGGCGAACTGGGCGGGGGCGAAAGGCAGGCCGAGACGATATCGGGCAGTACTGGCGTGCTAATAATATAGAGGCAGGAAAGCGTCCCATGTTATCGGCCCAGGTGGGTGGGCCCATCCGATCTGGGCCGACAAGCTACGTGGGATCGCTGTGGTCTCCCGTCCCTGATCGCTGTGTAGATCCAAACAGAGTGCAGTAATTGCTTCGATGCCCCTCATAAGCACAGCTACAAGTGAAGTTCCAAGCAACACGGAACCGGAGAAAAAATATCGGGAGCAAGGACTCAAGGAGTAATAAAATTAACAGAGTGCAGTAATACTTCGATGCAGGAAGTAATAAAATTAAATATTTTTAATATTCTCATTAAATTATTATGTATCAAACATCAAAATGTCTATTTTATTCATCTATATCACCCATTTATTAATTAAGTATTTTAATAGCAAAATAAATTTTTTAAAATATATTTTAATACTAACTACATGTGGGGGGATACTTTAAAAAATTTAATAGACAAATGAGTATAAATGAGTATAGAAAAACACAATATTAGTAGTTAGATTAAGACGAGTGAGAAATGAAAATGACCCAACAGCTAGATCGTTTTAATTATGAAAAGGTCATAGTAGTAGGTGGCGAGTGGGACACTATCATAAATAAGAGAAAATTAAAATAAAAAGAGACTTCATATACGAATCTTATGAAACTCTTCTATTTTATTAACTATCTATGATTAGAAGTTGCAAATCCTAATTCGTATAAATTCTAAAAATCAATAAGAATTCCAGTAACAAAAAAATATAAGTGGATCGTTCTAGTTTCAACTATTAGCATGACATGATATAGTAAATACATGAAGAACGATAAAGAACCTGATTAAAGAGTCATTATTCTTACTCTGTCGCATCATTTGCTTGATTCTCGAGGAAGAAGATGAATTGAAAGCAAAAAGGTGGTCTTCTAAGGAATTAGGATGACTACATAGCAAACCTTCATCAATGAGGAATAAGGATTCTGTCAAGATACCTTAAACTCTTGGGGATCAATCTTTTATATAGGAATTCAATCCGTTTTCAGCTCATAGATGATAACAAATAGGGCTAAAAGATTCTACACATTCAACTCACATCCAATCCCCTAAAACCCAGTAATTTAAGTTAGATCACTTTAGATAGGTTTAGTTCATATCCCCATATGCAAATTATATATAAGTTCAATTAAAAGAAATAATATGCAATAATTTTCTACATGGGCTATATGTGATGTGCATATGATATACAAATATAACTTTAATTGATATTAAATTTTATAGTTATAGAATATCCCTATAAATAATCTGGTCAATTAATTTCATTGGTGATCATGTCCGAAAGTCGAAGAGACAGAATGTTTGGAGACGTGGTGCTCCTGCTGACCGGCGTGGACTCTGCTCCGACCTGAAACACAAACTACGTCAGTGTCGAGTCAAGGAAGAGGTCCTCAGCGTTGGCCCTCCAACACTCAAGTCAGTCACCGACGATGTGGGAAGCGGAGCAATAGAGCAATGAACAGTAGCAACAATAGTATATTGCGCATTAAGGCTAAGTGCACCCCCATACCTCTTGCTTTCATTAAATGCTGGCCCGTGGTGAAGCGTCACATGTCTCACTTGCTGTCGCCGCACGTCTGATGTGACAGGTGGATATCCGCTAGTGATGTGACGTTTGACGGTTCAAATTCAAAGGCCCCATTTTGCCTAGGCTTCCGTGACCTAGATCGGATGGCTCTAGTCGGTCGACCCCGAGGCTTATAAGCCCGCCGCGTCACCTTCCTCCTCTACGCTTCATCTTCGAGCGCTTCTATCGACGATCTTCTTTGCTCCTGTGCGACCCTCATTCTCCGACAATCCTTCGTGGTCATTCCTCCGCGCTTATTCTCCGGCAACCTCTTTCCAATAGGCTTCCTTCCAATCACACCCGTCTTCAAACTTTCCGACATTTCTTTTCTATTCTGGTGATATTCCAGCAGCTTTTTTCTCCTTCGATCGCCTTTCTTTGTTTTTGTAATGGCGAGTTCCTCCCAGCCGTTTACCTCCGTCCCTGAGCTCTGGTACACATCCATAGAGTGTAGGTTCGATGGATGTGATGCTGAGAGCTTGAGAGATATTTTTAAAATTCCTTCTGATCATCAAATTATTCTTCCTTCTCCTTCCAATCGGCCGAATTCTCTGCCGACCGGCTGCATCTGTTTCTTTAGGGACCAATTTACCGCCAGTCTGTGGTTCCCCATTCACCCCCTTCATTTAGGGCGTTTGTAAATATTTTCACATTTCTCTTCCTCAACTTGTGTCGAACTCCTTCCGACTGCTGTGCGGAGTCGTTGTTTTGTTCCGTCTGCACGGCATCCCTCTCACTCTCCGGGTCTTCCACTATTTTTATTATCCCAAATAGTTCGAGCTGGGGACTTCCCTTTTCAAATCTTGAGTAGGTTTAGTTTTCTTTGACAAGATGTTGATCTCCAATAAGCACTGAAAAGAATATTTCTTTTTCATACACCTTACTGAGCGGCCAAACTTCCTGACCCACTGGCAGCTTGAAGTGGCACCTCAACATCCCTTACAACACTACAAAAGACGATTAGACTACCTGAACGCAGCTTCAATGTTGGTCGGTCAGAAATATGACATTTACAAGTTGCTGCTGGAGAGTGTCCTTTACATCTTCGCCTTAAGTTTGATCCGCACTTGGCTTTTGACTAGCCTTGGTATGAAACTACTTCACCTTTTCCTTTTATTCTAACAGATTTCTCTTCATATTTTGCATCCACAGTCATGTTACGTGCTCGTCTATCCGGCAAGGCGAAGCTCGCAGATGCCACAATCAATATGGCAGCTATTGAAGAACTAGAGAGTCGTGGTCTTCAGCCGGTGGGCTCGCAGGAAGATTCGCTCAACGAGAGTGAGGAAACGCCCACACTGGTGGGCGAAGGGGCGACCAGCTGGAATCCTAGTGGTGGGGCGGCTAGAGGCTCACAACATCCTCCCGAACGGCTCAAGGGAGTTCAAGTGGAGGTGGCATCCGTCTCGGCCTCCTTGGGAGAGCCACTGATCAAGCGCAAGAGGAGTCGGGTGGAGACCTCCTCGCGCTCCACTTCCTCAGTGGTGAGGACCGTCGAGCGGATCGAGACTTCGACCCCTACTCCCATCCTTGAAACTACGGCTACTACATCCTTCGACCGGACGTCATCCCTGTCCGATCTGCCGTAGGGGACTCTCGCCACGCCACCAGTGGCCTTCATGCCACCACCTTCGAAGCCCTTAAAGGTAAAAAAGTCCTCGGCGTCTTCATCACAGTCGTCCGGGCGAGCATCTTCTGTACAATCAGCTCCGAGCAGCCAACGTCATATTACGGTGGTTCTTCACCTGCTGACTAAAGAGTGGCGCGGCTCTAGCGTCGAGTCCCAAGCTTCTAAGCACCAAATACATATCCAAGGGCCGCTCGTACAAATATGGGCTGACGTAGGCCCGGACTACGCTCACCTAGAGAAGTCCGAAAAAAAAAATTTCTAAGTATGAAAGATTGTTGGGCCGATCTGCTTAAGGGAGCAGACCTACGGCCGATCGACAATCTTCAACAAACCGGCTGGCCAAAAACAGTCATAGAGTAGACCGCCAGGCCACGTCAGTCTGATCGGAGTCTAGGAAAAGCCGAAGCTGAATGGGCAAATAAATTTCACAAATAATTTTGTCCAGTCAATCGGACTTGCAGCCTCCTTCGGCTAGACTTGAGGGGGAGGCACATGATGCGGTGATAAGGAAGGGCCCACCCTGCGGAGGAGCACTGCAATGGTGGAGGTCAAAGTTAAGATGGTCAATGCTCAGAAATGATCAGCTGGTCGGGCGACCAGGTAGTCCGACCGGGAGGGAGGTTGCCCGATCCAACATCACCTTTGGTTCGGTAATTCGCTGAGCACCCGACGCTCAATAAGGGAGGACGAAAAAAGGGATACGCAGAATTTGGGTTCAGCGGCTACTCCGCTGGGTCTGACAGCAAGACTCGACGTCAGCCGAGCGGATGCAATACGAGCACAGTGGTATTCAGGTTGAGAAGACTACACACAGGAATAGCCAGGGTCTGGCTGAGCAGACAGTGGAATTCCGGTCGAGCAGTTATCCCGCTCGGCCTAGCAACAGACACAGCATGTTATCTTTTGATATCCATTTGGGAGCTAGTGCCGCTGACAGGCGGCATGGTCAGACAGAAGATCATACGGCGGAAGTTTCCATTGTCACTTCAGAGATATGCTCAGCACATTAAGGTACTGTGTCAGGGACACTTTACTGACAGGTCTTTTCAGGGAAAACATGGGACGTGTGCTCACCTTGGGAAGTGTGCACACGTGCTACAAGAGCTCTATATAAAGGGGGTCCAAGCATCGGCGGAGGTATGCATAATATACTATTGTTGCTACTGCTCATTGCTCTATTGCTCCGCTTTCCACATCACCGGTGACTGACTTGAGCATCGGAGGGCCAACGCCAGGGACCCCTTCCCTGCCTTGGCACTGACATAGTTTATGTTGCAAGTCGGAGCAAAGTCCATGCGTGATCAGCAGGAGTGCCACATATCCAACATTTCATCTCTTCAACTTTCGGACAAGATCAATTGGTATAAGACTTAAGAGGTCATAACTACTATATATGTATGCAACAAACCCTAATAGTAAATCACAATACTAATGTCATTAATGATATAGACTAAGATGTGGATGTATACTATGAAAATTATACAAAATGTGATTAATGTATACGGGTCGACCAGATAGCTGGTACAAAGTCTAGCTAGGTCTACGGGCCGACCGGATAGCTGACACGAAGTCCAGCTAGGTCGATGGACCAACCGGATAGCCGGTACGAAGTCCAGACAGGTCTACGAACTAACCGGATGTTTAACAAACTGATAAGTTAAGGTAAGTCACTCGAGGAAAGTGACCAAGTGAGGACACGTCTTAGTTGGAGGGACAGTAGGTGTCCGTCTAGTTTAGGTCCATTTAGGATCCCTAAGCTGAGACTTTGACTAGTTCCTGCTCCTGGGAGAATAGGAATTAATTACTACTCTATATTGTCCTAATACTTATTTTACAGGGTATTTCTAGACTAACATTGTTTTGCAGGGAAAATTGCCTTCAGATGAACAGTATCCATAGAAGGCGTCTTCCATAGGATAAATTTTGGCCGAAGTCGCGGATAAGCATCGGGCTATTCGGGATTGAGTTTGCCTTATTGGAGGTGCCTTCCATGACTATGGAAGGCACCTTCCATGCCTTTTATAAGGTTGTTTCGAGAAGGCAATAAATAACAATTTCTATACGAGCTACTACGCGCATGTTTGAGATTCCGACTGCTCCAGACTCTTGCTACGACTTTACTATGAAGCTGCTGCACCCGACAACTGCTCCGAGGAGTTACGATCGCTGTCAATAGATCGACATCGATATGAGCACTTCAACATCGATCTCTAAGTGTCGGTAAAACTTTATTTTATGTAATTAATTACTACAAAAG
>JBBMJZ010413110.1:4568211-4580950 GCA_037833815.1 Zingiber zerumbet
GGACCCAACGACGTGAGAAAGGAAAATACAGTGGAAGAAAGGGGGAACAAGGAAAATGTGCGGCTAGCTAGGACAATGATGTCGGCATCGGCGGCTAGCCTGGAGTGACGACGTTGACGATATCAACGTCAAAACTTGTGGCCCACATCTTGATATCAGCCCGGGTAGTTCACCGGGGGCTAGCTCCGCCATTGAGCTTCCATGATTTAACTCCCTGTATCTAATCGGATGGCCTATATTCGACTGCATGAGGTGAATATTATTACCTTTTACCATATACAATAAACCCTTGTTGATTTAAATAAATTGTGAAATTAGAACCGTACAGTTAGTTTTACAATCATCACTCTTTACATCAAACAGGAAAGGTAGGATGTTAATCATTGAGTTTAATTGCCAACATGCTAAACATTATCTAGCTAATACTTGGTTAAAATTAGTAAGTTGATTATGCATGGATATTTAAAAAATAACCATTGTTGAATTTTCAAATATTTATAAATAAAAGTGAAAATCAAATTTTTTATATTTTGTGAAAGCATAATAAAAAATTGGATCCATAATAATATATACGGCTCCAAGCCAAATGATCTCAGATTTGCAATAATCGTGATTTTATATTCAACTTTAGTGGTTGAATAAAGATATGGTAGGTTGTTTTTAAAATGTCATGGAATTAAATTATGTCCCAACAAATATTGCGTATCCACACTAATAGATTGTACGTACATCTCCCAGAGAATCAACCCACTCCGCATTTTTATAGATACGCAACTCACATGCTGATTGACTATATAAGAGAAAATTATGTAGAATAACACCTTTAATACAATGAAGAATAATTCTTTTAATCAATTAATGTTTAAGAGTTGTTTATGCATAACTCGAGTTGTGTTTCAATATTTGATCAATATATTTAATAATAGAGTGAGAAGTTAAGAAAAAGAAGAGATTATTGGAGAGGAAGATTCTTAGTACAATTGATCCGCAAGTCAAGGTTGACTAAGATTTATTTTGGTTTCGATGGTTGACAGTTGAGTAAAAAGTCAAGTAAATCAAGGTTGATTGAATATTTGACAATGAAAAAGTCTAAGAAGATCACGATTGATCGGATATTTGGAATAAGATGTAAAGCCCAAGTGTGTTGTGGAGTGTCGGATACTTGATAGTTGGAAGTCCAAAAGAGAGTTGACAAGGGCGAAGTCCAAATGGGTTATGGAGAATTAAACATATAATATGAGATGTGAACTCTAAGTGAGTAAAGGTTAATCAAACACTTGACAAATGATGAAAGTCTAATATGTCATAGATGATCGGATGTTAGACATGAGAAGGAAAGTCTAAACAGGCCAAGGACAATCAAATATTGTTTGACAATGGTAAAGTTCCAACAAGTCAAAATTGACTAGATGTCAGATACTAGTGAAGTCTTGTCAGTTCAAAGTTGATCAAATGCTTGGTAATGGTGAAGGCTCGGTAGATCAAGGTTGACCAAATGCTAGGCAATAGTGAAGTCTTAGTGGGTCAAAGTTGATCGGATGCTAGGTAATGGTAAAATTACAACTAGTCAAAGTTGACCAGAAACTAGGAAAAAAAGTCTTGAAAGGTCAAGATTAATTATATACTAGGCAAAGAAAGTTCTGATAGGTTGAAGTTAATTATATGCTAGGCAAAGTAAAAATTCGACCTTGGTAAGGATGAATTAGAGGTATCTATTAGGACCCATGCAAGCTAGGGGGGTAAATAGCTTCTATTGCTTTGATGATATTGCATGCTCATTGTTTGAATGCACAACGAAAAACTTGAATCAAACTTGACGCCACATGCATAGTATTATTGGTTTTACTTAGTTCACAATCTCCCAAAGTGATTATGTACAAGGGATACTCTTAATGACTACCACTACTATCATTCTTTTCTCAGATATCTTCCGAAGGCGTAGAAACCCTCTTACAAGCTGTTCTTACAAAAAATACAAGTGAATGCAAGAGATAAAAGAAAATACAATGAAAGTAAACTACTTTTCATGAATCTTACTTTGAGTGCTTTCTTGCTTCTTGAAATTGCCTCTTGTTGGTCCGAAAATATAGCAGTACTTCGTACTTAAACCTCTAAGAACTGATAGGGAAAATCTACTCAAAACCTTTCTTTTATAGCTTTCAGTTTGAGGTTGATTTCCTCTTATCAGTAGACTGATTTTACTCATTAGTCAATTGATCAACTATAGATTTGAATGTTACTCTGACAATTTAACTCAACAACTCCATCCATCTCAGCATCAATTAACTATCCATAACTATCAGTTGACTATTAAATAATCAGTTGAATCCTACAATCGGATTTTGAACTTTTTGTTCATTTGAATAGTGACATATAGGGATGAGCAAAAATTTGATTAAATTGAATAAATTGATCGAACCAACTAATTTTTTAAATTTCAGTTAGGTTGATTTAGAATTTTGGTTAATTTGGTTAAAAAAAATCAATTATTTCGATTTGATTTCGATTTTAAAGTTTGCTATTTGGTTAAACTGAAAAAACCAAAATTTTAACCCACCTGAACTGAACTTAAATCCTATGTGAATCCTAAAATCCATAATCTCCTCACTCTGCTCGAGACAATCTCCTCCCTCGTCGCTCATGTTCTCCTCTCAACTCTAGTTCTCGATCTTCTCAGTTGCTCTCGCCGCCGATCACCTACGACTCTGCCGGTTTGTCCTTCTTAGCCTTCTCTCCTCCCATCGCTATCTCGCCGAACCTACAACTACGGCGGTCGACCTTGCTCAGCCCTCCCTCCTCCCGTCGTCGAGCGACTCCACATCTCCGTCAGCCCTCCTTGCTTAGCCATTGCTCCTCCCGTCGCTGAGCATCACCGCGTTTCTTCCTGCTCACTGCTCAACCCTTCCTCCTTTCATCGCTCTCTCTGCCAGTCCTCCTTACTTAGCAGCCCTCCATCCTCCCGTTGCTCTCTTTGTTAGTCCTTCCTGCTCAGTATCCCTCCATCCTCCCGTTGCTCTCTCCGTTGGTCCTCCCTGCTCATCCCTCTCTCTTGCCATTGTCGAGCACCTGCTCACTGCTCAACCCTCCCTTTTCTTGTCGCTCTCACTCCAGGCTCGAGTGCTCATTCCTCCCAAGTTCCCTCATCCTCATGCCACAGTAGCTAGCAATTACCCTACATTGTGGGTAAATACATATAAAATTATGATACCTACTTGCTCAATATTTTGAAATTAGTAATCATTGATCTTGTATGACATATGAATTCTTTGTTAAACTCAACTATTTAACGATGGCTAGATATCCTTCAAGTTATTGCTTTTGCTATTGTGTTGTTGTTTTCATGATCAAATTTCATTTGTCTTGAGAAATTTTTAGTTGTTTTTTAGACAAATGATTTGAATGATCTTTTAGTCGAAAGCGAGTCAAGTGTTAAATTTAAAAATCGAGTAGAATATCATGTAAATTAACATTGAATGATTGAATGGTTCAATAGCATCTAAATTAGCACCAAGGCTATGTGTGCATTTGGACCAGGTAACGAAGCTAATAAGTAACGAATAAGCCCTTATAAAAAATAGACAATGTAAGATGAAACAATCCTAAAATCTCTTTTTAACTGTTGTTTTTCTAAATGCATGAATTAAAACGAATTAAAGACTTACAGCGATCTTCCACATATCTGCAATCAGCGATGACTGAATGTAATCTTCAGACTTGTTGGTCACAAAGTTGGAAAGCTCTCCACAATTCCACAAACCAAATCCCACCGCCTCGGATGTTTACCTTCCTCTCTTTTTCTCCACAACCTTCGTTGTCAATCTTGTTGTCCTTGAATGATCCTTGGACGCAACCTTTATAAAGGGAAATAATCCAGGGGTATGATGGGCATTTTCCATTAAGAGTAGTGGGCAACGTGGGTATGTTACCACCTTCCCATTTCCTATATCTGCCACTCGTCCAAGGTAAGTCACTAAGACTAGTTCATTCAAGTTAGTCACTAAGACTAGTTAGTCATAAAGACGAAATAAGTCACATACACTATTTGAAAGTTTAGTCACATAGACCATATTAGAACGTCCAATCCATACTTAGAGAAAATGGTTTGTGCGACAACAAGCACATTAAGCGATAGTTGCTAAGAAGATTGTTATACCTTACATAGCTGTTCTCTGAGCGATCAATGCTAATAAAGTTGTTACATTTTACTTAGCTGCTCAAATAAATTAGAGACACACACATAGACTCTTTTCTGGTGGCACATAGCTTTTATTCAGGATCCATCCAATCTCCCAGTGATACATAGTCATTATCTTGGAGATATCCATGTCTTGCTATTTACCCAGATTAAATATTTTTTATTTACATTAATATGAACATTTCTAATCCCTTATAATGTCTGTTTTGTCAAGAGCATGTTCCATATTCAAATATTCACTCTCATTTCTATGCATAACAGAAATGAGTCGACCAGTGAATAATATCAAAAAAATATAAATATATTTAATCTTCCTTTTTAGTTAGAATTTATTCATTTTAATTAGTCGCTTTCCTAGTTATGCTCCATAGATTGAATCATCCATGGTCAAAGGATACACGCTAAAGTAGTATACACTGATTAAAACTTTAAATAAACAGTTAAATAATCACTAAGGGCAAAAACTGAGATTAACTTATAATCTTAAAGGTCACACATAATAGAGAAACAGGGATCCATTCTCCTCCTACTTTTATTGTCCCAATAGCACATCTGGTATGAATCACATGTTACGATGTTATTCTCTTTACTAAAAAGAGCACATGTTTTTCTCAAATTTAACATCGTACAGATTTTAATCTAGACATACCTAATGTCTAATCATGAATTCAATATATGAATTCTAATATGGTCTTCAATAAGTTTAGTAAATGGCGGGTTCATTTACTTCGATCATTATTAACCCATAAATGATCTCATCTTGACACAATTATCAAGGCGACCTCAACTTATGGATCTGTCTCTAATTTTAGCTACATAAGTTGTTCCACAAGTAACGGTCTTACCCCTATTTGTACTTAACAAATAGAGATGATTGTCCATGTGAGTGGACCAATCTCCACCTGCCAACATGCTCACCGAGATCTTATATGAATGTAACAAATACAACATATACACTGAATAAATTATGGCAAATGACACAATCATAACACAAAGTCTGATTGTTATTTCAATATTGTTACATTCTACGAAGTCCCAAAGACTTTACATGTTCTTTAAATGACTCTTTAGTCATTAGCTTAGTAAAATGATCTGCAAGCATAGCACGTGTAGGGACATACTCAATAATTACTTTTATTTTAGCCACAATATCCCTTAAAAAATTATATTTAATTTCTATATGCTTATTTTTGATATGATATTTGGGATCCTTGGAAAAAGTTATTGCAGCTTGATTGTCATAGTAGACAGTTACTGGATTCTCACTATCCTCAGCAATTTTCAAATGCTTCAGGAACCTTCTTAACTAGACTGCTTCTTGCACAGTTGCTGAACATGCCATATATTCAACTTCCATAGTCGACAAAGCTACACAAGCTTGTTTCTTGCTGTTCCAAGAGATGACGCCACCATTCAGCAAGAATGCATAGCCTGATGTAGATTTTCTATCATCCAGGTCTCCAACCCAATTTGCATCTGAATAACCTTTCAGACTCATATCTGATCCTTGAAAACAGAGACAATAATCTGTTGTCGTCTTCAGATATTTGAATATCTTTTTTACCGCCTTCCAGTGTCTCGGTCCTAGATTTGACTAAAAACGACTGACCAAGCCCACAACCTTGAGCATTCATCCATTATCATGACTTTACGAAGAACCTTCCTCTCAAAGTATGCTCTGACTTCTATCATTGCACCAATAATAATTTAGAGTTCCTAAACCTTTAGGAAGTTCTAAAATTTGAAGTCATGAGGTTAAAAATTCAATCTTGAATCTAGACTTCCTTCTTAACTCCAAATTATTCTTCTTTAACCCTTCCTTTCTTATTTTATCAAGAACATTATTCTTAAATGCTTACTTAAACACTTCATAGGGTTATGAATTGTTAAATGACCTAAACCTGACTTAATGACTGCAATTAGACCATTTTAGCCAAAAATAGTTCTTCTAATTGATTGGTTTTAGCTATCAATCGATTATAGCTCATCTGAATCAATTAGCGTCCACTGATTACAATACATCCCAATTGATTGGTAACAGTGCCTAATCAATTGGAATTTTTGATTTATGAATTCAATTTTATACCCAATTTAAGAAACTTATAAATAATTCTATGATATTTAAAAAATCATAAAATTTCAGATAAACATTTTTATGTCATATACTATCAGGGAAAAATATTTTTCTATGAAAATATATCACATTTTCAAAAAATGATACAAAATTAAAATTCATTGAAAACATTAATATTTCATTCTAACTTTATATCTAACTAATCAATGGTGATTTTTATCAATAAATATATTTCATCAAGGTTTTATAAAATAATTTTAAAATAATTTTCAAAAATAATTTTTAGTCACTATTTTTCGGCTAAATGCATATGACTTGCACATTAGTTTTTTCCATAATTGGACTTCACATAATCATTTATTTTGATGAAATTAAAACTCAATTAGATTCACTAAATCAACATCTTAAGTCTTGTTCATCCTCTTAATATCTCACTTATATTTAATATGTCTCAATACATATATAAGTCAACTCTATAGTTTTTGTCAGATGTAAAATAGGTATTCCCTAAACTAAGGGATCATGCATCTCTAACTTTGTATTGTAACTTTGATTATCCTACCTAAGATGTCAATTTATTTTATTTAAGAAATTTAAAATAGTACATGATAATAATCATGGAATATATCAAATAATTATTTTTAAAAGAAAAACTATCATAGGTAAATGATGTATATATGACATGACATATAACATTTTTTATAACAATATAAGCGTAAAAATATATGATGTTATGACACGTGATAGAGGATACAAAACAGGGTAATTATACTACAAAGAAATTTCCTAGATTTTCAATCTAAGTATCATCAACTAATCCTTAAGTCAAAATAAGCCTAAGTTGCTCTCATATCCTTAGAAAATACCAAAGTCCCAACTTGACATTCCTTTGAATTTTATCCTATTTGTGTCTCACCCCAGAAGTATACTTATCTGATAGAACAGATGGTACTCCCTAGTTACAATGTACGATACAACATGATATGAGTCCACCACACGAAAATAAATACTCAGCAGGAGATATAAAATACAGCAACAACGATATAGAGATATTTACACAATCCCCATACAATATTGAAAATATAAATGATTGTGTACCGACATGGCTTAACACAACAAACTACATAACCTAATAAAAGTAGCCACAAAGTTAAAATGCCCAAATCTAAGTCAAACTATTACATAACCAAGTCCAAAATCCAAAGTGCCAGTAAAGTAGTAGAAAATAACATAGAAAATAGTTCTCAAATACATGTGATATGAGACTGGCAATCAAAATTTTTCAAGCGACTCCATATCATCTACTTGCTATCTGAGGAAAATAAAATACAATAGGGTAGTAAGTCCAAATGACTCAGAGAATAATAGATAAATGGTAGTGCATGGTTAAATGTGTAAGGAGATGAAAGTATACAGTCTCACAGATAGGAATTATGTATACATCTATAAATGACAAAATAAATGCACATACTTGAACTGGTCTAACACGTAAGGTATAATGATCAGTAATCACTGGAGATCTGCAATAGATCTACTCATACTATATGAGCAACATATGATAGCATATATATGTATGATAAATGAACATGTATAAATAATGCTAGGCATATGCAACATGCATCATATCTCAAATAAAATGCAACATATCACAAGCATATGTACAATAGTATCTCCGAGATATGCAACACACATCATATGCATATAATCATGTATGTGTTACTCCTACACACCACTCCAGTTACCACAACATCTATGTGGCCTAGTGGGCATGACTATGATAACTGCTCACGACTCCAACTACCACTATATTTGAGTGGACAGTCGAACAGGATATTGAGTAGCTATCTAACTACATAATAAGAAGTTCACTGTCTGCACGTAACTCCACTACCACTACCCCGAATGGCTAAGTGGGCACTACAGGACAAATTGTATCCAACTCTAGCTACTATTATCCTTGAGTGACATAGTGGGAAGTGAATATAACTAATGACTCTCTCACACCATAAGGGAGACAATGATTGACAACATGCAAGAAGTGTGATGATGTACATGATGTTAATACTTATGTCTCAAACATAGTCATCATCAATGCAACAATATGGTAAACATAAGTATTTCCAGAAACATGATCTATCAATCACATATATCTATATGTATGAAAAGATCCAGCAGGTGTCTACTTAACAACATGCATAGTAAATAGTAACACCTATAGGGCACATCATCCATGTTGGCACTTGGAATTCCGTTCAGTGTAAATCCCCTGTACAAAAATTTGTACGAGCACAGAACCTTTCCTAGCAACCCACATGCTCGATCAGACATGTGTTTGATCAATCAAGCAAGTTCTTGATTGATCAAAGCGCACCTTGATCGAAGCATAAGATCACTGGCCTCTTGTGTTGGTGTTCAGGATTCATACGAAGAAAAATAAACTAATTGCGCTGCAGAATAAGAACTAGTTGTACCTTTCCTGGTATACTAAGACCTCTTGATCTTCTACTGTATTCCTCTCCTCTTCTTGGACGTCGTGTGGGTGACGATCTACCAAGACAAAACCATCCGACTCCTTCTTGTTTCCAATCTTTCGGCCATCAAAAGAGGCTAGAATATGATGCCTCCTTCTCTTCTTCTTCTCCTCCCAGCAATCGACCACCAAGTAAATTCTTCTCCAAAGGGGTGTCGGCCCTAATGAAGAGGAAGGGAAAAGATGTTGTCGGCCCTAGGGAAAGAAGCAAGGGGGAAAATACAGAGGAGGGGCGCCAGTCACAAGAGAATAGAAGAAAATTCTTAGGTTAGTTTTTGGGCACCACCTACTCTTCTTTTATAATCTTTGCTAGCGGCTAAAAAAGGAAAGATTTTAACAAAATTCGGTTTTAAATAAAATCTCCCTTTTATTTCTACTGTGGATAGTTATAAAAAAGGAAAGATTTTAACAAAATTAAAATTTCTCTTTTAAACCATTGTAGATAGCTATAAAAGGAAAGGTTTTAACAAAATTTTATTTTAAATAAAATCTTCCTTTTTATTGCTATTGTGGCTGGCCCCTTGCTTGGGCACCAAGCAAGGCTTGGCCGACCCCTTGCTTGGGCAACAAGCAAGGCTTCGTCGGCCCCTTGCTTGGGTAAGAAGTAGGACTTGGGTGGATGTGAGGCTTATATATAGAGGCTACAATAGGGACCGAGAGGAGGAATTCGTTTTGACCTCCTGATGGACTTGAGCTTCCTATGTTCGACCCGAACACCCAACTCAAATTCATCAATAATAACTCATTTCAATAAATGGTCATTATTGAACTACCGCACAAATCTCATATTATAATATAGACTCCTAGTTATCATGAGTGCGTTAACCTCCCTGTGTTTAAGATATCGTATGTTCGTTAATTAAATGAGTTACTGACAACTCACTTAATTAACATCAGACTCCAAGAGTAGTACCACTCAACTTTATTATCATGTCGGATTAAGTCCACCTGCAGGGTTTACATGATAATCCTTATGAGCTTCTCAAGGGGGCATCATCAACCTAAATAAATAGGACACAGTTTCCTTTTATAATCAACAACACACCATATAAATGATACTATCTCCTAACTTATCGGGCCTATTGATTTAACGAATAAATCTCACTCATTGATAAGTTAAAGAAATAAATACTAAGTATATGTGTTTCTTATTATATCGGGATTAAGAGTACGCACATCCATAATAATAGAGGCTTTGTTCTTTTATGTCGTCAGTATAAATCGAACAACCTCAAATGGTCCTGCTCAATACACACAGTGTACTAGTATAATTTTATAATCAAGACAAACTAATACCAAATTATACTACAACCATTCTAATGGTTTGCCCTAATCCATCTTAGTTGTGAGCTACTATTTATAATTTATAAGAAACCGATAACATGATCTTCTGTGTGACATCACACACCATGTTATATACAATATAAATTAAATAGACAACTGTATTTAACATATAAACACAGACATTTGACCAAAATAATTCTTATTTTAAAATAAATATTCATATAAAAGACTAGGCTTATAGTATACATCCCAATAATATTTTCAAATTAAGTCCTTTTAGGACTTGCTTGGAAATATAGGATTTCAAGGAATGAGAATCTTGGCTCCAGAGTTCTGGTCGATTCCTGTGTTTGGAAATAGGGGCGAGGAACTGGGATATTCCCATTTCATAAAATTAGGGTTAATTGCTTGACATTGTGATTAAGCAAAAATACCATATAGAGTGCTTTAATTAATGAGAAATGACTGAAAACTAAGATTACTGAAAAAGATTTCTGGAGAGCCGATTGTAGTATTTTCAAAGAAATGTCACCCTAAACCCTATAAATGAACTGAGTCAATCCGAGCTTGATTATGTTCAAGCTTGTTCATTTATGCCTAGAATATTATAAACATGTTCAAGATTGTTTGTTAGAAATTGAAACAATAAACAGGGATAGCAATATGAGGATCCACCTCTAGATTTTGCAAACATTAACAAGCCATGCTCACTAGTGTTCAGTCTTGTTTATTTTATAATTTTTCCATATTGAACAACCTTAAACAAGCTTTTACTGGGTCAAGTATCAGGCTCGTGCTCAAACATTTTATTCATTTATAGCCTTAATTAAGCACAATCAATGTGAGGGGTGAGCTAGTAGTTTCAAGTCTTCATTGTTTTTGTTCCAACCAAACGAATCGACGTCGCGCCAATTAGCAAATTGTTTATGGAAGTTGATGGGGTGAACCATCAATGATTCTTTCAAGGTGTACTGATGATCCATGGAATGAATTTAAAGACGCTAGTAATAGTATGGTTTGTTGTGATCTAAGAAAACAACTTTGTAAGGGGGACAAACTAGACAATTCTATTCCTTTGTTTCTGAGAGATCGATCCATTGGTACAACAAGAAGCCGTAATGCAACTATATATTTTGGATCCATTGCATGAATTTTATCTGGGAGCCTGTTCCGTTCATGGTTGGATTGATTGAAGAACTGTGATTTCTGGACGAAATTAACTTCCAAACAACTTAGACTCTGAAACCTGTTACAATTTTCAGAATAAATATTTATTTCACAATTCTATATATTCCTTTGTTTCTGTAGCTCATAAAGTAGATACATCAGCCTTGAAGGTTTTTTCACCTAGACTTGAGTTTTGAGAATAGTGATAAATCATAACTAAGACATCACTGATGGCATGTTAGTGCTTTAAGGCACTGCTTTCCTCTCCTATTATCAGTTTTGGGTCATAGGATAAACTTCTAGGACATTTTTCTCTCTCTAAGGTGTGTTTTATTTTAGCTGGCATTAGGTATCCAATTTATACCGATTAATTCTAGGGATAATCTGTCTCATCCCACATAAATTTTCCGTATACCACCGGAGTTAGAGATTTTTGTTGCTATATATGATCTTGGTTCACTTATACTTTTTATTTTTACATGATTCTTTATTTTATTTGATCATGAGCCTACTTTGTCTTTGCAGCCATTTGATTTGATTTGTTGAAGAAACGGCTCTTTGAAAAACTTGAGTCTGAGAACTGAATTCAAAAATGTATCCGAGTCATCAGTCCTTGCATTTCCCCCAAAACTATTAGACTGTAATCTCGAAGAAACGGTTGTTTCTTTCAGATGGATGACTTCGGTCAGATAATGTATGAGAAATTACATAACAATTTATTTGGGAGTCTTTTTATTTATTTGAATTTTTAAAAGATGTCTTTTTTTTCATATTCCTGTGCATAGCTACAACATTATAGCTGTTATGTAATTATAAATCTAATGATTAAAATTTTAAATCATATTTTTGATACAGACGAAATATTTAGTTCCGCTCACGGATTAGCACCTGCGGAGGTGTCAGTGAGCCCTGAGGCCACCAGACAAGTCATGATGGCACTGGCGATGTGTCCGAACATGTCATGCTGGCCCAGTGATGCTTTCGGTGCTGGCGGGCCAACGTGCCCGAGCGCCTCATGCTGATGGCGCGAAATAGTGGGTAGGCAACGAAGGTTTTAAAACTTAGGACTTTAGTTAATAATCAAATCCAAGCTATAGTTGAATAGTGAGATGGCGAGCGTTGCGGTGAGAGAAAAGGACGGTGAGGGGAGAGGACGGCAGGCGCATAGGAATTGTTTCCTTTGCCCTAGCTTCCCTGTGGAACTTTGACGAGCGACATCCAAGCGGCGCTACGAAGGGAAAAGAAAATCGCGTGGCGGAAATCATGAGGCGGAAATCACGACGCCACGTAGACACGCTAGCAATGCAGTTGTGCACAGGCGCATTTTTTAAGTCTCGCAGCATAACAGAACTATATAACAGAACATGGAGTGATATCCTGCGCGCACGCACAGTCGCGCACTGTGTGGGCGTTGTTAGTTAGAGCCCTAGAGCCAATCATTTGATGATTGTATGGACTCATTGTATCATATTCTTGTATATAAATAAAG
>JBBMJZ010413110.1:4594325-4608153 GCA_037833815.1 Zingiber zerumbet
TTCCGCTGCTTTACTTTAGAAAGAAATTTGTAATATGCATGTATGTTCCGCACGCAAGTAATAGTTAAGCAAAGTAACCCCGCCCTACTAGCAGGAGGGGCGGGCGCTACATATGTTCCGCACGCAAGTAATAGTTAAGCAAAATAACCCCGCCCTACTAGCAGGAGGGGCGGGCGTTACAGAGGGTGCCCTCAAGGATTATGGAGGCGCCTTCAACAGGATGAGCGACGAAGAATTCTCAGCTTATCCATGCGTGGCTGACTCGGCAATTGGAGGTGCCCTCATGGGGATTGAGGGCGCCCTCAGTGGGCTTTATAAGGGGTACTCGACCAGCAACTTGAATCAACGAATGTCAAGACATCTTTGAGCTGCGTACTACTAACGAGACGATTGAGCTGAGCTACAACAAGACCCTGACGACCCAAAGCTTCAAGATTGCTATTTCATCGTCAGTATAATTTTTATTTCAGTTTTGATATTGTACTTTAAAGTTGTAACCTTTTACACGATATAGTTGTTGCCCAAATTAAACGCTCAACGAGCGTGTGCCTTGGAGTAGAAGTCGCCCTAGGCTCCGAACCAAGTAAATACTTGGTGTGTTTGTGTGTTTGTTTTCTTATTCCGCTGCTTAACTCTCGTCGAATTTCCAAATACGATAAGTAAAAGCTACGAGCGCTATTCACCCTCTCTAGCGCTTCTCGATCCAACACCTAAAGTGGGCAATATTATATCATTATGGAGATATGCGAATTCTTTTGGTCATAACACGAATGTCTGGTAGTGATGAAATCTTAGCCAATCAAGGTTGATCGAATGTTAGGCAACAATAAAGTTGTGGCATGTCAAGGTTGACCAGATATTATGTAAAGGAATTCCCGATTAGTTAAGGTTGACCAGATGATGGACAAAGAAAATTTTAATATTTGAGGTCAATCGGATATTAGATAATAAGAGAATTCAACCTTGAAAAGCTAATATCAAAGGTATCACTCAACTGCTATAGAGTAGCAATTGATTGATGACCCTTAAACTTCAAATTTGACTTGTAGAGGGGTTATAGGTGATTATTCGACTGATGAATTTCATCAATCGATTGATGTACCAATTGAGCGAGGGACTCAATTGATGGAATTATTATAGTGAACCGAAGGTTTTTAAATTAAGTTTAGAATTCCATTGATGTATTAGTCGAGTGAGGGACTCGATTGATGGCACCGTAGCAAACAAAATATCTAAAAATTGATTTATCAACTCTATTAATCAACATTAGTCAAGTGGAGCAGTTCAATCGACTACTTCATCAGTCCAGTGAGGGACTCAATCGGTAGCAATGTAGGAGTGGATAGAAACTTTTGAGCTTAGCCACGACACATATAATTCGTCATCAATCGATTAATAAATAATAACAATCATTTGTTGTAGTCAAAGCTCAGTTGGAAAGAATCGTTTTATAGATACAACATTCAGATTCAACGGAGCAATCAACTGATAGGTTTTGACAGTCGATTATTAGGTGGAAATCAACTTTGACTTGAAGACTATAAGAGAAGGATTGGGGATTTTGGAGAAGAGCACTCTTGCATTTCCAGACCTAAGAAGGCAATCTAAGTGTTACAAACAACGCAAAGTAAAGCTTCTTAGTGTAAATTATTCATTTCAATTTCTACTGATACCATTTGTACATTTATTTTTTGCTTTGTATTTGTTTGTAAAAAATGTATTTATAAAATGTTTCTTCGCATCCTGAAAATTTCTGAAGGAGAAAGATATTGAAGTATCGCTAAGGCGAGATAAAGTAGAAACTGTGAATTTCTTATTGCATAAAATTCAACTACTGTGCTTGTGTTTTAGTTCGCGTATTTGTAGTTTTTGTTGTGTTTTACACAACGAACAATCGAAAACGATAGAGACGTCAACAGTCTTGACCAACACTGTGCAGCCGCATTAGTTTCAGAGTGACCAGGATGACACTGAATAAAAGAAGAGTGCGAGGGACAGAATCGTTCAGTGATTATATTTATCCTCTATATTATATAAATCGAAGTAAATTATTAATTTATAATCATAGTTTTTTTTTTGCTCGTCTGGAAGAGATAATATATATATATATATTTTAAATTTTTGAACTTTGGTGGATAGGATTAGAATTTAGACGAAGTTTTGACCATCGGTCAGAGAAAAAACGAATAAATTAATCCGGTAAGATTTTTAAAAAATTCTTTGATTTCTTCCTAAAGCAGATAGATTATTCATCTGCTTTTCATGTTTTATGTTTGAATAATCTTTTGTCACAACGTTCGTGAATAGTCGGGATATTGAGGAAGATTTAAAAAGACATTTCAAAAATTAATCCGACCGTTATGTGACAGGATTGAAATTTTTTCTCTAAAAATATATATATGAAATTGACTTTCTATTATAATATAATTGTCACTGGACATCCCATATGGATAGTTATTATAGGATCGCGGCGGCGAAATCGTACTTATGACAGGATTGTGATACTAAGGGAAGCGGCAGGTCTAACTCAGACCAAAGTCAAATCAATCATTAATTAATGGTCCAGACGTCAAATCGACCATTAACTGAGGAAATGATAGTCAAATCAATAATGGCGGATGAAACGACGGGAATCTCTACTACCGCCCGTTGGATCTCCCTGCCTCGGCGTGGCCACCCTCGTGAAAGTTACATAATCAACGGCAACAGGGACCTACCACCGATCAGCCTGCGTGTTGTATTCCTCTGCACCATAGGCGATCGAAAGGAGTCTGCCGACATAGTTTTAGTTATAAATGCACCAATTATTTAACAGTTGCTATAATTATATTATAACAGCTAATAAAGTATCTAAAACTATTTTTAAAAGATTTTTAAGAAATTTAAATGATTTCGACAGGGTTGGTAAAAAAAAGAAATTTATAAAAGTGTTAAATGCATATTGAATCTTTTTATTACACTGCATTGCATACAAAGATCGACAACAAAGTTTTGCAGGGTTCATAAAAGGTAATTCCATTGTTGGTTCATGTGAAAGAAGTTAACGCCCTGCACTTATTCCCACAAGCCCAAGTGTGACCTGAGCTTAGCTTCCTTCGGCCAAATCAATTCCGCCTCGAGCGAATGCATGATTCACATTTACGTTGAACTAACAAGGGTTGATCCCCAATATCCGGGTTGAACAGTGATTATTATTATTATTATTAATTTTTTTTTTTTTACTTATAATCATATAGCTATACTAGAACACTTTGTGGCATAGAGATAATACTTGATATTTTTGTTGTGTTCGAGGTAGGAACGATAATGCTGGTGAGGGTGGGGAGGGAAGAAAAGGATGAAAACAGGAAAAGAAAACTTGAAATCTTGTTGGATAGAAAGCGAGGCACAGTTTTAATTTTTGAAAGAATTTTTTATATTCCGATTTAAAAGGTAAAAAAAATAATTAAAAGAAATTATATTTCAATTATGTCTCTATTTTATTACATTAATTTTAAAAATTATTATTTTAAGTATTATTTATGTCGTGACTAAAAACACTCGAACCATTCGACGCTCACAGTCTGTCGACGCCGATGCCGACTTTGACGTCGAAACTGACGCCGATGCCGATGTCGACGCCGATGCCGACGCCGACGCCAACTTTTTAATAAATAAGCTACAATTATTTGAACACGTAAGTTTTAATCAATAAATATATACAAAATGCACTAGGTTCTTGAACGCGCAAAGTCTTTAACAAAAGTGAAGGTAATTTTATAACTTTATATATTTAGCTTTCATTACCTTGAAATATGATAACACATGTTACCTTCATACCCTCTCAAACAAAGAAAATATAAATATTTTACTTTCCATTCCTTCCCCTTGTGTTATTTAACGTCCATTGGTTCACCCCATTTAAATATTGGGTTAAGGTAAAATTATTCTCCCATTAAAATGAAAGTAATAAAATTAAATCTCTTTGATATTCTAATTAAATTATTATCTCTCTAATATCAAGATGTCTATTTTATTCATCTACATCACTCATTTATTAATTGAATAAGTATTTTAATAACAAAATAACATTTTAAAAAGACATTGTAATATTAATTATATGTTAGGAGATATTTCAAAAATTTTAATAGACAAATGAGCAATAGAATGGCACAATATTAATAGATAGATTAAGACAAGTGAGAAATGAAAATGACTCGAAATATCATTTTAATGAAAGGGTGATAGCCAGTGGAAAGCGAGTGAGACACTATCATAAATAAGAGAAAATTAAAATGAAAGAAGGTTTCATATCCGAATCTTGTGAAACTCTTCTATTTTAATTACTTAATCCTTGGCTAAATAAAGAGGCTTCATGCATGTTAATATCGTGCTAGCTTCATCCTTATAAATGTTCACCTAATTTGAAGTGGCAACACGCCGAAGTGGCAACACCTCATATGACTAGATCTAGTCACATTTCTATATCTCAACTCGCATATATTTATTAGAGAAGTAATCTACAAATAACCTCAAATGAAGACTTGAGTTACATATGATCAACACTAATTACGCAGCCTACAAAACATGACTCATATCCTAAATGTTTCGAATTGTATTTTCATAATTATTCTATCATGTACATTAGATTATCCCATCATCAATTTAGAATAATATAGATGAGATCAATTGATCCATTTGTAATTAAGGTGTCTAATTAGGACTCAGTATTTGATTTTTAAGCTAATTGCTACTTCTTTAATATATGATAATTTTAATTAGCCTTATTGATTATCCCTGGAGTGATCCGTTCGACCCCATGAAAATTTTCCACCGGTCACTAGGATAAATCAGGAAGCGCACGTGACGACCAGCTCAGAAACCTAGCATCTTTTGCTTACGTCCTCCATTTAGAAGAAAAATTCCTATAAATACGCTGTAACTGGGATTCAAACTATGAATACCTAGATGATAACCTAAATATCCTATCACAGCATCATAGCCCCGAGGACATTTAATATGGTGATGGGGAAGGTTGAGTGTTTAGGGGAGGTTGATCAATTATTTGAGTCCGCATTGTTAACAATAGCAATAACCTTTCAATCTTGCTTCGTGCCAACCGCATTGTTAACAATAGAAATAGGTAGAGATCGATACTTTTGATGTTGTTAATGCAATCGATTTTTGGTCAAAGTTTAACTAAGTTGGCCCAACTTGAGTTAAGATTTTGATACGTGATCAATATGTTATTTGGTCGAGTGAGATTTCAAGTAGGTCAGGTTGACCGGATACTTGAAGATCAATCGATCAATATGTTATTTGGTCGAGTGAGATTTCAAGTAGGTCAGGTTGACCGGATACTTGAAAATCGATCGATCAATATGTTAAAGTTGATTGAGCGAAAAGTCAAGCAGGTTAAGATTGACCAGATGCTAACCAGATATGAAAAGTCCAAGTGGATTATGGTCAGCTAGACATTTGACGGTCGGAAGTCCAACATAGAGTTGATACAAGACAAAAAGTCCAAGTAGGTCATGGTTGACCAAACACTTGATTATCGGAAGTCCAACAAGTAGTTGGTAAAAGAAAAGTCCAAGTGAGTCACGGTCGACCAAATATTTGGCGGTTAAAAATCTAGCATAGAGTTGACATAAGTAAGAAAATCCAAGTAGGTTATGGTTGATCATGACACTTGGTGATCAGAAGTCCATCAGGTAGTTGGCAAGAGAAAAGTCCAAGAGGATCACGGTTGACCAGGCACTTAGCGGTCGAAAATTCAACATAGAGTTTGCATGAGACAGAAAGTCCAAATTGGTCACGATTGACTGGACACTTGGTGATTGGAAGTCCAACAGAGAATTAGTATGAGATGTGAAGTCCCGGCAGGTCAAAATTGATCGGATGTCAGGTAACAATAAAGTCCTAGAAGGTCAAGGTTGATCGGATGTAAGATAACAAGGAAGTCCTAACCGAGTAAACTTCTGGAGGCCATAACTTTTGACTCAGATATCAAAATAAGACAAATTTCAATGCGAAATGAAGTTAATTCAAAGATCTATTATATTTGTTACTTAATATCATGTTGACTAATCATGTGTATTAGTTGATTAATGACTTTAGAAATCTAACAGAAGCAAGTTGATTTAGTTGTTAGACACGACTAATGGTATTAGTTGACTAATGATTTGTATCAATAGACTGATGACGATCACAACTGAACAAAAGCAAGTTGATTTGGTTGTTAAACTCAACTGATGACATCAACCGACTAATGAGTTGCATTAATCGACTGATGAGTTGCATCAATCAACTGACGACCATCAAAATTGAACAGAACCAAGTTGATTCGGTTGTTAGACTCAACTGATGGCATCAATCTACTGATGAGTTACATCAATCAACTGACAACGATCAGAATTGAATGATAGCAAGTTGATTTTGTTATTAGATTCGACTGATAGTATAAATCGACTGATGACATCAGTTGACTAATGTGTTTTATCAATCAACTGATTGTAGTTTAATAGCTCAAGAAAGAGTCGTTCTGTAGGTTTAAATAGTCAAATTTGACATATCAATTAACTAATGGGTAAAATCAGTCGAATGATAGACAGAGTCAACTCTGACTTGAAAGATATAAAAAAAAAGGTCCTTGAGGAGACTTTGATAGCTAGTTCTTGGGATTTTGGAGCTAAGTGTTGTTTCATTTCGAACCAATAAGAAACAATTAAACATGCCTTGAGGACTCATGCTTGGACTTAGTTTCTAATATTTTGACTAAGTAAAGATAAGTAAGATTTGTTTGTTGTGTTAGTGTTGGCCCAGTTAGGCCGCAGGGAGGAGAGGTGAACTGTCTGTTAAGAAAAACCTTCCTTGAACTTTTAACTCAGATTAGTAGTGCAAAAAAATAGAATAAATAAATAACAAAAAAATGAGGCCAAAAGAGTTACTTGGTTACAACCGGAGAAGTTGTTAATCCAAGGCAAGTAAACGCTTCTTTGAAGGCGGAGAAGTATTTTACACTCGTTGGAAGCTCAGAAAATAACTAGGAAATGAATACAGAAGTTATTACACTATTTTCTAGGTCCAGGAGTCTTTTTATAGCTCTTGGGAAAAGTTGTATGTGCTGGAAGGCACCTCCAACAGGCTGGAAGGTGCCTCCAGCGAGGCGCTAAAGGATAAAGCTTTATCCTTTGGCAACGATTAAACTTAGCCTGGTTGAAAATGCCTTCCATAAGGCTGGAAGGTGCCTTCGTATTGTTCATCGAAGGCGCCTTCCACAGTGAAGGTGCAGAGGCGCCTTCAACTCCCTTTGAAGGCACCTCCAGGAGTATTTCCAGCCTTCTTTTTGCGCTTCTGCTGCTCCGATCGCCTGGGTGATCGCGACCATCCGGGATAGGGCTCACCTGAACCCATTTCGTAGTCTTCTCCTTGAATATGATTTCGCTTCAGCTTCTCGTCCCTCGGAACGTCACGCACGTCCTTCTCGTCTACCGGTATACTCTTCTGTAGCACCTCGCCCCTCAAATCCATAGAGCTCGTTGGCTCCCTTCCCGTGCCATCTTCTCGCTAGTTGCATCTTCCGTTTGACTTCTTATGTTCCTAAGCTCCTATACACTTAGACACAAGGGTTAAATACTAACAGGACCTAACCTGATTTGAATGATCACATCAAAACTACCACGGGATACCAACAATCTTACCCTTTTTGATATGATCAAAACCAAGTTAAGTTAGGATAAATATTTTACAAGTATAAAAATTAAAATTTTAAAATTTGTTGTACTACTCTCCCCCTAGATTTAATCTCTTACTGCTCCCCCTTTGGATCACATTAAAATTGGGGTACTTAAAATATATTTGTAAAATCTAGATTGAAACTCTAAGGGTAAAACAAAAAGAAGAAAGTGTAAACTTTAAAAGTAAAAAAAATAACTTGCAACATTTTCTAACTGTTAAAACTATGAGATACACAATTTATAATAAAATTAATCTTTAAATTTTTAAAGATAAGTGATAAGAAAAAAAATAAATTTCTTAATAAATTCTAACAAAATTTTTTGATAAATATTGAAAGCATTTTTTTAAGTTAATTAAGTATTTATTTCTGTAATTGACTTCCAGACTGTAGTGAGGCACTAGGCCTTCTTGGTTATTGGAATAACAACCACTTTCTAGACAAAGTCTTTTAAAGAAATTTAACATTTAATTTTCTAAATATGATTTTAGAATCTAAAATAGATTCCTTTCAACTGGGTTGACTAGTAATCTCTTAGGTACATATTTCTTTAATTTTTTTGAATTTGGCCCTTATGGTATTTAAGGTACCAATTCAATCCACTATATATATTTTCTAAATTGAAATAATTTATCAGGAGGAAGAGATCATACCTGACTTACCTTGTCGATCCCGTGATCTGAAACTCCCCTTGATGTACTTACTGCTTTCTTCTGATGTCACTTCCCCTTCATCGATGCTTTCGATGCTCATTTCAGACGATCTTGCTTCGTCTCCTTCTTCTTAGTGACTTGCCACTGAAGGATCGAAAAGAATTTAGATATCTCCACAATAGTATAATATTGTCCACTTTAGGCCTAAACCCTCATGACTTTACTCTTGGGCTCTACCCAAAAGGTCTTATACCAATGGAGATAACTTTTCCTTATAAATCCATGATCCTTTCTGCAGTATCATAGTGTACGTGAGAGGGGGGAGGGGGGAGTGAATCATGTGGTTTTTAAAAAACTTATTATTTTTTTTAGTTTTATAAAGTAAATATGCAGTTAAAAAGACAAAAAGAGAGAAAGAAGAAAACATAAACATAAGTAATTTTACTTTGTTCGAAGCCTTCCGAGACTCCTATTCTAAGACTCAAGTCCCTCATACCTATCAATGGGCAATCCACTAAATCCTCTTCTAGAATCGCTAGAAGAGTGATCGAATACAAAGAAAACAAGTAAGAAAGTGTAACAATCCTACACATTTTTTTTTCAAATATGTAAAGTAAGCACAAATTTAAGACTAGTTACTAACACGAAGATGTCAAAGTGAGAGCGCTCATGTGTTGGTGACGGTCTGTCTATAGTAGTCGAGCGTAATAATATCGTAGCAGAACAACAGTACAAAGTCAGAGCAGTGCGAACATTGAGCGATTGCATAGAAGCTTGTGAAAGAGTTGTGTCTAGTGTGTTGCTCGAACAGGATAAATATAGGTCGTGGAAGGTGCCTTCAACCTCCTCCGAGGTGCCTCCATAAGCAATATTTATCCCCTTATCTTCGGTGATGATAAACCCCACAACCTTTGGTTTTTATCCTCTGGAGGGCGCCTTTTATCCTCTGAGGTGCCTCCAACACCAAGCTCAAGGTGCCTCCAGAAGCATGCGAAGTGCCTCCGCTCCCTCCCATACGGAGTCTCCGACCAAGCATCCAAGGCGCCTCCACTCGCATAGGAGGAGCCTCAAGTACTGTTCACATGAGACTTTTTGTCCATTTTTGCTCATGCAAAATATGTTAGTTCAACAAAAAAAATATCTAGCTAACCTATAAAACAAAGTTAGCATAATTATAAAACAACAATATTAATTAGATCCTATCTGTCCAAGACCAGGATTTAGTCAAGGTCTCAGTTTAAGTTTTTAAAATGGAACTAAACTAGACCTTCACCTAAAGTCCCTAATTGGGACTTGCCCTCACTAGAACACTCTCCTCTAGTAACTTACTTTACTTACCATGCAGAATCGCCAATTGTTAAGTTTGTAGACCCAACTAAACTTTGGCCAGCTGTCAGGTCCCGTGAATCAAGCCAAACTTTCCACTAGATATCAGGTCACTTCTTGACCTATCTGGACTTCTACACTAGCTATCAGATCCTTCAGACCTAGTTAGATTTTATCTTGGTGTCAAACCCGTCAAGTCATGCATACTTGGTAAAAAGGTTATATCACAACACATCTAACTTTAATCCATTTGTCATTTATCAAAACTTAGGTTTGATTGTTGGTGTCAACTACACCAATAATCTCTCCCTTTTTGATGCAATGACAACCTGGGTTAAAGTTAGAAAAAAATATGCAAACATATTTAGTAATAAAAATGATTTAAGAGAAATCTAAATGATTTTGATTTCCTATTTTGTTCTCTTGATCATTTTAGGATTAAGTTTTTCAAAATTTCCTTAGTTTTTCTTACTTAAACTCTAAATCTCCCCCTTTGACATTCATCAAAAAATATACAATTAAATAAGAGTAAGTAAAATGTAAAAAACAAAATTTAAGGTAGATCGATCAAGTAATAAATGTTTTCAAGTTAAATAAATTTTTTACATAAAATTTTATGTATATATCAAGGAGGATGTTTTTCAAAACAATTTAAAATAATTTTCAAAGTTTCAAAGTAAATGACAAGAGTTTTTCAAAGTAAATTTCAGAATTATTAAAAGGTAGTTTCAAATAGAGGGGAGTTTTCAAGGCAAGTTTTGAAAGACATTTTCGAATCATTTTTCAAGTATAAATGTTGGCCGCTATTTTGTTCATTGCCTAGTCGCAATTAGAATTTCCCACTTGCCTAGTGTCCACTAGCACTTCTTTACCTAGCCTCAACTTGGACTTTCACCTTTCCTAATATCACTTAGGATTTTCCTGCACACTCAATTAGACTTTGTTAGAAAAATAACAATATTTAACTTAGAACCCTTTGCCATTATCAAAAGCCAGGATTGATCAACTAGTACTCCCTGCACCAACATGCACCTCCACGGTATCCACACAAGCACGGTCCACATTCATCGCACGAACATAGATTTGGAGAAGAACTACCTTCTTGTAGTAGCAAGTTTGGGTGGTTCAGCCAAGAGAAGAGGAGGAAGAAGACAAGCAAAAAAACTCTTCAAGAAAATGCATAGCAAATTCCTTGTGTACTCATCTAAGGAATACAAAGGTTTTTGCCTTTGGTTGTCCTTCTTCAATTCATGATTAATCAAAATTAATCATCATTATTTTTTTTTAATGAGTGGATTAAATTGAGTCTAACTCAATGTATCTAATTCAAATTAGCTCAATCCAATGGTTGGATTCATTTGAGTCTAACCCAATGAGAATAATTTAAATTAGACTCAATCTAATAGCCCAATGGTTTATTATATTTTAGTTAAACTAAAATTGAACATATCTCAAAATTAACATGTTTTTTGTATGTGACATAATAAGTTCTCATAACGTTGGTAATACATCTAAAATAACATTTTAGATACATAAGCAATAAGTGACATTTAGCAATACATCATTGCTACCCAAGTGAAGAGAATGTCAAAATCTAACCTAACATTTCTGTGTCTATTATATTGTATGACTTGGTCCTTCTATCCTTGATAACTAGATTGATTGATGAGGCATAGATCATGTCATTCTTTTATCAATGTTTGTGTTTTTTGATCTCCAAGTAGACTCACTTAACCAAATTAGTTCAATATCTTATATTGATTCATTTGAGCATAACCATGCAGTTTAGTAGTCATACTTAATCAAGAGACCCACAAATATCACTTCCGTCATATGAAAGGGATATATCTCATCTACATCACTCACATCCCTCCATATAACTTATTATATACCTAATGATCAACTTTATAGTCCACCTTGTTACATGTTGTGTTTGTCGATACCAAAGTACACAACTCCTTGTATAGGGAATCGTAGTGACTTTAGGTCTAAGAACTATTCATACCAATAGTCACTATGAGAATATTTATGACAATCATATAATGATCTATGAAATATTCTCATGGCAGGTCAATTCAGTATATATTCTCTAATATCTACTCATGTGTTAACTCAATATCTTATATCCATGACTTGTAAGATTAAATCATCAATTGACCTACATGTTAGTCTCAATGCACTAATATTATTTTTGTATATTAGTGATTGACTAGAAATAGTTTAGAGTAGTATTCTCTATATATCTGCAGCCTCCCACTATTAATTCAAAAAATTAATATGTTGTAGACTACAACCTATTATCCTAAGACATTATTATACTTATCATCTAACACAGATTTGAAGTAAATATAATAACCATAACCTTTATCTTTTATTAATAAAATATAATACAATATGTCCTAAGTTAATCAACTTTTGATTGACTCTGAGGGCTTACAATAACATATAGTAGCGAACAAAATATTTTGGAATTGATTGGCTTGATCGATTTGAAGCAACCAATCAATTGGTAAGTTACACCAATTTATTGGTAATGTAAAAAATAGTCGTTCTGTAGGTTTAAACTATCAGATTCGATGACAATCGATTGGTAAATTCTACCAATCGATTGGTATGTGAAAATAAGTTCCAACAAAACAACTTTATAAAGAGGATTTTGAGGAGAATTCTTGGGCCAATTCTTGAGAGGTTAGAGGGGAAGTATTGTTGCATTTTTAACCATCAAGAGACATTCCAAAGTGACAAGAAATCATCCAATATAAGTTCACAATTGTAAAGTGTTTTTGCTTTCATTTTCATTTGTGTTTTGTATTACTTGTATTTGTTCTTGTAAGAACTTGTTGTAAGAGATTTTTCCGTATCCGAAAGTTATACGAAAAGGAGAAGTTTATAGTGGAGGGAGATCACTACAGGTAGACCTTGGATTAGTCGTTTAAGAGGTGGATACCAAGTAAAATTTTGAAGTTGTGTATGTGAAGTCAATTTTGAAGAAGTTTCTGCTGCGCATTCAAACGACGAGCACGACAAGATCTAGAGAAGCGATCGAAATTATTCACTTCCTTTAGCTCACACGAGTTCCAACAACCACAAATCATAACCTCATATTTCAATGGAATACTCCTCTCAACTAACTCGCAACAATCTATGTTGGTTGAACCATCTATATATACAGTACCCAACTTTATTTTCATTTTAATTTCTCCATCAATTCTATGATTCTGTAGAGTGCGTCGACAAGCATTAGATGCTTAAATATACAATCTAAAGTAATAGAATCTAACATGTAATGCAAACTCGAGGACAATGATAATTATATTGTCATATGTAACCTATTATTATATATATTTTTAGCCCCCTTAAATTACTAACAAGGTTGGCCAAGTGGATGGGACAAGCAATTCAAGTTGTGAAAATGGTTTTTGGATGATTCTCCGTAGCAAGCTAAGGGGCTCTATCACAAAGATTGATTGATTGATTGATTTGAGAGAGAAAAAGTAGTGGAGTCGATTGTGAAGGAGGAAATTAATGTTGTCCGGATGAGATGTCTATTGTTAACAGTGGAGACATAGGAGCTGAACCAAGAAAGGGAAGGACAGAGGCATCCCAATTATTTAGGTGAATGATTAGCAAGCACTCCATGCAAACCAAAAGTACTACGTGTATTATGGGCTATTTAATGCTTTCGTCCACATTTGCTGAGTAGATGCGCGCGATGTCGACGGAGTGCCTATGGAAGTCGGGTACGTATTATGTAAATTCTCAATTCATTTTTTACCTAAAAAATTAAGTGGATATTAAAAAAATATATGATAATACCCTATACACTAGTTACTAATTCATGGATAACTAAATCTAAGAATATGATACATTGATATGATACTGGGTAATAATTTCACTAAGCTCAACTTAGGTAGCCCGATTCCATGTCAGACAACTCGGTACATATGGCGCCTGCACTCCTCCGGACTTGACTGTACTTCAACACGTCCAATTTAATAATTCAAGTACCTGTCTCAGTCTTTAAAAATTCATGGATAATTGAACATTGAACTAATTTTATTTATTTATTTATCTATTATTATTGATTTATAAATAAAAATGACTATCAATTATGTATTTTCAAGTTTATATA
>JBBMJZ010413110.1:4649377-4661957 GCA_037833815.1 Zingiber zerumbet
ATCTCTATTAATTTGCCAGGATGTTAACTCCTAATCCAAGAGAGTGATAAATCATCTATTGACTCAACACTATTCTCTCTACGCTTTGTCATACACCCAACCACCGTATTAATCACAATCTGATTAAAGACTGCTTTTAACAGTGTCAAAGCACATAACTCCATGCATAGAATAAATGAAGGTCTCAAGTCAAAAGATCAGTTACACTCGTTCATAAAAGGAATGACCAATGATGCTTAATATGTGGTCTCCTCTTAAGCAGGTCGTGTCCAGTGTACCTCTAAACTCAAGGCACCCCAAGTACAACTTGGATATACATCCCTCCGGTCTATCTAGACCTAGTCATACTCAGCATTGATCTAGATATCCATGTCCCCTCTAGATATATGTCTGATCAAGGACTGTTTTCATATTAATATACCTATTAATCTGTGGGACTTTATCATTAATCATATATGTACAGAAAAGTAAATAATTAATGATAAGCACTTGTCTTTATTAAATAATTATCCATAAAATGCATAAGGAGTGTCTTGGCACATATGCGCACATACTAACAACATGATGATGGGGCAAAGTACAAGGTGTGCAGGCGACCACTTGGCATTGTGTCAATGAAGCCAAGACATGTGGACAAAACAGTTTTGTAGAAATTGAGTCGGTTTTGTACATGTGGCATTGGTGGTTGAGGCAACTACCATGTAACTTCTCTTGTAACCACTTGCCTATGCATGATAAATAGGCAAGAGTGGGTCATTGGCAAGAGGATGACCATTGAGGCAAATCTTGGGCGAGATTATAGGCAAGTGCCAAGGGGGCTTTGTCTAGGTGAATTGTGAAAGATTTGTATGGACAGATCTTGAGCGATTTGTAAGCATTCCTATATTGTTTCACTTGTATTCCTTTGTTATCGGGTTAATAAAGGTTGGGAGTTTTCCCGTACTCGTTGGTGTTGTTGGCTTGCTTGAGGCTTTTGTTGTGCCTTTGTATTGGGCATTCTTCATACCTCGATGGTGCATTCGTTGGTATGCTGAATTAAGTGTGGAACTTGATTGTCGCACAGGAGATTTTTTGAAGGCCAAAAATTACCCATGTGACAACTCCCCTAAGGGCTGAAGGAGACAAAAATAAGGTTGAAGAGAAAGGAGGCGTGGAGCTTTTTGGATGTCGGCTTCAGGAACGGAGAGTTGGAGATTCCGCGAATTGAGGTGGACGAGGACACGAACGTTCTGTTTAGGAACCTGATCGCGTTCGAGCAGTGCTACGAGAAGGTGAGCGCCAGCATGACGGCCTACGCGTGCAGGGTCATGGCCTGCATCACTGACATGTTGCTGTAGAGGAGCGGGATCGTCGGCGGCGGGCTAAGCAGGAGCAGCAATGAAGTGGATAATATGTTCCGCAGACTCTGCAAGGAGGTGGTGGTGAAGCAGGACAAAAGAGGCTACATTTGGAGCGTGTTGAAGGAGGTGAACGAGCGTGGCGGTGTTGATCATGATGAATATGGTGTGTGGTGTGCACATCTGGATCACAAGCCGTTTTGCTCGCGATCGTTCAGTGCGGTTGTGTTGTTTATCATTAACATCACCCTGCTTGGATTTGTTGTTCTTAACTACTTTAGGCCGTAAAAACAACTTTGATGCTTGCATCTCAATTTGTGGTCTTATATAATTAAGTTAAGAAACCCTAAACTCTAAAAAAAAAAAGGAAAAGGTCCAAATTGGCCTAAACGCTATAAACAAATATATAATCTAGCATCCCCCCTTGAACTCACGATGTTACAGCTAGAAGCATTGAGAGTTTGTCAGATAAGAAACAAAAACATGAAGCGGAATGTGCCTTGGTAAACATATCAACAATCTGTAGCTTTGAAGGAACAAAAAGCAATGTGATGGTGCCAATCTGAAGATGGTGACGAGTAATGTGACAATCAATTTCAATATGTTTCATCCGCTCATGAAAAATTGAATTGCACGTAATTTGAATAACACTCTTATTATTACAGTATAACGGAGTAGATTGATGAAGAGAGATACTCATATCCCCAAGTAATCAACGCAACCAAACTATCTCACAAGTAGTTGAGGTCATGGCATGATACTCAGCTTCTGTGGAAGATCAAGGCGTAACATCTTACTTTTTACTCTTCCAAGAAATGAGGGAATCACCAAGAAAAACACAGAAGCCAGTGGTAGATTTGCAATCCGTAGGATCACCAGCCCAATCCACATCAAAGTATGCACGTAACTCAAGAGATAAAGTAGAAGGAAATAAAAGACTTTAAAATTGAATGTCCTATAGATACCTGAGAATACGAAGAATAGAAACCCAATGAACTGTAGTTGGTGCAGCGATAAATTGACTAACCACATGAACAGCATACGCAATATCTAGATGAATCACATTGAGATAAGCTAAGCTTCCAACAATAGTTCTGTACAAACTAGGATCCGGTAAAGGTGAGCCATCATATGGAGAATATCGAGCATTAGTCTCAATAGGAGTATCAACAACTCTATTATCAATAAGACGAGTACGCTCAAACAGATCAAATATATACTTTGACTGAGATAAAAGATAACCTTTTGGGGAATAAGCAACCTTAATACCCAGAAAGTAGTGTAATATACCCAAATCTTTCATAACAAAACAATGAGCTAACTCAGACTTCAAGGAAGCAATTTCATCAGAATCATCACTAGTAATAATCATGTCATTAACATATAATGATAAAAGAATATGACCTACACTCATACATCTGACAAACAATACTAAATCATGATTACTAGGATGAAAACCAAACGAAGTAATCACTGTAGAGAACTTTTCAAACCAAGCACGAGGTACTTGTTTGAGACCATAAAGCGCTTTATGAAGCCAGCAAACTTCACCAGGTTGGTGTGAAATACCAGGAGGAGGTGCCATATAAACTTTTTCATGAAGATCACCATTTAGAAATGCATTCTTGACATTCATTTGAGATATTATCCATCAATAAACAGAAGCAACTGCAATCATAGTACGAACAGTCGTCATTTTTACAATAGGAGCAAATGTTTCCTCATAATCCATGTCATACTCCTGAGAATAACCTTTAGCAACAAGACGAGCTTTGTATCGTTTGATAGATCCATCAGATTTAGTTTTGATCTTATATAACCAACGAGAACCAATAGTATGTTTTCTTAGTGGCAATGGAACCAAATCCCATGTATGACTCTAATATAAAGTAGTTAGTTCCTCAGCCATAGCACTCTGCCAAAGTGAGTTACAAATAGCTTCTCTATAGGATACAGACTTAGAAAGACAATGAATAGATGCAACAAATGAAGCAAAAGAATGAGAATAACAGGAGTAAGCAAAATCTAGTAATTTAGTAAACTTACGAACACGAGTGTATTGACAAAGGTGGAGAGAAGAATCATCCACAACCTCAGGAGATGATTGGGTAGTGACAGAAGGAGGAGCATGTAGAGCGGATATCTTGGGAACCAAAGTACCAGATTCAGTTGAGCTACCAGTAGGAGCTATGGATGAAGCTTCCTCAGTGTCGGTATTGAAATGATCAATGCAAAGTAGATCTGACTTTCTCATATTATGCGAACTAGCAGGAATAGAAAAGAATGGAGTAGAGAGGAGCATCTCCATACAATTTTTCAAAAGGTGACAATCTTGCATTGTGTGAGGTTGGAATTCTATTAATCACGTGAGCAGCGGTAAGGATTGCTTTCCCCCAAAAGGTACTAGGAACACTGGTAGACAATAAAAATAAACGGGTTGTTTCAACAAGATGCCTATATTTTCGTTCAGCCACATTATTCTATTTAGGAGTATCTGTACACGAGGTTTGATGAATAGTACCTTAGAAACAAGTAACTGTGAAAAATGATTCGAAGTGTATTCGCCCTCAAATCACAACGAAAACACTTTATAACACTAAAATGTTGAGTTTTCATAAGAGCTCTAAAGTTGTTGAAAATGGTAAGACAATCAGACATATGTTTCATAAGATAAACCCAAGAGTAACGAGTACAATCATCAATAAATGAAACATAATACTTTGAACCCCCTTTTGTAGAAATAGGAGAGGGTCCCCACATATCAGAATGGATATATAATATCAAATGGAGTAGAAGAAAAGAAAGACTTTTAGAAAATGGTAAGGCAGAAAATTTAGCCAGTTTACAACCATTATAATTAGAAATATCAGAACTTTTTAAAGGTCATAATACTCTTATAGAAGTTAAAAACTATAAACGAGACGTCGAAATATGACCTAAACGAGAGTGCCATAAGTAAAAATCAGAAGATAAACGACTTAAATGAAAAGATGATAAATCCACACTTGAAGCTATAACTTCTGGTACTTTAAGTTGATCTAAAATATAGAGTCCTCCTTGCCTATGGCCGATCCCAATCAACCTCTAAGATTGTGGGTCCTGAACATAACAATTGGATGAAGAAAAGAAGACTAGGTATCTAGACTCACATAATTGATTAGCAGAAACAAGATTTAAAGTAAGATTCAGAATATAATAAATATTAATAAGAGATAAAGAAGATGTAACAATTGAACCAACACCTACTAATGACATAGGAGAACCATCAGCAGTCATAATAGATATAGATGAACTGGGAGAAAAAGAAACAAAAGATGACAAATTGGATGACATATGATGGAAGACACCAGAGTCCAAAATCCACAAGGATAAAAATATACCTGAACTACCAGACGATGACAAACCTATATGAGAGGAAGCTGACATCGTAGAGAGCTGTGAAGCAAGGAACTGTTGAAACTGCTCAAACATATATGAATCAGATTTCCATGAAGTATTTGCACGACCAGACATGATGACAGAACGAATAATTCTCAGAATAACCAAACTGTAAGGATACACATCTGTATGATCCGCAAAAACTGATGTCAGGACGATCCGTGGTCATACAAAGAATCTGAGGTAGAAAAGGATGTCAAATGTAAAAATCAGCAGTATAGGACGTTGGTGCCGAAATTGGCAGAAAATAGCGTTGGCACCAAAATCGGCAGAAAATAATGACGACGTCGAATCAATAGGACAGGACGTCGGTGCCGAAATTGACCGAAAATATATGTTGGCGCTAAAATCAACAACAACAGGACAAAAATAGATGTTGACGCCATAATCAATAGCAGCAGTAGGAGGCGACATGGACAACAGAAAGCAATAATAGGGGACTGTAGAAAAAATTAGGTTAGAGAAGTAGAACCGCTCTGATACCATGTAGAAATTAATAGAAGGAAAAAAACTAATCATATTATTAAATCTAAAATTGATTCTTAGAAATACATAGTATAAGGTCCTATATAGTTAAGTTAAAAAATTCTAAACTCTATATAAAAAAAAAAAGTAAAAAGTCTAAATTAACTTAAAAATTATTAATAAATAAATATATAATCTAACACAACCCATAAAAGCTCACCAATATACCAATATACTGGACAGACAGAAGCCACGAGGCATGTGGGTGATGAAAAAGGTTCACCAAGTCAAGCCTGTAAACTGCACGCGATGCAAATCCTAGATAATGGGGGAGGGAGCAAGCAAGGAGGATTTGATTTGATTCCATCCGAAAAGGTCGTTTATTGTTTAGACGTGGTAGGAGTACGTGCAGGCAAAACAAAACAGAGGACAATAGAATACTGCAACTTAACTTTTGGGCATTAATGCAACAGGAGTAGAATGCAAGGGCGGCCTCGGGAGAAGGTGGCCAGGTTAGCCTTCTCAATAATGGAGGCAAACCTCCCTTCCATTTATAGCTGCAACACTGGCTTGCCAATGCCAAGGGAGCTCTAATTTGCCACCCCTCTTCTTCTTCTTCTTCTTCTCCTTCTTCTTCTTCTTGTTGTTCCTCCTTGGGAATCAACTCATTGCTGTTTTCTTCAACTCGTGCCTTCGGTCCCTTCCAAGATATATCCACAATTTACAGGTTCGTGATTTCCTTGATGATTAGCCGGTAGACTTGCTGTGGAACAAATGTTGTCTTTCTTCGTGATTCGTGCCGTGATATTTGGTGTCCATTCTCGTGGAAGTTTCGATCTTTCTGGAGAAAGAGAGAATTGAGAGCTTTTGTTGAATTGTTCTCTGCGCAATCCCTTATTAAATTATTGTTTTTTTTTTCGCATTTTGTGTTGCTGCAATCGTTGTTGCAAAACTTCAACCATGTCAGATTGCCTGAAATATTATATCAGAGAGAAAATGCATGAACTAAACAATCTGCTCACGAGTCACGAATGCTATTTGATTTGATTTCTTGTACCTTCTGTTCTTTAATCAGTCATTGCGAAAAATTTCTAAACTTTGTTCTTTGACATTGACAGAGGTAGAAATATTGACTGTCAAAGACGCATCGCTGGAAGAGCTTTCAATATGTTGCCTTGTGATCAAGTTTCCATTCGCGATTTTGAGCTTGATGATGATAGAGAAGACATCTTCTTCGACTCATTTGACTCTCTCGAGACTTCTCTGAATTCTAAACTATCTACGTCAAACCTGGTAGAAAAGCCAGTGTTGAAATTGAGAGAGAATATTTCCAATGAGTTCTTGGCGAAAGAAATTTCGGCTGTTCATGAAAGATGTAAAAAGTTCCTACGTGAAACAGGATTTGATACATTATTCTTGTCGGAAATAAGATGCACAGAAGAACCCAAAGTAAAAATAAATGCTTCATTGCACCAAACGGAATTGGAGATGATGTCTGATTCTTTATCGAACCCTGAATACAGTGGGGAGGAGGATTCCGTTTGTACGAGGGCTGATGATACAGAATATGATGTCAATGCCATGCTTCATGAAGTTGGCCCGAATAGGACCATGGCATGGCTTGAAACTGAAACCCAAATTGAGTCTCATGTTGATCAGCGATTCTTGGATCAACAACGCACTGTGAAAGGGAACACAAACATAAGAAAACGATGGTGGGCAAGATTGTCGACAAAGAGGAGTGCTAGTGATTTGCTCACAAATGATGCCCTTTTGAGAAATTCACTAGCATCAAAAGCATTGGTGAAAAAAGTAGGTTTTCATAACAGTAGAGAAATCACAGAATTTCGCATGATACAGGAAATTGCTGCACACAAGGGTCTGATTAGGACCATGAAGTTCAGCCCATGCGGGACGTATCTGGCCACTGGTGGTGAAGACTGTGCCGTTCGGGTATGGAAGGTCAGAAAACTTGGTACAGATGATCTTAGAAGAAAAGGCTTCAACTTTTCTTCGACTCTTAGCCCAGATGATCTCCAGGTCGAGGAAGTTCCACTACATGAATATTTTGGACATTCCAGCGATATCTTGGACCTCTCATGGTCTAGGTCTAGTGTAAGTTGCTTTTATTCCCTACCTTCCCTAAATCACCTTACCCTGTCGGCTTACAATACAGTTTATTTTGTTCCTTGTTCAAATTGAGCATTTTGGTGGTAGTATTTGACAATTATGCATGATTTGTTTAATGCAGTGTCTTGTTTCAGCATCGAAGGACAGAACTGTTCGAATGTGGAAAGTTGGCTGCGAGAGCTGTGTTAAAGTTTTCTACCACAATGATTATGGTACATTCTTGACTACAAGGCTGCAGCTACAGTAGCATACTCTTTGTTTAAACTAAAAGGTTGCATGGCATGATCAGTGACCTGTGTTCAGTTCAATCCTCTTGATGATGCACACTTCATAAGTGGCTCACTGGATCGAAAAGTGCGCATATGGAGTGTTGACAAGAATATTGTTGTTAATTGGGTTGACACAAGGAACATCATAACAGCCATATCTTACCAAGCTGATGGAAAGGTTTGCCTGTTTTTTTAGTTTTTGCGAGTGTTTTGGTGCAATTTCTTCTCGTCTCATAATCTTGTTCTTTTATTTGAGCAGGGGTTTGTTGCCGGGACTCTAACTGGAAACTGCCGCTTCTATGTTTGTTCAGGTACTCTAGCCACGAGAATTGATCACTAGTTACCAGCCATCTCATTCAACCACTCAACATTAATAATTCCTTTCATTCTTAGGTACAGGCAACAACCTGCAGTTGGACAAAGAACTATATGTGTGGGGAAAAAACAAGTCATCTGGCAAACAAATTACTGGTTTGCAGGTACGTAGAAGCTAGCATATGGCTTGCATTGTTCCTCAGTATTCAATACAGAAGATATCTTTATTCTTCAATCTGTTCATCCAACAGTGGACTGGAGATTCTAAGGTCGTGATCACATCAGTTGACTCTAAAGTTTGCATTTTTGACGGATTTAAGGTCGTACAGAAATTTCGAGGTGAATCACTGTTTTCATTTTCTTGTCCTGATTAGTTACCTCATTCATGGAGTTACTTATGTTGAGGCAATCCCATGCAGGATCCTGGAAATCTAAGAGTCATGTGGTTGCATCTGTTACAGCTGATGGTAGATACATCGTTTCGGTTGGTGAAAAATCAAACATCTGCATCAGGGATCACTACAGTGACATGGGCATTCCTTCTAAAAAGGCGATGAAGTCTGTATTTCCCTGTGAGCATTTCTTTCCTGAAGGTGTAACAGTGGCTGTTCCATGGGTTAGTGTAGAAGGAGGAGAAGCTTGTTTACATAAAAGCAAGATGGCTTCTTCAGTTCCATTCGTGCAAAACCCCGAGACATTCGTTAAATATCGGAATCAAAATTTATTCTCTCTTGGATCCTGTCTACGGACCAGTGGTGCTGCAAGCATTTCAGCAACATGGCCAGAGGAGAAACTTCCAGCCTCTTCAATAATGCAAGTGAAACTTCCCGACTTGTCTGATTGCCATTATCAATCAGGCCAAGAATCAGCATTTCCTGTGGCCACATCAAGTCTGGTTATTGTTACTGGAAGCTGCAGTGGAATGATCAGGTTGTTCAGGTACCTTAGATTGCCTGATAAAGTCTGCTAATCTACATATCGTAAAAACTTACTGGAAGGTGCAGTTAGTTCTTTAGCTAATAAGACATTGATGGAAGACGCTGCTTGGCATGGTTGTTCCATACCCCAGTATTGGGTTTTTTCCCCAAGCAAACAGTATTCTTCTTTCGGCTTTGGTTGACAGTTTAATTTTCAGTGTTACAGCGCTGAGGTCAGACAAGAAGTTCTACTTTTGTGATCAAAATTCCTGAAATCAAACCAGGACATAAATAGATTGTTTCAGAAAATGAAATTGTAAAGTTTCTGTAGATTGTCTTCACGGAAAAGAATTTTTCATCCCTTGTTAAGGGAATTGCCTGTGTACCCTGTAATCAATAAGGCTTCGATTGGTTTGGAAGGACCATTTTGTATGTCTTTTGTGTACCTCACTGTTCTTGATTATGCATCTCGATCTCGTGGACGCGATCAAGTGATGAATCTAGGAATCAGACTTATTGGGGTCAAGTTAATGTAAAAATAATAATATACCTGATTTGTTGAACTTATTTGTTCGAAGACAATACTCCAACCAATAAAATATTTTGAATCATATTTTGACTTCCAAATTTTGGATCAGAATACTTTAATACAGGGTCGGCCACTTTAAAGGATCCGAATCTGGTAAAAAAAAATCTTTAATTTAAATATGTAAAATTCACCTAAATTGAAAGGTTTAAACGCGTGTACTACTATATAGTATAGGTAGGCGAGGGCGACAATGGGATGATGCAATCGACGACAGAGGCGCTGGACGATGACTATCAGTGTGAGCAAAGAATTTGAGGGTTAGCAACAATGAATTTTGAAAGATTAGGTTTAGGAAAATATAAATAGGAAAAAACTTATAAAGGAGGAACAAAATATCTACTTTCATGTATTTTTCTCTTTTTTGGGAGCATTTTTATATTAAAAAAATCCATAATATTTTAAATTTATAATTATATCTTTTTATTTTTTTCCAATAAATACATAAATTATTTTATTAGCCTTTATAAGAAAAAATATATACAAAATTATTTTTAAAAAAGGGGCCCCGCCAGAGGCGGGGCCTTGTGCACCGGCCCTACCTTGACAACCCCCGGCCACTCTGCTCTAATATATCTAGTTGATAAGATTTCATCTTTAGATATAAGTCTCTTGTCTCATCTTATCTTGTATATGATATTCAAATATCTATTTTTTAAATCTAAATCTCGTTCAATATAAATAGAGTAAACAAGTAATACTCCACTAATTTGGCTTGACAACAAGATGAAAGAAAAAAGAGAATGGAAGTCTTACCTTCTTTTCTGATCGTCTTGGTTAGTTTTGATGACAAGAAAAGGTAAAAGAAGGGTTTCTCTTGTTGAAGAGGAAAAATACTAGGGTTATTGTTGGTCGGTTGGAAAACGGAAGGGAAGAAAGATGATTGTTGCTCTTAAGAAGGGAAGAAGAAGAGAATTGATGTTGGAGAATGAAAGTCTTAGATTCTTTTTTGATGGTCTCGGTTAACTCTGATGACAAGAAAAGGCAAAAGAAGGGTTGCTCTTGTCGGAGAGGAAGAAAGAATGGGATTAATGTTAGTCGGCTAGAAAACAACAAAAGGAAGGAAAGAAAGATGATTGCTGCTCTTGAATTAATGTTGGAGAATGAGAAGGAGAAGAGAAAAACAACTAAACAACACATGGGAAGAAAAAAATAGGGAGAAGGAAGGAGAAGAAGAAGTTGGCGTGTGGAGTCTTGTGCGTGAGGCAGTGGGAGCGAGATGAAAGTAAATAAAAAGAAAAGATTTATATATATATATATATATATATAGACACACATATAGTTTAACCAAATTAAACTTGGTTTGGCCAAAACTTAGCCAAACCAAGTTCAAATTAACCCCAATTTGAAATAATATACTTCTTATCTTCCCACCTACTCAATAGATTTTATTTAATTTCAATCCGATATTAATTGAACACTTTCACTTTGTGTGTTTGGTTCATTTATTTATTTATTTTATTAAATTTTCAATACATTCTCTTTATATGCACATACAACCCATATGTGCATTCGTCTCTAGCCCCATAACCAAGACGACCAAGCCATATCAGCGATGTCCGCCATTCAGGCTCCATGGCCTTGGCCTATTTAGTTAACCGAACATTCAATGGGGGAATCCGTCTATGTCCCCATAACCAAGACGACCAAGCCATATCAACCATGTCAGCCATTCAAGCTCCATGGCCTTGGTCTATTTAGCTAACCGAACACTCAATGATGGGTGTCACTAACTTGGTCCGCTAGTAGGTCATGAATTCAATAATAACCTCTAGTGGCTTCCCGAACCAAGATTATTGATACGCTGAGTATGGGAAGCCTCCATATGTACTCCCAAGGATCAAGCATCATGCCTAGATGGAGGTCAAGGTCAAGATAAGTCAACACAGGGCATATCAGTTTAGATAGTCCTTTTTAGCCCCGATCGGATGAGCTTCCCCTCTCCGCCCCGTCGATCCCACCGATTGGATGAGCTTTACCACTCTGCCTCATCGGTCCCACTGATCAGGTGTGCTTCGCCTGTCCACCAATCAGATGTGCTCCGCCTCTCTGCCTTGGTCGATCCCACCGATCAAATGCGCTTCGTCTCTCCCCATCGGGTGCACTCTGCTTCTCTCCGGTCAGTTCCTCCAACCGGATGCGCTTCGTTATTCCCTGGTTAGTCCCACTGATAAGGGGAGTGTAGGATCATTGGGCTAGAGGGGGGGAGGGGGTAATAGTATTTGTGACTTTCACGTTCATTTAAAAACAATCGAGAGAAAACAGCGGAATAAAGATAGAAAGAAAGATCAATGCTAACACGCTAAGATTTACTTGGTTTGGAGCTTATGGCGACTCCTACTCTAAGGCCCGCATGTGAGAGTACTTTCGATGGGCAAATGCTAATCAATCGGAAAGAGTACAAGTACAGTCTTAAATGATTACAAGTAATTTGAAAATTAAAGAATATCGACAACTTTGTAGGATGAAATCTTCAGTAGAATCATCGTTGGAGCTTTTGGGCATCGTAGAGGCTTTATCAGAGCAGCGCATAGAAGCGGAAGTTAATTAGAATGTTGTGTTTTAGGTGATGGTCGAATGCTGCTTTTATAGGCTATTCCGGGTGCTTGGATCCCTTCTAGGCGCCTGGACAGTGATGTAGGGTCGTCAAATCAGCATGCTCCAGCGTGGCAAAGAGATAAAATTTGGTATTCTGGGCGCTCAAACCGTGAAGGTACCTACCCAGGTGCCTTGCCCAGTCGAAAGCTCCCCGGCCAGATATAGAATATGAATTTGACAGTAACATGAAGTTAGTCCAGGCAATAAACAGTATATAGAATATGAATTTGACAGCCTCCGATTGTCTGATTCTGACTTTGAGTTTCACTGAAACTCTAGATCGAACTGACACCTACTCTTCCCTCTTCGGAGAACGTGTCCTCACCTACTCCTCTTAGGAGAGTTTACCTATTGACAGATTGGTTCTCTAAACCGTCTGGACTTTTGCTCAGCGTTCGATACTTTAGGTCTTCATATAGCGACCCACCTTCTTACTACTACGCTCTAAAGGTGGACGCTACTTAACTACTAACTCTACTTAACCGGTATGATCGAAACCACGAGGAGTCCCTACCGAAAAATTTC
>JBBMJZ010413110.1:4766026-4781311 GCA_037833815.1 Zingiber zerumbet
TTTGTCTAACATTTTCTACCAAGTGTGTAGGAGTTGACTAATCTGAGGGACCTGACACCAGGCTGAAATCCAACTAGGTCTGCGAGTCTGATAGCTGGTGGGAAGTCCAGATAGGTCTGCGGGTCCTGATATCTGGCAGGAAGTCCGGTTGGGTCCCGAGACCTGACAACCGGCCAAAGTTCAATTGGGTAAGCGGATCTGACAACTGATGGAAAGACCTAGTGGGTCAGAGGCAAGTCAAGTGACTGCAAGTGATAAGTGAAGGTAAGCAACTAGAGGAAAGATCTAGTGAGGACGTGTTCCCCGTTGAGGGAACTGTAGGCGTCGATCTAACTTAGGTCCGTTTGGGAAGCCTAAATTAAGATCTTAACTAGATTCTGGTCTTAAGGAGACATGATTGAATTACTACCTTATCTGCTATGTTGTGCTAACTTTGTTTTACAGGGTAGATATAATTTTTATTGCTCGGACTAATTAACCTTTTCTTGCAAAGAGAAGGATGCTAAAGAAAAGAACTCCGGGCGTTTGGATCGCCTGGGCGCCTTGGGCGAGCTTGCTCCATAGTAGGCTCGCCCAAGGTGCCCAGGTGATCCAAGCGCCCGGACTTGGTCCAGGCGCCCAAGACTGAAAAATCATCCACAAGCTAACGTGGAGCACGTTGATTGACCGAGCCACATGGTCTAAGCACCCGGAGGGGTTCCAGGCACCCAGAATAGACCTATTTAAAGGCCTTCGACCTGGAGCTTCAGAACAACAATGACGACAAGTTTCTCTCTTGATCGGTGCTCTGATAACGCTCTCGCGACACTGTGAAGCTCCTCCGACAATCGGCGACCAAGATTTTCTCATTTTGTTGTTGTTGGTAACTTTTATTTCCGGTTCTTGTACTTAACTCCTGTAAACTTTTTACAAAATATTAGTGGATTGCCCAACGAAATCACTCGACGAGTGCGGGCCTTGGACTAGGAGTCATCGAAGGCTCCGAACCAAGTAAAAATCAGTTTGTTAGCATTGATTTATTTCTCTTCCGCTGCATACTTCATTTTAATTTGCTTTTGATTTTCAACGATCGCTTTTCAACTCCCCCCCCCCGACATTCTTTCTGATCCTACAATTTGGAATTTAGGTAGATCGATTGACCGAATCCAAGGATCAGTTAACCGAACATTAAAAGACATTAATTACGAAGAAGATCAAATCTCAGTGAAGAAGGAAATCAGATAGATCATTCAACCGATCAAGGTGATCAGTAGATCGAACATTAAATAACATTAATGACATAATTTAAATTGTGCTAAACTTTATCTTACAGAATATACTTTGTATTGTTGGACTAACATATTTTATAGTGCACAAAGAGCATAAAAGGCTTCAGGTGAATAGTGCCCAAGGCGCTTTCCATGGTATGAAAGGCGCCTTCGCATTGTTCATAAAAGGCACCTTCAAGACTATAGAAGGCCCCTTCTACAGGATAAAATTCAGACTTCATTGCAGATAAGGACCGGGTTGTTTGGGATCAGATTTCTCAGGTTAGAGCTGCCTTCAAGGCTATAGAAGGCGCCTTCCACACCCTTTATACGACCAAGCTTTAAACAAGAACTTTCATACAAGCTTCTACGCATTTGTTCGGCTTTCCGACTGCTCCGGCTTGCTGCTACTGCCCTGCTACGACTCTGCTATGCCCGACTGCCGTCGAGAAGTCATCCAAACACCGATCTCTAGCTAACCATCTACAAGAGTGTTTGGTAATGATAATTTCATTACTACACTTAATTTCTGCAAACGAAAAGTGTATCTTGTTATACTCTTCTAATTCTAGTGTACTCGATTCTCTCTTCTGGTGGTTCCGAAGAAGATTTTTAGTGGATTATCTGTTGATAGGTCCGCGGGATCTGGGTCTTGGAATAGGAGTCGTCGAAGGCTTTGAACCAAGTATAACCAATTGTATTTTTTACTTAATTTATCTTTTCTATTTTTATTAATATTTCCGCTGAATGATTGAAAAGAATTTAGATATCTCCACAATGGTATGATATTATCCACTTTGAGCTTAAGCTCTCATGGTTTTACTCTTGGGCTCTACCCAAGATGCCTCATACCAATAGAGATACTTTTTTCTTATAAACTCATGATCTTTCTTATGCGTTTCTAATGTGGGACTACGTTTGCAACCTTATAACTCCAACAATCTCCCCCTCAAACAAAGGATCACAGGGTTCCCTCTCAAACATTGAGTCACTCTTAACTTGCTCAGGGCATCCCCTCGAGCATCGAGTCACTCTTGACATGCTCAGGGCCTCCTCTCGATCATTGAGTCACTCTTGACCTGCTCAAGACCTCAACCATCGAGTTACTCTTGACCTGCTCAGGGCTTCCCCTCAAGAATTGGGTCATTGACATGCTTAGGGCCTCCCCTACTTAGTTCAAGGTTTCACCCACATGATTTGATCTTGGATCATGGCTCTAGCTCATGCTTCTTCCAGCGGTTAGTCCAGTGAAGAGCAACCTCATTTTGATACCAATTAAAGGATCAAAAAGAATTTTGATATCTCCATAATGGTATAATATTGACTACTTTAGGCCTAAGCCCTCATGGCTTTGCTCTTAGGCTCTACCCACAAGGCCTCATACTAATGGAGATATTTTTTTCTTATAAACCCATAATCTTTCCTATGTATTTTCAATATGGAACTATATTTGCAACCTTGTAACTCCAACATCCGTTGTGTACTTTGCATTTCAAAAACCAAGAAAAAAGTCAGTTTTCTAAAATCATGTGATTCACCCCCTCTCACGTGCGTCTCGATCCAACACTCCAGATATCTAGAATTTAGCTCACTTGAACTTAATTTCGTCATTCTCCTCGAGCAAACTTCCTCCCGGCTTCTTGTTTCTTCAATGCACCTCGCTTGTCCTTCTCACTCTACCAGTGTACTCTTCTACAATTCCTCTTCTCTTGGATGCACCGAGTTCCTTTGCTCCCTTCCCGTGCTATCATTTTCGCTTGCTATGTCTACCACTTGACTTCTTGTATTCCTAAGTTCATATATATTTAGACACAAGGTATCAAATCCATAAGACCTAACTTAACTCAGTTAATCAACATCAAAACTTACCCAAGGTACTTATAATCTTTTCTTTTTTAATGTGCATCAATCAGAGTTAAAGTTAGGGATAACAAACAAGCAATTGTAGAAAAAAACCAATTTTACAATTATAATATAAATTTTGTAATTAAGTCCACTCCTAAACTTAACCCTTTCTCCTCCTTTGATTATATAAAAAATATGGGGAAAATGAGTGATTAGTTTGCGCATTTTCTATTTTCATTTTTTGGAAAACGCATGTTTTTTGGAAAATAATGTTTGATTTGTATTTTTCACATCTGTTTTCTAGAAAAAAAGATTGCATCTTTTTGGAAAAGTAGAGAATATCTAAAAATTATTTTCTAAGAAAAGGAAAAACACGTATTTTCTAAAAAAATAAAAATTGAAAATGCATAAATCAAACGCTCTCATAGCAAATAAAAAATTTAAGAATTATGTATTTTTTTTCATAATCAAACGCTCTCAAACTTGTACATAAGTGATACAAGTTTATGTATTTTTTTCACAATAAAATAATTTCTAAGAATTATGCCTCAATTTTTTCAAATAAAATCTCAAAAATATCTTGAATTGTTAAAAAAATTATGAAACTTATCAAAGTGTGGAATGTTAAGATTTAGCATAGAAAAAATATATTTTCATGAAAAATTATTTTCCTTATAGTGAAAACAAATATTTTATTATAGATAAATTTATTTGAAATTAAATACTGAAAAATAAATTTTAACGTCAAAAAACTTGATGATTTTTCTAAGTATTCAAAATATAACGTTATCTTTAGAAAAATTAAAATTTTAAAAAATTAATTTTTGAAATTTTTAATTTTTAAAAATTTGACTTTTGTTAAAAAATTATTTAATGGTCGAAAAATCTCAAAAGTTTTTCTACTAACACATGACATGTTTATTTATCACAAAAAAAAATTTAAACCTAAGGAAAATCAAACAGAAAATTTATGAAAAATAATTTTACCAATAATATTAATAAATCAAATAAATTAATTTCTAACAATTAAATCTCAAAAAAATCTAAATGTCAAAACAGATTTTAAAATCTAATATAAATTTTTACATACTGTATTCATCAGATATTTTTATAGGAATATTAATTTTTTGACATTTTATAATTTAATCCCTATGATTTCGAACATATCAATTAAGCCTTCTATAATATCTAAAATTTGAAACTTGTTAGAAGTTTAAATTTGAGTATGTTTGATTCTTTTCTAACATTTTTATTTGATCTTTTAATTTTTATTTTCAATCTTAATTTTTTCAAAATATTCTAGTGAGCATGCATACTATTTCTTTGAATTTATATATTTGGTACTAGTTTTACATAAAGTTCTAGATAACATTTTAATAGCATCATATATTTAATCAAAAGATAAGAGTAGTACCTCACTTACCATGTTAGATTCGTAGGTAGATATCTCCCTACTAAAGTGTCTTCATTGTCTTCTTCTTGGTAATTAATCATTAGTGCTAATTCGGTGTATTCCTCGATCTTTGACTTTTTTGATGATAACTTGCTCTATGTTACTTTGAGATTCCGTTGCTTGTACCTTCTTAATCCTTTGTCCTTTTCTTGTTTTTATACTTCAATCTTGGACAATTGTCCATGATGTGACTTTCTTCGTCACAATTGTAGCACTTTATGTTTCTTTTCTTCTTCCTCCAAAGTAGCTTCGTCGCCTGATTCTTATCAAAACCATTAGTTTTAAAAAATTGACTCATTTTCCTTACCATATAAGCCTCCTGATCTTCGTCAAGGGATGACTCTGAATCTGGTTCAATCTTCTTGGCTTTTAATATTAGGTTCTGACTTGACATCTCTTCATTTTTTGAGCCTGAACATCTTGATTCGTATAATTCAAAAGGAAAAAACAATTCTTCTAAAATACTTACCTCGAGGTTTTTCGAAATATAATACGAGTCTACAATCGAAATTCACTCTTGAGTTCTTGGAAAAGAATTTAGAGTGTATCTGATTGAGTCTCGATTTATTACCATTTCTCCAAGGTTGGTAAGCCCAGTTATCAGCTCCTTAAGCTTTTCATGCAAATAAGCCACCTTTTCTCCATTTTCCATCCGGAGATTGGTTAGTTGATTTTGAAGCATGTCCCGTCTTGCTAGTTTGACCTCTGAGGTTCCTTCATGAAGCTGTAGAAACTTCTCCCAGAGTTTTTTTTAGCAAGGTTGTAAATGCCAATTCGGTTGACTTCCTGAGGAGATAATACACTTAGCAGATGGAATTCTACTTTACCATTAGTTACAAAGTCGGTTTGCTGCTTCTTGTTCCAAAAGTGCTCTTTCTTTTCTTCTTCATTCTCGTCTTTTGGTGCTTTAAAATTATATTTAATTATTAAAAAAATATCAAAATCAATTTTAAAAAAATACCTTAATTCGTTGCTTCTAAAGCATGAACTCCCCCTTAAATGTAGATCCACTACATTAACGACCCCCCTAGTGTCGGCCCTATAGATATAGATGGAGGTATATCTAGGTACAAAGGTGTCAGACGCATGGTGGGATAAACCTTAGGTCGTCAGTTCCTGATAATCGACCCCTGACCATTACGTCAGATATGTCATGCGTCCACCGTCTATGCTACGCCCTCGGGGCAATGAACTCCCCCCTAAACTTTGATGGGTGAACGCTTAATCTGACTATTCTTGTTGTTACTGTAGTTGGCGCTAGTTTTTCTAAGGCGGTTGTACTATGATATTACTTGTTAGGATCGGTGGACCAGCTAAAAGGGGGTGAATAACCTATATGTTAGCAATTTCTCTTGGTAACTTACTTTTAGCAAGGACACGTTAATTAATTATAAAGAAATATAAAAGAAAGTAGAGGACTAAGGATTACTTGATTATAACCTGGGTCGTTGTTAATCCAAGGTTGTGGGAAAAGTTCCTTATAGCAGTTGAAAGCTTACAATAAATTACTGAAGTTAAGAATATGTGTATATCTTAAACTTCAAGCTCAAGAGATCTTTTTGTAGCCTCCCGGTCGAAGTGACCATTTGCTGATGTGGTGGCTTCCAGGCGCTTTGAAGCAATACGAGCGACTAGACTCAGTCGATGTTGATCCACTTAGCAACGGTATGTTCAACAGCTCTCGACATCTAGGCTCTTGGTAGCAATCCAAGCGTTTGGAATCTACTGTCGTGTACTCTGTGTTGATCCACTTTGGCAATGACTCTGTTGACATGGCCACTCATTCAAGGCGCTTAGAATTGATTCAGGTGCCTAGAATCTGATCGCCTGGAATTAATCCAAGTCCCTGGAATTGTTAACTCAGAAGTTGACCAATCTTCATTTCAGTCGCTTGAGTGATGCTCCAAACATCTAGAATTGAGCTCACCCGAACGCAACTCCATCCTCCTTGAGCAGACTTCCTCCCGACTTCTCGGCCCTCGGATGCACCTCGCACGTTCTTCTCTCTCCATTGGTGTACTCTTTTGTAACTTCTCGTCTCTCGGATACACTAAGCCCGTTGGTTTCCTTCTTGTGCCATTCTTCTTGCTCACTACGTTTTCCTCTTGATTTCTTGTGTTCCTAAGTTCCTACACATTGAGACATAAGACATCAAATCCGCAAGGTCTAACTTAACTCAGTTGATCAACATCAAAACCTACCCGATGTATTTACACTATTCTTTAACAAGTTTTTTCATACTGTAAAAATCATTGTGCAATATATGATCACGCGACAATGTCTCTCCAATAACTTGAACAAAAATATTAAAACAATCTTGCGACATATTATGCTTTGTCTTGACATTCAACAATCTTGCAGTTAGAGATAATATAGTTCGATGGTCACAACCAGCCCACAATGGTTCATCTGTAACACTCAACACTTCTTGAAATTAGAGATAAGCTCGATCAGCATCTGGTACTTCTACCTCCTCCAATGGTGAAGTATATGTAGTAAACATTTGTTCAACTATTGGAGGACAACTAGAACTTGGCCTCAGTAGCCAGCCAGCCATAGCAGCGGTCAGCCGGTCACATCGGCTAGCAATAGTGAAACGCCAACCAACAATAATGGTCGGACACAATGGCCGATCATAGTGCGGCTAACCGGCCTCAGCGGCCGATTGGGCATCGTTGTCGTCGCACAGGAGTGGGAAGGGGAAAGGAGAGGGGAGGAAACTTACCACCACACCTCTCCAAGCTCATGAAAGTCGTCGTCGTCGGATCAAGGGAGTTGGGGAGGGATCAGGGAGATTTGGGGAGGGGCTGGGATAAGTTGTTAAATTAGGATTTAAATTCATCAGTAATTTGGCCACGAATTTGAATTCATCACCAAATTGACGACGAATACTAAACTTGTTGCCAAATTAGTGAAGAATCATGGATTCATCGCCAAATTTAAAACATCATCACCATAGGCGGGATATCAAATTTTGCGATGAATCCTTAATTCGTCGACGATTTTGAGAAAATATAGGATTTGTCGTAAAAACGGTGAATCTATTAGTGCAATTGATTTTATGCCTTATTCGAATTTCATGGAATTACAGAATGACTCGGAATCGCCTGGGCAATCGATTAACCAATTGATTAGAGGTTAATCTATGACTTTCCTAAGTGTCTTGAATTGCGATGAATCCCAAATTCGTCCTAAAATTGCCGACAAATGCTGAATTCGTCCCAAAATTGGTGACGAATCGTGAATTCATTGGCAAATTTGAGATCCTGGCCTAGTTCTAATGTGGCCAAAAAAATCATTAAATTGGTAATAAATTTTGCGATAAATATAATCTTAGCGACGAATTTTGTGACGAAATAATTGTGTTACTAATTCAGGGATAAATTTATTTTTGTTGTAAATTTCTTTACTAATTAACGATGATGGTTGTTTTCATTGCAAATATCATTGATCTACGATAAATATTTTTTGTCACTAAATTATCATTTTTTAGTGTTTGAATATTTGTCAATATCAAAATTAAGTTTGATTATCTGATGCTGCAAATTCAAAACCTCCCCTATTGATCATCTAAATCTTGTAGGGTAGTTCTTGTCGAGATTGAGGAGGTGAATGCCTCCGGCCCGATCTCACTTGAACAATAGTATGATTCCTCATACGCTATTATTTAAATTTTTATAATTTCACTTATCATTTAAACGCAGAATGAAATAAGACTTATACGGGAGGAAATAGTTGTGATATTGAAAATGAAAATCAATGATTTAAAGCAAAGCTTCCCATCAAAAATAGAGGAAGGTAATATATATTTTAATTATTCAATTTTTTATAAATTGAATAATTAGTTTTTATTTATTTATCTGGTTAACATTGATATATTTTTTTTAGGTAAATGTAATGAAAGAGTTAGCAAATAGTTTGTTTTACTATTTTCACCCTTGGATTTGTAATATATGCTTATCCGTTTTTTTTGTGTTGATAGGATGTTATAGTACTCATAGAGAGATGCAAAGGATCTTCTATAAAGACCAAATCAATTTTAAAAAAATCTAAAATAAAAAAAAATACTTGGTAAATTTCTAAGACAAGGAATCTATAAATCCCTAACTAATTGATAAATCTCTCATGATACTGTTATTATTGAAAAACTTTATTGATTTAATTTTTACTGAATTAATCGATATTTTATAGATTCAGTTTGTTCGATTTTTATTAAAAATTTTGATCTATTTCGTTAGTAAAAAAATAATTTATTCAATTTTAATTAATTCAATTTAATTTTTAATCAAATTTTAGGCTGAGTTGGAGTACTTATATAGTCGCTTCTCTTTAGCACCTAAATTTCAAGCTTAGGCTTCATGGATTTGATGAAAATTGAAACTGTTTCTAGGGTGGAAAACATCTTGAGGAAAGTATAGATTTTCTTTTGTATGCATTAATGTGGTTGGAAAGTTATTTTTGGTGTTGGGTGAAAATGTCAAATGGAAAAAGAATATCCTAACACCTGAACTTAACCCCAAAGTAAACATTTGTTTGAAATGTTAAGAAACCTTTCATTTTAAAAATAAAATTATTAATAGATATATTATTTTTTTATGCAATGATTTTTCGGGTTTTAAATTTTTTATCTATTTAATTGTTATATATTTCTTTTAGAAGGTGTTTAATTTAAATTGTCATATATAATTTTAATTATGTAATTATCATATAATCACATAATCAATGGTAGCAAAAGATAATATGTTTGCCCCCAACACCTCCTCTATAATAACATAATCAATGATAGCAAAAGGTAAATATGATCGCTACAGTACCCTGCTATAAATCACATAATCAAGATTATAAAAAATAAAACATAATCTACTAGAAAAAATTTAGAAAAAACCCTGAATTCCATAAAATTTCATACTTATAAGATAATCACATTCTGAATTATATCCCACATTTAAAAATTACTTATTATTTAAATTAAACAGAATTAAATAGATAATTAATATTATCAATAACAATTTTCAATTAAACAGGTAGATAAATATTTAATTATTATTATTATTGTATATTTGTTTTATTTCTGGAATAAGCAGGGTCCAAAATGGGTCAACATGCACATATTTTATGTACTTTTTATTTCATATATATTTTTATTTAATTTTCAATTTTTAAAATTAATTATTTATCTATCTTGTATTTTTCTGTATAAAAATATTTTTTAATTCATAGTTATGTTGTCATAGTATAAATATTTTTATACTTGAAATTCCAAGTTTTTTTATAAAATTGTTATTTTCTAATTAAGCTTTTCACCGTATTCTTTACCAGTAATATCCTTTCTAATTTTATATAATTCAATAAAAAAAATACATTTTTTGAATCGACTCAACAAATCAAGCAGTTCGATGTATAGATAGACAACCATATAACAGATCGAGCTAAACAAATTTGGTGAATTAAATGACAAATCATGCAGTTCGATGGATAGATAGACAACCATATAACAGATCGAGCTAAACAAGTTTGGTGAATTAAATGCGTCAAATTAATAATTGTTTGCTATTGATGGAGATATTTCATGCTCGTGAAGAATTTTAGTTAAAAATTAAAAGGTCTCCTTAATTATTAAAATCATTGTTTTTTAAAAATAAAAAACATCTCACTAGTCTATAATTTAGTCAAAATTATTTTAAAATATAATTACTATTTAAACATAACTATGGTAGCTATTAACTATTAATAATTTTAACAAGGTAGTAAAGAATTTTTTTATATAAAAGTTCCTATATATAAATTTTTAATCAAGTTGAACATATTTTTTTTAACACTAATAATTACTCCGTAGCTGCTACCAATGATATTAGAATAATGATATTTTTATATAAAAATACGTACAAGAATTTGTACTTGTTTATATTATCATTAATCAAATATTTGAAGGAAAACCAAATATCTATTTGGTTACCAAATTAAATAATACATATTCCTACTTCATTACTCATCATTTCACTCTCTTGGTAATAACTTAGATCAATTGGTAAGGCCTTGGTTCTTGTTGCACATGGTCTGGATCAGTTGTTCTTTTCGGAGTTTATCACTTCTTTTCTTCTAAGAAACTATATTTTATATTAACTAATTTTTTTTCATTAAAAAAATTATTTTCCTAGAACCAAGAATATAATGAATCTCCAAATATTAAAGCACAAGTAGTTGAAAATGTTTGTTTAGGCCCCTTTATTTTTCCTATTACACACCCTATTTCTAACTAGGGCTATCAACAATATATCGTTGTATTTCCTTATATGATTCGTACAATATCTTGTACCTCTAGTAGTTGTATAGATGGTTCCTTCCCATCATTTGATTCTCAACAATATATTAGTGACTCGTGCATTATATTCGATCGCTAATATAACGACTGAATATAATTTTTTATTGCTAAATTAATTTTCGGTCTCTAATTTAGTCACTAAAATTAGCGACCGAATTAAATTATTTAGCGATCAATCAAATTAAGTAACCAATTAAAAATTATATTGCTAAAATTAATGACAGTAGAATTAATGACCAATTATTTTAATCGCTAATAGGTGTTTTTCTTGCGGGGCAAAAATGTCACAAGTAATAGGGTAGTGGTCTGAAAACATTAGAATAAAGCATAACACCAAATGGGTAGAACTTCTATCAGCATTCAAAGGTCAAGAGATAAGGTTAGGTAGAGGTGTTGAGTTTCCTTGTATACTTGATTGTAAGATATTATACTGCTCTAAAAATGTAGAATTCCATAAAGCCACATATACTGTAATTATCTTCATTAAGCAATTGGATATTATCTAAATTATGACATTCAACAATATAAATTGAGTGAGAAAAGCCAATGGTGCAAGAAAGCATTTGCTATGGGGTTTGGTCACCTTGACTATGATATCTAGGCACCATCACTATTAGAAAAACTACTTTTTAATGATAAAATATTATGACAGTATTAAATACCGTTGTTATTGGTGGTTTAACAATGAATGGATTTATTGCATATCATTGATGTAATGTATTAATGATAGTATTTTATCATATCGTTGATGCATTGTCATCAACGACCGTGTTTTCTATTTCAGTCATTAATGTCATGTCTTTAATGACAGGATTATATATTGCAAGACCTTCAATGACGGGTTGAGAAAAAATTCTAATAGAAACTCAAAGACACAAAACTATCTCTTTGTCCAACGGTTAAGATGGTACAAACGTTTTGACTGAAATCAAATTAAACGAAGCATCGAATCCCTTAATCCTTTCCTTGTAAAACCCTATCCCGTCCCGTGTCCCCATCCGTCTTTACGGATTTGAACACGTGACGACTCCTTATAGTCCCTTGCAAGTTGTAACTTGCAGTTTCGTTGTCGCAGAGAAGCTCTCTTGAGAGATCAATAGTTCGGCAGTGATAAGGAATCCCTGATCTCCAAGCAAATCCCACTAGTCCTACAATCCTTGATCTCCAAGCTCTATTTGATGTGAGATTTTTTGCTTCCTTTCCTTCTATTTCCTCTACTTTTGTGGTTTGCAAGGTAATGCATGTGCATCACAAGATGATGAATGAGTTCTAAGAATAATATAGACATGGATGAATGAGTGTTCACCTATTCCCTCATATATTCCATAGAAGTTGTTGGACCCCTAGAATCTGATTACTTGAAAAGAAGATACAAAGGAAAGGATGGAAAGCAACACAAAACATATACACAAATTACAAAGCTCCAAAAACAAAGGTCGCCTTAGGTATCTTATCAACCAAGGAACTATGTTGTATTTAAAAAAGTTTGTGATTAACTATGTTTATATATGTAGAGTTTTGTTTTTATTATGACTAGTTTGTCTATGGAACTTTGAGTTTCTTGATTTACAAGACTTTGGCCACTTTATTAATAAATTAAATTTCACAACTTGTGATTTAGCATTTGATATATGATTCTAGTTAGGAAATTCTTTGTTTGATCTTTCAATGTTTCCTTAAACCTTTTATATCAGTTGATCTTGAACCTTGTGGCTAGTGTCAAAGGACAAAAATTCTTGATGCAACTGAGAATTTTTATTTATTCAATACATTTTCCTTACATGATTACATTTTTACTTGGATTTTGTCATTACTATGTTTAGTGATTATTTTGTCTTGCTTTGCATCTTACTGAATCTTAGAAGGGATTTTCTTATATGATGCATGTATTGTACAAATGAAGAATTGGTCAGCAAAGATGCTCCAGTGGTTTGCAAATACTTACCACAAGTACTGAAAGATTCTTTTTCACAATCTGCATTTTCTCCACTACTTAGCGATCTTATTTCTATGTTCAACAACAGAATGAAGATGGATGGTATCCGTCTATGAAGTTTAAGATCTCATCAACAGACATACTAAGTAGGAAAAGTCTTTCAATAGTAGAAGTTAATGAAAAGCTACCAAATAAGTTTCATGGTCGCAATTGAAATTATTCCAAAAGACTTTTGGAATTTCATTCCAAATGTTTCTTTACAGCCAGGGTCAAAGCCAAGGAAAATTGATCTTACACCATATCAGGTAACAATAGAACATAAGTTATTTGATTCATTAAAGTCCAGTTTTCCTTATTGGTCCTTATTGGTTATGTTATGCAATATGCATGTTGTACATTTTGAGAACTAGCTTATCAAGAGTTTTAGCACTTCCTAGAAAGTTAATGTACAGATTTCTTTCTTCCTTTTTTGTTGTTGCATGAATGCATTCTACTAAGTCAAGAATAATGGGATTATAACTCATGTATTGACCGACCCTAGGCAAATCTAATTTTGTAGTCTCATCTAGTGATTGAACTATTGAGTCATACCGATTGGCATGGACAACATTTTCGGTGCTGCCTTTCGAGTGACATGCATGGATTTTTGTGAGGCTCTGATGAGTTGGATTCTAAAAAATGTTCATGTTGAAACTATATTTATGCAACTTTTGTTTATCTATAGTAATCTTTCATGTTTTATTTTTACACTTCACATAAGTATAGAAAATGCTAATACATGTCCATGAGTAATCAGTTGAGGGTGTATTGGATGATGTGCGCTATATAATCCTAAACATCAAGTTCAAACGGACACTAGTTACTGTCTAATGTGCAAGTAACTACATCGACTTTAGATACTATTAAAGGTTAAATTAGTTACTTTAAAATTTTATTATTTTTTGTCTATTATTTGATAATGACAATGAGTAATTTTGTTCATTTCAAATTGCCAATGTTTCCTAGGCACACAAGCTATTGGTGAGGAACAATAGAATGAAAGCTCGTCTTGGTGATTGACATTGACTGGTATTCTCTAAAACCCTTTTCTTGCTTTGTTATAATGTTATTGAATATGTTGCTATAATGTTAAACAACTATTGGTGTAATATTGGAAAGTTGTTGAACATTATAAAGTGTTGGTGATTTTGTACACTATTGGAATTCTTAAAAGATATGAAATTGTAGTACAAATAAATTGTTCCAATAAATTAGATTTAGTGTAGAAATGTTTGTGTTAAATGTTGTTTAATATGTACTATTTATCTCTTGTTCAATTATGATCTCTTTTGTTTGTTGAAATTAAATTGTAGGTTTAAAATTATGTATATGAAGATTTTTAAGTTTTTTTAAAATATCTTATTGTGATACTCATTTTTTTTTAATATTTATTATAGGTACGGGAGGTTTGAAGCAAAATAGGCTTTTTGAAGCTTTTGACAATGTCAATATTTTGCATACACAGGTTTTAGACAAATGAATACTTTTGATACGATGTTAATTTTACAAGTTTAATAATGTATACATTATGGATGATACTTTAATATATGTGGTATTTTGATTTTTATTAACATTTATTAATATATTTATAGAAAATATATACATTTTCTTTTTAATTAATATTTTGACCGAACAAGTAAATTGTGTATAGATACTAATGACGAAAAATACTTATATAATGACGATTGTTGTTACTGTTAATGATAGTATACTAAACCATCGTTAAACAATTAAACGATGTTAAATTACTAAGTTGATACATATAACCGTCGTTATTGTTATTAACGACAATACATATGATCGTCGTTGTTACCATTAACGATGGTATATACTATCACCGATAATGGCAGTGTATACCGTCGTTAAGAATTATTAACGAGGATATTTTTTTCCCGTGACTAAATTTCTCAACGGATAATTTTGCGACAACTTCCTATGATATCTAGTACCGACGTTGATGAACTTTCACAACAAGAATTCCCCTTTAACAATAGAAAATTTCGTCGTTAAAGGATCTTTTTTAGTAGCGTTATTCTAAAACATTTAAATACTTACATATTCATAAAAGTAATTATCAGGGTTCTATGAAATTTATATATACAAAAACATGATAATAAACAAACAAATAAAAGTGCATTTAAGTATTGTGTGTGACCGACTCTTAAAAAAAATCTGAGGGGTCGTTTGGTTTAGGGGAATAAGAGTGAAGAATGGGAATATCAATCATTGATTGTCATTGTTGATGTTTGTATTACATGAATGAAAACACAAATAAGGGAATGAATCCTTATAATTGGGTAATGACTCATTCCCATGTCTTCCCCCTTCAATGAGCCATTACCCTATTTTCAACAATCAAAATATTTCCTTATTCCAAAAATACCCTTGATCCAAAACTAAAATTTTTCCCCTTAATATCAAATATCAAAATATATTTGTTTAA
>JBBMJZ010413110.1:4861975-4874690 GCA_037833815.1 Zingiber zerumbet
AGGCGCCTTCAACACCATCCAAGGTGCCTTCAGCTCCATCCGAGGCGCCTTCAACTCCTCTTCCCAGACTTCTTCTGGCTTGCACCCATGGCGCCTCCAAGCTCCATGGAGGCGCCTCAAACACTGTTCATCCGAGGCCTAACTTGTGTTTTTGGTACCTGCAAGATGTGTTAGTCCTAAAATGCCTGCAACACAGAGTTAGTACATAATAACAATATGAATATGAAAGTTCGACAGTCTCCGAACTGTTCGGGTCTGACTTCGAATTTCCAACCAAAAACCCTAGGTCAACCCGACGCCTACTGTTCCCTCTGCGAGGAACGCGTCCTCACCTACTCCTCTCAGGAGAGTTATCTGTTGCCAGTATGATCCTCCAGATCGACTGGACTTTTGCTCGCCGCTCGATACTTCCGGACTTTCTGCTGGATGCCCGCTCCCCGGCCCATCCAGTCTTCCACCTGGTTCGCGACACTAGGACTTTTCACCTAGGGTTACCACCCGCTAGGACTTTTGCCTAAAGCCCTCGACCCGCCAAGACTTTCCGCATAGGGTTACCACCCCCTATGACCTAGGGTTACCACTCCCTAGGGTTTTCCACCTGCCTAATTGCAGCTAGGACTTTTACCTAAGTACACTTAGGACTTTCCTGCAATCTCATTCAAACTGTTAGATCGCAAAACAACTTAACTTTGAACCCTTTGCCATTATCAAAACACAAGTTTGATCGTCGGATGCTTCCTGCACCAACATGTCATGCGTGCGGCGATATGTGATGAGTGTCACGCGGTTAGTGATATGTGATGAGTGCCAAGCGGGCATCGATATGTAAGCAATGTCGAGCGGGAGGCGATGCGGTTATGCAAGGAATGTCGCACGGGTGGCGATTTATGATGAGTGTTGAGAGAGCGATGATATGTGATGAGTGCTGAGCGAACGACAATATGTGTTCAGTGTTGAGTGAGTGGTGATTTGCAAGTGCTGAGCAGGCAGCGCTATGTGATGTGTGTCGATCAGGTGGAAGTCATGCCCAGTAAATGGGTGCTGCGAGCCATGCCCAAGTGAGAGTGCTAGGAGTCATGTCAAAGTGAAAGTGCTGGGACAACTGACCGAATGGTCATTGGGTGTGTGGGTCATGCATGCTTATAACTCGTAACTGTGGTGAGAGTCTAGATAACTGACTAGATGGTCGTTGAGCGCGTGAGCCATGCACGCTTATAACCCGCATATGATGTGAGAGTTTGGGATAGCCAACTAGATGGTCGCTAGGTGCTTGAGTCATGCACGCTTATAGCTCACAGTTAAGGCGAGAGTCTAGGATAGTCAACTGGATGGTCATTTGGCACGCGTGAGCCATGCACACTTATAACTTGTAGCTGAGACGAGAGTCTGGGATAGTCGACTGGATGATCATTAGGCGCATGAGCCATGAACGCTTATAACTCACAGCTGAGGCTAGAGTCTGGGACAGCTGATCAGATGATCATTGGCAGTGTGAGACATGCACACTTATAACTTGTAGCTGAGGCGAGAGTTTGAGACAGCTGATTAGATGGTGATTGGGTGTGTGAGCCATGAATGCTTATAACTTGCAGCTGAGGCGAGAGTCTAAGATAGCCAACTAGATGGTTGTTGGGTGCGTGAGCTATACATGCTTATAAATTGCAGCTAAGATGAGAGGCTGGGATAGCTGACTAGATGGTCGTTGGGTGTATAAGCCAAACATGCTTATAACTCACAGCTGAGGTGAGAGTATGGGACAGCCGATCGGATGGTCGTTGGGCGGGTGAGCCATGCACGCCTATAACTTGTAGCTGAGGTGAGAGTCTGGGACAACTGACCGGTTTGTCATTGGGCACGTGAGTTATGAAAGCTTATACTCGTAGTTGTGGCGAGAGTTTGGGACAACTGACCAGGTGGTCGTTGGGCGCGTGAGTCATGCACGCTTATAACTCGCAGCTAGCTGAGGTGAGAATCTAGGATAACCTACCAGATGGTCGTCGGACGTGTGATCCATGCATGCTTATAACTCGCAACTAAGGTGAGAGCTTGGGACAACCGACTTGATGGTCATTGGGTGCGTGAGCCATGCACGCATATAACTCACAGCTGAGGCGAGAGTCTTGGATAGTCGACTAGATGGTCGTTGGGCATGTGAGTTATGCACTCTTATAACTCACAATAGAGGTGAGAGTCTGGGATAGCCTACCATATGGTCATTGGGTGTTGAACCATGCACACGTCTAACTCGTAGTTGAGACAAAAGTTTGGGACTGTCGATCAGATGGTTGTTGGGAGAATGAGCCATGCGCGCTTATAACTGACAGCTGAAGTGAGAGTATAGCTAATCATATTGTCGTTGGACGCGTAAGTCATGCACGCTTATAACTTACAACTAAGGCAAGAGTCTGGGATAGCTGACTAGATAGTTGTTAGGCGCGTGAGCCATGCACGCTTATAAATTGCACTTGAGACCAGAGTCTGGGACAACAAATCGAATGGTCGTTAGGCGTGTGAGCCATACACAGTTATAACTCGCAGTTGAGGTGAGAGTTTGGGATAGCCAACCAGATGGTCTAGGGCGCATGAGACAGACATGCTTATAACTCACAGCTGAGGCGAGTGTCTATGACATTTTCATTAGATGGAAATTAGTACAAGTACATAATGCTTTCAAGTGTGGTAAGGTTGGAGGTAATTTGGCTAGAGCCTAAGCCTTGATGGTCGTTTAGGGCCAGTACTATATATCATACTCATTCAGCTCGGTTGTCCACTTAATGAATTCACCGAATGCTTCTAGGTTGATGAGAACCCTTCCCAGGGAGCTATTGGTGAGAACCATTACTAGGTGGGCAAGGAAGTATGGTCGTAAACGGCGAGCGGTCAAGACCAATCCGTAAGCCAACTTCTCGAGCTTAGTATAGCAGGACTCAATACCTTTTAATAGATGACTAAAAGAGTACACTAGCTATTGTATATTATTATGTTATTTGACTAGGACTGCCCCCACAACCTCCTTAGTGGCCGACAAATACAACCAGAGTGATTCTCAAGAGACAAGTTTAAAAAGAGAAGGCATGACTTCTAAGTGTTGCTTCAATTCTTCAAAAGTTTTGCTGCACTCCTCGTCCCACTGAAATTTTATAGCTCAGCAAAGTACTTTAAAGAATAGGAGGGTTTGGTCGACATACTGAGATATAAATCTAGAAAGCGTCATGATTCTACCCCTAGACTTCAAATTTCTCCCGATCTATTTTCAAAAGATCTTGTCTATCATCCTTTGATATGTTGCTCTTGCATTTTTTAGTCTGAATGACATAATTTTGTAATAGAAAATACCATCCGAGGTGATGAAACTAACCTTCTCCAAGTCTTTCCGGGTGAGAAGGATTTGGTGATATCCCTGATAAGCATCTAACATGCAGATCAACTCACTTCTCGAAGTAGAATCCACCATATGGTAGATTCGGGGAAGTGGATAACAATCTTTTTGGGACTTCCCTTGTTAAGGTCATGAAAATTGATGTCTGGTTTGGGTACCAGGATTACATTGGCGAGCCATGAGAGAAATTGCACCTCCCGGACGTGTCCAACTTGTCGACTTCCCATCAGATAATTTTATTCTGGTCCGCTAAGAAATCTCTTTTCTTCTACTTGATCGACCGGGAATTGGGAACAAGGTGGAGCTTGTGCTCTATAATAGTTAGGGGCATCCTTGTGAATTCCCATGTAGACCAGGCAAAGATATCCCGGTTCCGAGTTAAACAATCCACCAGGCTCTTCTCGGTATGTGGTGAGAGGTTGGCTGCTATCTTTGTAATACTTTTTGGTTGGTTGGGATGTATTTGTACTTCCTCCTATTGGATCGGCTCATCAGCTAGAGGCAACGACTCTTCTTGGCTGACTTGCACTCCTCCCTCCTGAATTTTCTGGGCCTTGTACTCTTTTATTTTTATTACATTAACATAATATTTTTCACACGGTCAGCTACTCCCCCCTTAGTTTACTAACTTGATCCTCCACTAGAAATTTTACTTTCTGGTAGAAGGTGGAGGCAGCCACATAGAAATCGTGCAGGGGCGAACCTTCCCAAGATGACGTTATAGGTGGACAGAGTGTTCGTCACTATAAATGTGCCCTTTTAGGTTCTCACCAGGGGCTTGGTACCTAAAGAGATAGCTAGTTTGATATATCCAATTGATAATATCTCGTTTCCTGTGAACCCGTATAGGACCGTGGCCATCGACTAGAGCTCACTTGCATCAAGTTGCATCTTGTCGAAGGCACTCTTGAAAAGCACATTGACAGATCTTTTAGTGTCAGCGAAGACTCTGGCCACTTGGCTATTAGCGATTATAACTTTGATGATGAGCACATCATCATAAGGGAGCTCCACTCCCTCAAGGTATTGGGGCTCGAAGCTTAAGGTCTTGGGGTCCAAAGTTGATTTTGGGTCCGACTACTTGTTCTTGGCTACAGCCGATTGCTTGAATCTCCAATGAGTGACCATGAGCCTTCCTGGCTCTAATCAAATCACCATTAGTGGGGCCTCTAGAGATCATACCGACATCTCTTACCAAGGTATTTCCCCGGTTCTCTTCTTCCCGAGTCTATTATGGCTCCTTGACTCGATCATCCGTTCGACCTCTTTGGTTTTCCATTACTCGAGGTGTGTTGGCTGGGTAACAAGAGGTGCTGGGGTTAGGATCTAATTGCTCCAAGAACTACGGCACGATTTCAAGAGATGGTAGGCCCCGCTGAGCCTCTCGGCACATTTCACGAGCGAGTTGATAACAATCTCTTGTGTCATAGGTCTTGGACTGATGGCAAGTGCAATATTGAGGTATCCACTAGAGGGGTTCATTAACAGAGGTCCAAATGGCCTCGACATGTTGTTCCGCTCTCGCTTCTCAGACTAGCGTAAGATTCGGTCAAGGGTCTCTGGGGCGTACTAGAGATGGTGGTTGTTTCCTATCAGTTAGAGCTAGGGCAGTCACCTCCTTCTTTCAGGCGATTTGGGCTTCCTCTACATTAATGTATTCAATGACCTTCCTTAATAGGTCATTGAAGTCCTATGTGGGCTTTCTGATGAGGGTTCGAAAGAATTCTCTTTCTAAAATGCCTTGAAAGAAGACACTTATTAATATTTCAAAAGTGGCAAATGGAACATCTAGCGCCACTTGGTTGAATCGCTTGATGTATGCTCGCAAGGATTCCTTGGTCCCTTGCTTGAGCGTAAATAGACTCGACTAGTCTTTTGATATCTCCTGCCACTAGCAAAGTAGTGTAGAAAGGCTTTTCTGAATTCCTTAAAATGTGTAATAGGATTGGTAGTCGGTCGAACCATCTCTGTACCGAGCCTGATAGAATGATCAGAAACACTGGGTATTTTATTGTGTCGCTATAGTGGTATAGTAGAGCGGTGTTTTTGAATCTTCGGAGGTGATCTTTAGAATCGGTGTTACCTCCATACTCTCCAATCAACAAAGGATGGAAATGCTTAGTTAGCTTTTCATCTAGTACTATTAGGGTCGATTTGTAGCTAGAGGGGGGGGGTGAATAGCTCATTGCGCTCGTTGTCTTGCTTCCTGATGATGATATGCAGCGGAATGAACTCGAAACAAGACTCACAACGCTAACACAAGGATTTACTTGGTATCCACCTTAAGAAGAGGTGACTAATCCAAGAATCCAGCCCTCACTCACTCATCCACTATAAAAACACTCCTTCTCAGTAACTACGAAGGCAGAGAAGCCTTGTACAAACTCTTACACAGACAATACAAGAAGAAAGAAATACAAGCTAACACAATATCAAATCTTACAAGATTTACAATGAGGAAACTCTAGCTTGCTCTCTTTCTTGTGTGGAACGCCTCTTGACCTTGGAAGTACAGTAACACTTTGCTCCATGACAACTTCAAGAACTGGCGTAAAACCTGTGAGAAATGATCACAAGGAGTGAAGAGAAAAGAGGTTACGAATCACTGCGAGGAAGAGGGCTTTTGTGCGCTTCCTTTGCAACAGTCATATCTCAATCGATTGACCAATTGATTAAGGAGGCTTGAATCGATCGATCGATTCAGAGTGCCTTTGTGCTCTGCTGGAAAAGGCCTGAATCGATCGCCCTAACGATTCAGCCTTTCTTGCATCTCACAAGAATTCCAACCCCCAATCGATCGACTGATCGGCTGATCGACTGACGGTGCCCAATTGATCGGCTGATCGATTGGGGAAGCTTCTGTGCTCACGATTCAGGCTCCCAATCGATTGGGCTACTGTTGATTGCAGCACTCTCCCAATAGATCGGCTGATCGATTGGGCTTTGGTCCAACCGATCGGCTGATCGATTGACCACCCTTGACTTGCTTAGGGTCCCCAATTCCAACATCCAATCAAACGTGACCTGTTGGAACTCCTCATGCCTAGCATCCAGTCAACCTTGACCTGTTGGGACTTCTTCACCAAGTGTCCGGTCAATCCTTTGACTCACTTGGACTTTTTTCCGTGTGCCAAGTGTTCGGTCAGCCTTGACCCACTTGAACTTACCATCTTGTGCCAAGTGTTTGGTCCTCCATGACCCACTTGGACTTCCTTCCACTGGATGTCTGGTCACCCTTGACCCATCTAGATTTCCTTGTGTCAAGTATCTGATCACTCCTTTGACCTACTTAGACTTCCTAGCACCAGGTGTCTGGTCAACCTTGATCCACCTGGATTTCCACATGTCTCGCTTCACTTACCAGGTTTTTCCATCTGCCTAGCTTCACTCACTAGGACTTTCACCTGGCTTCACTCATCAGGATTTTCCCACTGTCTGACTTTACTCACCAGGACTTCCATCTGTCTGGTTTCACTCACCAGGACTTTCACTTGGCTTCACTCACCAGGATTTCTATCTGCCTGAATTCACTCACCAGGACTTTTTATTTGTCTGGCTTCACTCACTAGAACTTTTCCACTGCCTGACTTCACTCACCAAGACTTTCACGTGTCTGGCTTCACTCACCAAGACTTTCATCTACTTAGCTTCACTCACCGGGACTTTCAACTACCTAGCTTCACTCACCAGGACTTCCACATTCAAGTATCCGGTCAACTTTGACCTACTTGACTCTTCTTCACATCAAACTAGTCAAACCTTGATCAGAGGGGAATTGCACCAATAATCTCTCCAATCAGACGATTGCACATGCAATCTCCACATATTGCCAAACATCGAAACCCAAACATCAAGACTCAAACTTGAGCCAACTCAAGCTTAGTCATCCTGGTCACCCTTGACCCAAGGATATTACACCAACAAGTACCTCTTGAGAGAAAGGTACACTGGGTTACTCAGGTGATTCTTGAGTGGTAGGAGTCTTAGCTTGCATTAGGTCCTTCTAGGGTGAATTCTCTGTTGAGGAGGCTTGTGACGGCTCGATTTTGGCACAACCCTCAGCGGGTGCTTGAAAAAATGATCGGGGGAACTCAAAAAACTATTTTTGCTTGGATCTTTTCTTAGATATAGGAAGTTCTTCTAATGAGGTCGCAAGTGCTCAGTATGGGTGAGAATCAGTGGTTTGTTTGGGGATAAGTATGTGCCTTAGCATTCGCAAATAGCTCGTATTCTTCCGGTCATGGCAACATTGATTTTACCTACTACTTTCATCTTTAAGTTTCAGAATAGTTGAATGTGTTTCCCAGAAGCTAAGTAGATGGGTTGCCGATGAGGTGGCAGGAATGTTGATGGAGGAAAAACTTTTAGCTGGGAGCTGTAGACCTACGTACACAACAGGTAGAGCCAACGAGAATATTAGAGAAAGAACCAGGTAGGGGGGGTCCCTAGCGTAGGCACTTCAATGGTCAAGTTAGAATGGTAGCTGAGTGAAAATGGATAAAAAATAAATAGTAGAACAGTAATGTGGATGCATGTGAGTGCGCGCGTGCCTGACCAACGGAGAGGGTCTCCTTTTTATACTACCTCTCATAACCTCTTTAATAATGAGGTGTCAGAGAATGCCAGGTGTCAGAATATGTCGGGTAGTGGAGGATGTATGACAACCTTTTTCTAAATAGAGGAATATTCTGTTGTACGTATATGTCCGAGTAGAGGAATATTCCCTGGTGAGTAGCTATTATTCTCTAATAAATGATTGTGATCCTCTGACAAGGTTGTCTCCTAGAGGGAGTTCGACTAGCTATAGTGTCTGTTGGGTTTATGCTGGGAGTTATGCCCAAAAGAAGTGGAGAACTGAGCTCCAGAGATCCGACTGACTCTAGTGTTGGTTGGGCTTATATTAGGAGTCATGTCCATGAGAAATAGGAAACTAAGCCCTAGAAATCTGATCGACTTTAGAGTAGATCGGGCTTATGTTCAGAGTCATGTCTATAAGAAGTGGAGAACTGAACCCTAGAGGTCTTACCTGCTCTAGGGTCGATTGGATTTATGTTCGGATTCATACCCATGAGAAATGGGGAACTGAGCCCCGAAGGTTCCACCGGCTATAGTGCCAGTCGAGTTTATGTTGGGAGTCAAGCCCATAAGAAGTAGGGAACTGAGTCCCGAAGGTCTGACTAGCTCTAGTGTTGGTTGGATTTATGCTGTAAGTTATGTCCATGAGAAGTAGGGAACTAAGATTTAGAGATCCGACCGGTTCTAGGACTGGTTGAGCTTATATTGGGAGTCATGCTGATAAGAAGTGGGGAACTGAGCCTCAAAGCTTCGAGCCGGTGAAGGATGGAGCATCCGAGGGATCGTGGACAAGGCAGCAAAGACAAGAGTTGAAAGAAGCGCACTTTGAGGTATACACGAAGGATGACATTGGGACAAGCCGCAGACTTAAATCCATCCGAGGGATGAGAGCCAAAGGAAGAAGGTTTGAAGGCAAGAGGTCAAGGTTATGATGAAGAGTCAAGTGAGTCGTGAGGGTCCGAGTGTGAGAGAAATGTACTCGGGAAGGAGAATCCTAGGTTTAGGGTTTTACCAGTTGACTGATGTATGTACCAGTCGACTGGTGGTCGAGCTGGGGAGAACAGAATATTTCTGTTGTCTCAACAGAAGTAGATCAGTCAACTTGTGTAGGTACCAGTCGACTGGTATCAAGTCGTTGGGGCTGTAACGGTCGAATTCCATAGAGGACCAGTCGACTGGTCCTGACACCAGTCGACTGGTAACGATATAATCAGCTTGGTTGTTTTCCCCAAGCTCTATATAATGGAGCTTGGGGTGGCTGGTTTGGGTGACGAAATTAGACTTGGTTAAAGCCTAATTAGTAGTCACCAAAGTCTCAACTGCTTATTGTGTTCCAAGAGGCCTTGGTAAGAGTTGTAATGAGGTTTCTCCACCCACAAGGAGACTTGAGGTAGCCACAGTTTGTCAAGAGCTAATCCACCGACGGATAGGGATCATCCACCTTACAGACAGTCGTGGAGTATGAGCAAGTTATCTCCAAACCATGTAAACTAGCGTGTCAAGTTTGGTTTACTTTCTTGTCTTTAAATTAGCTTTCTATTTGTTATTATTTGTATTTCACTGTGCTAACATCATAGGAAAGTAAATTAGGGTCAACATCTATTCAACCCCCTTCTAGCCAGCCATCAATCCCCAATAAGTGGTATCAGAGTGAGGTCACACTTCTTCAGACTAACCGCCGAGAAGAGAAATTTTCAAGGATGGCTGACTTGATAGCTCCACTAAAATATGAAGGAGGAAGCTTATGGGACATCACCTATTGGATGATAAAGATGGAGGTCTTCTTCAAAATGGATTGGGACACCATGATGGTGATAAGGAGCCATTTAAAATCCAAGAGACAAGAAAGGAAAAAGACTCCCACCAAAATATTGGTCCAAGGAACAAAGATCACAATCAAAAGAAAATGAGAAGTAATATCAATTTTAATTGATAGTTTGCCTGCTAATGTGATAAATGATGTAGACGAGTACAAGAATTCTCATGACTTATGGAGCAAGATAAAGTTGGGTCTAAAAGAAGAACCTAACCCTACACACGAAAAGGAAGAGACCAAGGAGAAGGGTTCAATGGTCCAAGAAGTAGAGGAGCAATCAGAAGGTGATGTATGTTCAACTTCTGAGGAGAAGGAAGAAGAGGAATCATCCACATCATCAAAGGTTGAAGAAGAAGCCAAGACAGATAAAGAAGAGATCTTGGAAGTAGTCAACCTTGCTAGCACTTCCACTGAAGTGAAGTCAAAGTACCACATCATTTGCTTCGGGTGCAATGAGAAGGTGTTGCACCGCTGGGCCGGCTAAAAAGAGGTTTTGAATAGCCTGCCAAAAACTAAAAGCACAACCCTTCTCGAACTCTTAAACTAACACTTGCAAAATAAAATAAGCAGAAAATAATCAGAAAGTAAAAGGCACACCAGGATTTACTTGGTTACAACCGGGGAGGTTGTTAATCTAAGGAAAGTGTAGTACTAAATACTCCTTCAGGCGGAGAAGCCTCTTACAACAATGAAGCGCACAAAACAGAAGCTAAACTACAGAGGAAGCGTACAAATGTTGAAAGAATGAATTGCTTGAGTTCAATCAAAAGCTTCTGGACCAAGGCTATATTTATAGCCTTGGTCGGAGCGTCCCGAAGGGTTCTGAGCGCCCTGGGGGGATAAAACTTTATCCCCAACGTTTAGATCGTAGTTTGATGCGATCTAGTCAAATATCTAGGTTCGGGCGCCCGGAATGGTTCTGGGCATTCAGATGGTCCGGGCCCTTTGTTCCAGTTCAGTTCGCCTCGGTCCGGGTCTTCTACTACGGCTCCGCTCGCTTGGGTGATCTCTGCCATCCGGAATAGGGCTCACCCAAACTCAAGTTCTGGTCTTCTCGAGCAGTCTTCCGCTCTGGCTTCTCGTCCCTCAGAATCGTCACGTGCTTCCTTCTCATCCGCCAGCGTACTCATCCGCAGTCTTCATCCCTCGGTCGCACACCGTGTCAACCTTCTCGCTAGCTGCGTCTCTTGCTCCCCGAGCAGTCTTTCGCTCCGGCTTCTCATCCCTCGGAACCACCACACGATTCCTTCTTGTCCGCCGGCGTACTCATCCGCAGCGCCTTGTCCCTCGAACGCACTGCGTGTCGTCCTTCTCGCTAGTTACGTCTTCCGCTCGACTCCTTGTGCTCCTAAGCTCCTGCACACTTAGACACAAGGTTAAAAAACACACAGGACCTAACTTTACTTGTTGATCACATCAAAATAACCTTGGGATTCCAACAATCTTCCTCTTTTTGATGTGAGCAACCCAAGTTAAGTTAGGGTAAAATAGACATCAAAATGAAATAACTAAATCTATAACTAAGTGCAAAAAGATAGAAAAATTAGGTCTACCTCCCCCTAGACTTATACTTTTCCTTCTCTCCCTTTGATCACATAAAAAAAATGGGATTTACAAGAAAAATCTAAGGGTTAAAACTTAGAGAATTTGGAAAATTATTTCAATAATTTTCTAAAAAACATTTCTAAGTCAAAGATAAATTTCTAAGTTAAAAACAACTTTGAAATTTTTGATATTACTAAAATTTTGCAATAGTTTTCAAAAATAAGGTTTCAAAGTTAAATAAAATTCTAAGTTAGAGAATTTTTGAAAAAAAATATTTTTGAGAAAATTTCAAAAAGGATATTTAAAAGGACTTTCTAAACATTATTTAATTTTAATTGTAATGCTTTATCAGAAAGTTAATTAAACATTTCATTTCTATATTTGGTTTCCAGGCAATGGCGAGACACTAGGTCTTCTTAGTTATTAGAGCAACAACCACTTTCTAGTCAAAGTCTCATAAGGAAATTTAACATTTAATTCTCTCGCTGAAAGCGCTAAGTCTAAAGTTTTAATTTAGATCAAATTCTCTAATTTTTACATTATGATATTTAAATTTCTATTTTAATTTATCATAATTACTCAAATCTAAAGTAGAGAAATTTGAACATGCAGAAAATTATTTTATATTTTCTATTGTTAGTTTGTCAAAATCCTTTAATTGATAGGTTGTTTCTTTTAACTCAATATTCTTTGTTAATAATTTTTTAATTTCTAATTTAAAAAAATCTTTTGATAAAATAATTTTTAATTCAAAAAATCCTTTGTCAATATAACTTCTATTTTGTGAAAATCTTTTGACAAAATTTTGATTGACTTAATCAATTGATCAGGAGGTGGAGACCATACCTGACTTACCTTGTCGGCGGTTGATTCTCCCTCTGTTGAGTTGTTGTCTTCTGAAGACTCTCACCCTTTATTGATGCTCATTTGCAATGAGCTTTCTATGTCCTTAGGTTGGAGTTCTGCCGCTAGGTCTGTCTCGACACTTACTTTAGTTTCAGACTCTTCTGACGACGGATCAGTGTTGGATTCAACTTTTACTGATTCTTCGTATAGCTTCAAGAACTTTCCCCAAAGTTCTTTTGCACTTCTGTATTCTCCAACTCTGTCGAGATCTTGGGTAGGTAGTACACTTAGAAGGTGGGATTCATCCTTACTATTTGTCATGTATTCATTGCACTGCTCGTCAGTCTATTGATGTTCCTTAAGTTCTTCTCCTTCTTTGCTTTTGGGCATATCAAAACCATACATCATTATTAATGACATATTAAAATCAGTTTTAAAGTAAACCTCCATTCGCCGCTTCCAAAATGTGAACTTCCCCTCGAATGCTGGTGGATAGATGTTAGCTCCGACCATCTCGTTGCTTTGTTCGGCGGTTAGTACTCCTGAAGCGCCTT
>JBBMJZ010413110.1:4888877-4932255 GCA_037833815.1 Zingiber zerumbet
TACTCATCTGCAGTCTTCGTCCCTCGGTCGCACATCATGTCGACCTTCTCGCTAACTGCGTCTCTTGCTCCCCGAATAGTCTTCCACTCCGGCTTCTCATCCCTCAGAATCACCGCACGCTTCCTTCTCGTCCGCAGCACCTCATCTCTCGGACGCACCGCGTGCCATCCTTCTCGCTAGCTGCGTCTTCCGCTAGACTCCCTGTGCTCCTAAGCTCCTGCACACTTAGACACAAGGTTAAAAAAACACACAGGACCTAACTTAACTTGTTGATCACACTAAAACAACCTTGGGGTTCCAACAGAAGAAACACTACAAGAGTAGGTATCTAATGGGTAAAAAAAGGGTAACTCTTAAACTTAATTTAATTATTTTAGAATCTAATGTGAGTTGTAGGAAATGAGCCAAGGGAACTGAGTCTCGTGGCTCATCATCCTATTACTCCCTACCATTCTCGTTTTTTTTTTAAAAAAAATTCAATGTACTTGTCAGCTCTTCCTCGTCTCGTGCTCCTTCGATTGGGTAAACATTATCCGTGGAAAAGAAGATGAGATACGTGTTGATGACCGGATAAAAAGACAAACTAAGTCCATTTTTTTAAAGACGGAAGCGGGCTAAAATTTTTTCTTTCCCAATAAAAAAATGAGGTATATATATATGTATAGAGGATCGAGTAGAATATTGATAGAATTTTACCACATGTGCCTCCGTACCCATACCTGAAATACACATAATCAAATACCTATTTACTATAATTAGATATAAAAATTCTCTCCATATCTTCTTTTATTCAGGTCGGGTGTCAGATTACTCATCGAATTCGGATAAAATTATCATCCCTACTAAATTAAATTGTAGCTAACAAATAAAAGAAAAAACGAGCTTTATTCATCCACATCTTACGGCCCTAGCAAGTTGCACAATGACTAGTAGAGCAATAGCACTCATTCCAAATATAAGAATAACTAAGAAATTAACCCACACATAATAAACTCTAGTCTGAACATATTAAATGAACAACATATAGGTACATCATGATATCCACAGTGGTAAGGAGTACAATTAAATATAATTAATAGTCATTAATTAAGAAATTATTTTTTGAATGGAGAATTAATTATGAAAGGATCGAACTTAATTAGTCATTAAGAGTGGCATATAATTTTTTTTAATCAACTCACTTTTTCTACCATGTTAGGGGGAAAAAACTATAATTAATAAATAAAGAATATTAAAGTAAAATAACTTTATTCTTTTGTATCAATCCAATGCGAGATGAAACACAATTCTTACCAAGGTGATCATCTCCTCGCCATCATACATCATCCAATGGCTCGATCTAATTAGTTGACCTAAACACAATTCAACAAATGGAATATATATTTGGCAGCCCATTGCTGTCTAATTAACTGGTTTTAAAAACTCGATGCAGACTTTTTCGTCTGAGCTCGATCGTTACTGCACAGAGATTTCTGCTCGATCATGATCTTCTGCGTTGAAATTAAAAGCACGCGACGCAACAAGATCTCAGCGACTTAAGTGACTTTCGGGGCTGCTGTCACATCAAGTCAACCCGTCCAAGATGACGGCTCTGAATGTGTTTGATGAAAGTCGCAATGAAATGTATACATTAATGCAGAAAATTAATGCGGAAGAAGCCACCACTGACCACGCCCGTCTCTCTCAGTTTTCTTTATTCATCTTCCTCCTCCTTCTTCTTCTTCTGTTTTTTAATGTGCAGGCAATTGAAGACTAGCTATCAATCTGCAGTCAGTTCTAGAAGAAGCTGATTCAAAAAATAAATAAATAATAAATAAATAATAAATAATTTCTGCAAATGGAATAAATTCTTCAACAATACTCGAGTAAACGGATTGTGTTATTTCCAAGTAACAATAGCCATTGCAGATATTGTCTGATCAGTTGACTTTTGTGTGCACTTTGCTATTGAGATTACCCATTTGTGAAATTAAGACAGCATTTACTAAGGGGAGCCTTTCTGAAATGATTTGTCATTTTGTTATTTTTTTCCAAAAAAATCAAAAGAATGTCTTTTTTCTATTGAAATCGTCAAATTAAATTGACAACCCTTTTCATTTATCATGGACGTTCCATTCCATGTTATTACATTCTTATTTTTAAAATTATTCTTATTTTCTATATTATTATAACCAGTGACGGATCCAGAAATTCAAACATAGAAGAACGATTTTTATGCAGAACAAGGGATGGTATTCTCTATCTCCACCGATAGAACCCTATAACACTAGGGGTTCTACTGCCGACAGGGGAGGAGGGGCGACCGCCGATGTCACCCCCCTAAATCCGCCCCTGATTATAACAATTATATGTTCATAGCCGTCGCAATATAAACACTTCAACTTTATATCAATATAAATAAATTGTGCTATAGCCATTATAGTTCATAACTATTACAACACGAGTACATCAATGATCAACATTATATTACAGTAGCACTTTAACATTAATCAACATTAATAATGATGTGGATGTAGCATAAGGGTGTAAGGAGATTATGGAGATTGGTGGGGGTATTTGATGGCATAGGGCTTTAAGGTGCCCTGTTGCTGTGTCAAAGAGGAGAGGTTTTTTGGGCGCCGCCAAGGGGGGTCGGGAGCGGGCTTCTTCTTGGTCCCTCACCGGCACCACCGAGGGGACCGGTCAACGACGACCTCCTCGAGGCCACCTCCTCCCCTCTTCTCCGACGCTGACGCCCCCTTCGCCGTCTCCAGCACAGACGCCCCCTTTTGTCATCTCCGATGTCAGCTAGATCTGAGGTCCGCAGTCCTCTTCCTTTCCTCACACACGCCGGGCAGCCGCTGTTTCCCTTTCCCCTCTGCTGTCTCTCACAACGAGAAGGTCGCCAGCCCTTCTCGCCACCTTCGTCTTGTGCTGGACGCCATCGCATCCAGAGGTCAAGCGCCTCTGCTCCCCTTTCTCCTCTTCGATCAGGGTCGCGGCCAGCCTCGAGCTTCTACCGCGGCTAACGCTGCCCTTTGCTCACACCACCGACATACGAGAGGGCGCCGACAACGATGCACGAGCACCACATCTCTTCCGCGGGCCACGCCTTTGCCTCGCTACCAGCGATGGCCACCTCCGCCAGCCATCCCTTTTTCTCCATCGCCTATATAGCTAACTCCAGCGGCTCTACAGCCGGCTCCGGCAGCTCTACAGCCGACTCCGGTGGCTTTACAGTCGTTGTCTACACGGTTTGCAGTGCAGATTTGATCAATGCTGTGTGTCGGCCATTGAGCCGTTGTGTTTCCCTTTTTGTACTGCTATTGTGATTGTGGGGTATTGGTCTTATCCGGCCTGCGAGCCGCTGTGGTATTCCGGCCTAGGCATCGGGGTGTCAGGGATCGGAGCAACCCGATCGCTGTCTATAGGTAGTGTTGACCAAAATACTTCCGACGACTTGACCAACCTAGAAGATAGCTCACCATTCGGGTCATGGAGATGCGGTCAACATTCCAGCCACGTCATTCTGGCAGCCCCGTCTTCTCAGATTCCCAACAGGATCATAATTAGCGCTATTTGTGGGAACTTCGCTTGATCTGGAACGTGAAGATGGACGATGCCAGAAAATTCTTCCATACTCATGACCTTGGTGGGTTTCAACGAGCATATCATATTCTCCTCACTCCACGGGTGTTCGGGAGTCGAGGAATTGAGTCAGATCCTCTACTAGTCAGCACGTCAGTTTTTTTCGTTATATTTTATCTTCCGGTCATAGGATCATAGCTCCCCGATCGAAAACTCCCATGCCGACCGGTCGGGTTTATATTATATTAAAGTCACAGGCTCAATGTTGAAGACTCCCGCGCCAATTGGCTGGGTTTACATTATATTAGAGCCATGAGCTCAATTACGAAGACTCTCGTGTCGATCGACCAGGTTTATATTATATTAGAGCCACAAGCTCAATGTCGAAGACTCCTGTGCCGATCGGCCGGATTTATATTATATTAGAGCAATGAGCTCAATGTCGAAGACTCCTGCGCCGATCGGCCGAGTTTGAGTTATATTAGAGCCACAGGCTCTAGAAGTCGAGCGGCGACTATAAACCCTTGAGTCAGAAACTCCCGCACCGATCGGCCGAGTTTGAGTTATATTAGAGTCACAGGCTTTAGAAGTCGAGCGGCGACTATAAACCCTTGAGTCAGAGACTCTCACGCCGATCGGCCGGGTTTGAGTTATATTAGAGCCACAGGCTCTAGAAGTTGAGCGGCGACTATAAACCCTTGAGCCAGAGACTCCCGCGCCGATCGGCCAGGTTTGAGTTATATTAGAACCATAGGTTCTAGAAGTTGAGCGGCGACGTTAAACCTCTATCTCCCCCATTCGGGGTCGAACGGTTGTCACTAGTCTTAGACCAGCATATTGGATCTCCTATCTCCCCCGTTCGGGGTCGAGCAGTCTTCACTGGTCACGGATCAGCTTATCGAATATCTTATCTCTCCCGTTCAGGGTTGAACGGTCATCACTGGTCTAGGACCAGCGTATTGGATCTCCTATCTCTCCCGTTCGGGGTCAAGCGATCGTCATTGGTCTTGGATCAGCATATTGGATCTCCTATCTCCCCCGTTCGGGGTTGAACAGTCTTCACTAGTCACGGACCAGCTCATCGGATATATTATCTCTCCCGTTCGGTGTCGAACGGTCGTCACTGGTCTCAAACCAGCATATTGGATCTCCTATCTCTTCCGTTCGGGATCGAGCCGTCTTCACTGGTCACAGATCAACTTATCGGATATCTTATCTCTCCCGTTCGAGGTCGAACAGTCGTCATTGGTCTCGGACCAGCCAGCATATTGGATCTCCTATCTCCCCCGTTTGGGGTCGAGCTTTCTCCACTGATCTCAGACCAGTGTATCGCCACTAGTCTAGGACCGAAGTGTCTTCACTGATCTCAGACCAGGGTATCCTACGGGTTCCATGCCCTTTGGTCGCACGAGCCTCGCACCCACTCGGGACACAGGCGTCGTGCTTTTTGCTCTCGCGATCCTCTCCTTCTTGGCATCATCCCACTCAGTACAACTCGGTTGTCGGACCAGCATTTTATGATCACCCGGTCGGCATTCTCTGGGTCACTCGTTCAACACTCTCGTATCGTCTGACCAGTATCGCTCAGTCGTCCGCTCGACCACACACTGGAACTGCTTGGTCAAACATTTGACATTCTCTAGATGTTCTGGTCAGCAGTTTACAATCGACTGGCCGATATTCTCCCGGACGCTTGGTCGACACTTTTGTCGCCGCCTGATCCATATCTCCTGACCGTCCTCTTAGCCACTCGCTTGTAGTTTCTGACATCTTTGTGATCAAATGGTCGGCATTTTATGGTCACTCGGTTGACATTTAGGTCGCCCGGTCGCATTTTACGGATATTCGATTGATGCTTTTCAATGGCCCGCTTGGCATTCTCCGGATCCATCGATCAGCATCTTCGCGATTGCAAGCTCGGCATCGCTTTCCCAGCGTCTCTCCTCCTAAGCGGTGTCCTTCTGATTGCTCGGTCGACATCCTGCCGATTGCCCGGTCGGCATCCTGCCGATTGCCCAATCGACATCCTTGCGGTCGCCCGCCCGGCATCACCCGCTCATTCGCTCGATCTGCTCGGCATCCCGCATGTCGCTCGGTCGACTATCATTTTCCTCGTCGCTCATTCAACATTTTTTTGCCGCTCGCCTAGCATCTGCCCGATTATAGACTTGGTACCATTTTTTGTAGTTCGTTCGGCATCGCTACCATCTCTTGTGCCACGCCATTACTATAGCGACCGCTTGCGTGGCATTATACGAGGGGTTCAACGATTTGACTCTGTTATTGAGAGTGATTCAACTTTGGCGATAGACTGTCCAATAAGTTAGATTCGCGCCTCCTTTGACTAGATTTGATGGGGAGACTTGTGAAACGGATGTAGCATAAGGGTGTATGGGAGATTATGGAGATAGGGGTGCTATTTCTGTCATTTGATAGCTTAGGGCTTTAAGGTGCCTTGTTGCTGCGTCAAAGAGGAGAGGTTTTTTGGGCGCCGCCAAGGGGGACTGGGAGCGGGCTTCTTCTTGGTCCCTCGCCGGCACCACCGAGGGGACCAACCGGCGACGACCTCCTCGAGACCACCTCCTCCCCTCTTCTCTGACGCCGACGCCCCCTTCACCGTCTCCGGCACAGATGCCCCCTTTTGTCGTCTCCGACGCTGGCTAGATCTGAGGTCCACAGTCCTCTTCCTTTCCTCACGCATGCTGGCCAGCCGATGCTTCCCTTTCCCCTCTGCTCTCTCTCACGACGAGAAGGTCGCCAGCCCCTCTTGCCGCCTTCATCCTGAGCCGGACGCCATCGGATCTAGAGGTCAAGCGCCTTTGCTCCCCTTTCTCCTCTTCTATCAAGGTTGCGACCAGCCTCAAGCTTCTACCGCGGCTAACGCTGCCCTTTGCTCTCACACCACCGACATATGAGAGGGCGCCGACGACGATACACGCGAGCACCACATCTCTTTTGCGGGCCACGCCTTTGCCTCGCTACCAGCGATGCTCGCCTCCGCCAGCCATCCCTTTTTCTCCATCGCCTATAGCTAACTCCGGTGGCTCTACAGCCGACTCCAGTGACTTTACAATCGCTGTCTTCACGGTTTACAGCGCAGATTTAATCATTGTTGTGTGCCGGCCATCGAGCCGTTGTGTTTCCCTCTTCGTACTGCTATTGTGATTGTGGGGTATTGGTCTTATCCGGCTTGCGTGTCGTGTTCCGACCTGCGAGCCGCTGTGGTATTCCGGCCTAGGTGTTGTTGTTATTTTTCGGCCTACGTGTCGCCTTTTGGATCCATGCTGCACCGGATTCTGTGTCATCGCCCTAGATCCGGCTCCCAAGCTGATTCACATTCATCTACTTTTCCGAGGCACGGCGACTCGACCAGCATTGTGATCACACCAATCCATCCGAGGGTGCCCCGGGGCCAGGGTACGTCACCGTACTCATTCTCTATTCACTTCATTATTCCACCATTCGTTTAGTATGTTTCTTATATATTATTGGGACTTGCCTCGAGCATCGGAGTGTCAGGGATTGGGGCAATCCGATCGCTGTCTACCGGTAGCGTTGACCAGAAGACTTCTGACGACTTGACCAACCCAGAAAATAGCTCACAATTCAGGTCATAGAGATGCAGTCAACATTCTAGCCATGTCATTCTGTCAGTCACTTCTTCTCATATTCCCGACAGAATCAAATAATATCATATCATAAGAACTACAATTCACGACTCTATTTCTGATAATATTGTTCACTAACTGTTATAACATAAATAATTTATTTATAATTAATATTAGTAAAACAGCTACGTAAATAATCGTAGCATCGTAGCCGTCCTAAATTGCAAAACAACTATAAAACTACATTGTAGTTGTTGTAACAACATCAAAAATAAGGATAGTTCATGGAAGTAAAATGGATGATTTTCTTTGATAAGAAATGGAAAAAAAAAAAGGCACTCCTCCCTTTTGAATTTTTTTTGTTCTTTTAAAACTGAAGTTAGTAATGGATGAAACTTCACAACTTTCCAAACTGATAATGCATGGATGAAACCCACCATGATAAATAAACCTACCTGCAGATATAGTTCCTTGGCAAAACCTGAAGCAATCAGAAATCATCATAACACAAACAGCATGCATATACACACACGCCAATCACCAATCACTTTGCCTGAAAATTAAGGAAAAGCTCGAATTACTTTTGCATGAAACGTATAATTATATTACAACGCACCGTACCTGATCTGCCAGTACGTACTGGGATCGATCGAGGGAAAAGGCAGCAACTTTGCGATCGATCGAGGGAGGTTCAAAAATATTGGTCGAGAATTATGAGCAGAGATGAGATTTGATTAATTGAGTGTTGAAGAGGGATAGGGCTTAGGAGAGATGGAAGCCAGGCGGGAGGCACGGCGAGGCCCTCCACGCCCGAGCGTGCAGCCTCAGGATCTCTCTGGCCTTCTCCTTCGTCTTCCTCCTGCACTCAAGCTGCAGCACCAAGCAGAGCTCCGCCACCGCCCCCACCTCCTCCATCTCCCTCACCAGCCCCGGGGTGGCTGCGTGCCGCGCCACCGAGTGCAGCACCCTCACCGCTCTCTCGCTGCCGGCGTCCGACACCCGCAGCAGCTTCGTCGCCACCGCCGCCAAGCCGGCCGCGTGAGCCACCAGCTCCGCCCGCCCCTCCGCGCACCTGCACGCCTGGTCCATGCCCACCAGCGCCAGCTCGCACGCCCGCCGCTCCGGATCCGCCAGCAGCACCTCCACCAGCGCGGCCACCGCGCCGGAGCGCACCGCCTTCACGCGGCTCCGCCCCGTCGGGCACGAGCACGCCGTGGCCAGCACGCGCAGCGCGGCCTTGGTCGCTTGCTGCGAGACGCCCTCGCGCACCACGTTGACCACCTCGAGAAAGACCTCCTCGCCGAGGGCGGCGAGCTCGTCGTGCGACATCTCGCGCACGATTGCGTCGAGTAGATGCATGGAGTTGGCTCGCGATTGGATTTGGCTGTCGCCTCGTCGCCGCAGAATCGCCGTCAACGAGTCGACGATGCGCGGATTTCTCCCGACGAGGTCGGCTCCCGAGACCCTGAGCGATCGTAGAATATCAAGTGCCTCGGCGCAATGCGCTTCCTCGCCGGCGACGACGAAGGAAACTAGGAAGTCGACGGCGCCGGAGGCCGCCTCGACGCACCGCTTGCCGCGCTCGCTCTCGTCCACGACAGCACGGAGCTGGCGGAGGGCGGCACGCGGGTGCAGCTCGAGGAGCTCCGCGACGCGGGCATTATCGACCGCCGGGAGATTCACTGCCGGGAGCAGCCGTTCGGCGACGCCGTCGATGGAGCGCCAAGATCGGATGAGGCGGCGGAGGGTGTGGTTCGGGGTGAGGATTTCAGAGTCCGGCAAGATTTTTCTTGACACGGGGCAAGTGCTCCGGCGGCTGGCGAAGATCCAGTGCTCGATGCTTTCCCGATCGTAGGTGATGCCGGTGGAGAGAGTCACCGGATCCTTCATCAGCTGCAGAGATATCGGACACAGAAAATAGGACGGTACTTCCTCTCCCTCCATTAATGGCGCGCAAATGATCAGAGGAGGCGGGGGACTATGTAGAAAACAATGATCTGGTAGAGTGTTCTACTATTCAAGGATAAGCACGCAGTGGGCCGGACGCCATTAGGAGCGTTGACATCGCGGGCAGCGATGGTCGACACATCTGAAAAGTCTGTCACTTTGACCGTGCGCCTATTTTGTTGGAGGCGGTCGCCAAGGCCCCGCTCACGTGAGAGAAAAGAAAGAGCCCTCGATCGCTCGGCACTGGCCGCCGCCGACCGCATGCAGAGATTAACCTCCCTGTTGTGTCAAAAATGAATACGTTAGTGCGGCCTCTTTCGAAGAATGGTACAGTGACAAACGTACGAGATGTTGTTACTGTGGATCTGGGATTTAAATATTGATAAAGTCGAGATAAAATATCTTCTATATATATATTAGTCACATTCCAAAGGCTAGCAGTTCAACTAGTAGTCATCCATGATTTACCTTCTCCGTATTAGCCTTAGGACGGATTGGCGGGGGCGCTGGGACAAACGTATTCACCTTTTACCACTATAAATATATTCGTACGTCTCACGATGATAATACTTTATGAACTAGCCAAACCGTCCCAGGGGTGGTTATTTACTAGATGGCATTTGACTCGTCCGACAAAAGTTGCGGTTGTTGAGAGAAGATCACGTGGATGGATAGGTTTACTAAATCCAGGATTCAGTGGCGTATCTATTCCCTTTTGTTTGGGGTAGGTTCGCTACTAGATTCGATTCAGACAGACACCAGTAAAACAACAAAAGTTAGCTGAATTTAGATGCTCGGAATTCAGAATCAGTAGCGGCATTGCCATTAATGTGTCTAATTATGCATTTTAATTGTTCATTATTATAATTACTCAGGTTATTTTAGTTTAGATGAGCGAAGAAAGATCAAAACCTATGCGAAACAAAATTAAAAGGAACCTTATCGAACCTCTGAATCATCAGAAAACAGAGGAAAGAAAGCTATTCATAGGTTGGTCATTCCCCTGAATAACAATCACCAAAAACAAAACAGTGCTACAACATGAGGCCTCTAGCACAAGTATGTATACAGTAGATATTCGATTTTAGACACAAGCGATGTAGATCTTGTGTGACGAGGATTTGATTCAAAACTCAAAGGAAGAGGGATCAGATTTGTGTTACAGAAGGCAGATCGCGATAGTTACATACAAAAACGGAAAGTTGTAATCACATGGATTTGTTTGATAGACATGGTTAGCACACGTGAGATGACAAGCATGGATACAAAAAAAACCATGGAAAAACTTGAGCAATATTTACAGTAGCTGGTTGATATCTCAGTGCGGCAGGTTTGCGGTAGGTCACTTGTAACTTTTAACTTGTATAAGGAGGTCTTGAACAGAGATATGTTTCTCAAATATTTCCATGTGGGCGTATCAACAACTTCACACAATGACAAATCCAAACTCAGGAAGAAAAGCGGTAAATCGATCGGTAACTCTATATCTCATAATACAGCAACTTGGCTCACTGCACGCTCGCTTCAACAGATGCCTGCGAGAAAGAAACAAAAGCCATATACTTCCATCAAAAAAGAATGTTCAAGAGACAACTTATCGATGTTTTCAATTTAGAAAAGTCAAAAATTAAAAAAAAAAAAAATTATGCAACAAAACTAGATGCCTTTAAAAGTCATTTAGATCTCTATAGGAAGAAAGCAAATTCATTGCCATGCAACACCAAGGGAAAAGTTCTAGTCTTCTCTAGTGCTCTTTTTCCCCTACTGATTGTATCGTTAAGTAAACGATAAGAATCAAATATGCACGAATGTGAGATTGATCTTATAGGCTAGATCTCATCGTATCTTCAATTATTCATTGGAAGAAATTAGTTTAATCTGCCCGACAATGTGAGTGATAACTGAATATCAAAAGTTAATGAGAGAGTTGAATTTAACAAGGTCAAAATTCCAAATGAATGATCCGGTTCGTAGTAGTTGTACCTGAACAAGCTGCAGAAGCTTCTCCAGTTCTCCTGTGATCTCTTTGAACGATGGCCGTTTACCAGGAATAGAGTCCCAACATCTCTGCATCAAATCTTGTAACCTGGGATGCATATGATTCGGAGGATCTGGACGTAGGCCCTGTTTTGGCATAATTCCATCTCGTAAAACTAGTTCATTGCTGTCTATTCTGGACTAGTATCTTAAAGACGGCATATGCCAGTTTAAAACACAAAGCCGAATAAATGGGACTTTTTGCAGAAAAGTGATCAAATGTTGAGTGATCTTAATTGTCAAGATGAGTTTAAAATAACTAACCTGTCTAACTCCGAGAGCAGCTTGCAAGGGTGACATTTTTTCATACGGAACCTTTATTACAACAACAATAAATCGTCAATCCTTCAAAAGTTCTGTGTAACAAATCCCAAATTCAAGTAGGACTACTATGCATACCCTAGATGTCGCTAGCTCCCACAGCACAATTGCAAAACTGAACACATCAGCCTTGTGATCGTAGAGTTGGTGGTTTATAACCTTGGCAGAATAAAAACACAAAGTAAATCAAAAGTAACACTTCTAAAAAGTGGCCAACACGACAGCATTGAATACATAATCTACAGTCCCCAAGTGGCCAGCTTTTAATAGTCACAGATACAGAAAAGGAGATTTTTTTAGCACACGAAAGTCACCTCAGGAGCCATCCATCGGTATGTTCCAGTTTCAGCAGTCATATTTCCCTCTTCATTCTGAAACCGAGCCACGCCGAAGTCAGCCACCTTCACGACCTAGGTGATTGTAAAATTGCGTTAACAATACTTGGGGGAAAGGTTCAAAATGACCTAGGCGAAATGCAAGCGGGAAGCAGCTACAGCTACATCTTTCAAAAGAGATGTCATATTGAAAACTGTCAATTTGAAAATAGAAGAAGATTTAGACAATGTATAAGATGATAGCTAGTTCCAAATGATAGCATAATGAAACACAATGATTGAAAACCGCATACGTTGTTGGCATCCATCAGGAGGTTAGCTGTCTTTAGATCCCTGTGAATGATATTGTTTTCATGTAAGTAATCCATCCCTTTGCAGATATCAATTGCAAACTTCAGTAATTGGGGAAGCTCCAAAGTCTTGTGATCCTTGTGCAGGTAATCATAAAGGTTTCCACCGATCATATATTCTGAGGAAAGGAGTAATTGACTAGTAAGTAAAAATTGAAGTAGAATCTTACAGGCAATTACCTAATGCGAATAACAAGCAAATGAGGAAAAAAAACTGCTAACTAATTAATTAAATTATTGAGTCAAAAATTGAAATTCTAATCTTACAATTACCTGTTACAATACAAAATTCATTAGGCTTTGTGCATGCACCAATAAAGCTAACAACATTATTGTGGTGAACTTTCCTGAAATAGAAAAACGTTTCCAGGCTGATAAAGAAGAAAGAGTACCATAGTTTTATTACGTAAAAGAATAATAGATATCGTATAAAAGTTACAAGATGATTATCAATGAATCACCTTAAAATTTCTACTTCTTGATTGAATTCCAAGGCCATCGCTTCATTTAGCTTTTCAGCTTTAAGAATCTTTACCGCAACGTCCTGGCCTAAGTACGTAGCACGATACCTGTATAAAACAGCATCAGAGCACAAGGACACTTGCAGTCAAGATATGTAACAAAAGAATATGAAAAGGGAAGAGCAACAACTCATAACTTAACAAACTTACAAATCGCCACAAGAACCACATGCAATCTTCTTTCCCATCTTCAAGCATCTTTTATCAATTTCCCAATCACCGACCTTCATTAATGATGCAAGCGCCTTATCACTAGCTGAAGAAAGAGATGCACCAGAGAGGGACCCCTAAATTTATTGAGAAGTAGAATCGTAAGCATGTGAATAATTACGTATACACAACCTACTATACAACTATTGGAATTTAATACAAGTTTCGAAAACAAATACCAAATTGCATTCTTGTGTTGCACAATTATGTCTGGCAACATTAAGACGATCAAGGTTTTTGGTGAAACTAACAAGAGCATACCTCATTATTTGCGACAGCAGAATCAAGCTCCCTAATCAAGCCCTCCGTTTCCTGACCATACGAATGCAAAATCAGCAACTTTTTGGCTTGGAATAGATGCCTGATATTAGAACTAGGGTAGCAGGATCACAGAGCCCTAGATTTACTTGAGGATTCACATAGAGAAAGTTTACTAATCACGCAAAATTAGTATTTGGTTCATGGTCATTACTAGAATAGCAATGCTAGTGAAAAACAAATGACAAATTGTTTTGTTTATAATAATTTCATCCAGATAAACAAAGGCAACAAGAACAATGCTAGAAAAAAGTCAAAAGACTGATAGTTTGATTTTCATTGTCCTCGATGTTTTGATAACCCAGACTGTGAAATGGATCAGGGACAATTCAACCAGTTTGGACTACTAATATCCAAATGAAGTAAAAAAAAAATTTAGAAATTCTTTTTTATCATGCAATGTTCTCGGTCCATAACAAAGATTCAACTTGAAAGGAAAAATGATAGCATCAATCCAAAGTGTTAAATTCATGAATCTAAATTCATGATCATTCACTTATCCCTTATCCTCATGTTTTTGCACTTATAGCCCAGGTATAATCATTGACTAAAAAAAAAAAAATCCCATTATGACAAGAAAGCAAAAACATGACTGAATTGCCAAAACAATTTTGAGTGTCATAACTTATCTGGGGAAAAAATGATAAAGGAAAGGACAACAGAGGCTTACCTCCTCAGGCCAACCATCAACTTCAAACCAGTCCAAAGAATAGCCATCAGTTGTTGAAAAAACATGAGCTTCACGTATGTTCAGCCCAATGTCGGCAAGCAAAGCAGATAACTAAATAACACATTGAACATTGACATTTGTAAAAATTAAAAAGGGAAAATATGAAAGTAGTAGCAATACTTCACACGAAATTAGGCAATGAGATCTTTATATAAGAAATGTAAAGAAAAAGTTCATGAAACAGAAGTTTAAAAGATAAACAAAGGGAATGCAATGTTGTTATCATCGATAAATATTAGTACTGAAAAACAGCATATAACTCAAAAATCAACAAAACAGTGCTCGTCTTTATTATAGAGTACAACATTAACTTCATCAAGCAGGCTGAATGTGTCGCTTTATAAAAGAGTCTATTGGCCATTGCTTGGCTCCTGTAAAAGGTTCAATGACCATAATCAAACTGTTAGTCCAAATCTAGTATCTTGCAAATGAATCCGAGCTCCAGCTACTGCTAAACCACTCCAGTCATTGGCATGTAAGCATCAAAAGACACACAAAAAAAGGTTTATTGTAGGTGACCTATGATAGATTGAATGTGGTGATTCAACAAAATTCTCTACTCATAGCTGAAGTATAAAACTTCTTCTAGCACATCAGACAGAATATATGCACGTTGAAATATTTTGTGCATATGAATATATTCCAAGCCATACACTATCAGAAGATGAGGAAAAAAACTTGAACTTCATTAACTCAGAATGCACTGACCAACAGTAGCATCTTCTGAAAATCTGAATAGAATTCAATTTAAAGAATAAATAAAAGAATTATTTTATTCTTAACTTTTATCATTTCTAAAAAAATCAATTTTATGGTGAGACATCTTTCTCTTGCTCAAGTACTTATTTTATTTTTCTTTTCAAAATCTATTCTTTAAGCAAGCCGAAAGGTTTTAGAAAATTTTCTAACAAACTTCACTATGCTGCTTTTCTTCAGAGCATATACCCATATATTCACTCAGTTTATTATATGGATCAAGTTGGGCGGTTAGTATCCTCAACGGTCATCACTCAGAATCTTGCTAATAGAGACAATTCACCTCATTTATTTAAATTGTGTCATGTTAAGCAATAGGGGCAAGACATACAATTTTGACAATATTTCAAAATTTGTCATAAGGGATACTTGATATTTTTGCATGTGTAGCCTGATATACATGGGCGGAACCACGTTAACGCCTACCCGGGCTGTAGCTCGAGGGCCCACCGGTGGTGAGAAGGAGATCTACGGTGGGAGAAACGAAAAAAAGTAAGGAAAAGTGGAAGGTCGCCTGGGGTGACAACGTCAGTGTCGGCGCTTGTGGCCCACAGCCCAGGTAGATCACCGAGGTTAGCTCCACCATTACTGATATAGAACTCAATATGTAGAAGCCTAACAAACTTTATAAAGTTAAAATACAAAATCTTGATAGCAAATTATATAATCATTATATTGTAACTAACTTAGATGCATGTAAGAAAAATTATCTTGAAAGAGAATCTTTATTTGTCAATAATACTTACAAGTATATCTTGATGTAGGAAAATTCTAACTAAGAACATCTTCCCAAGTTTCAAATGCTAATCCTATGAAAGCAAGAACTTGGTTGTAACGAAATTCTCAAATATTTATTAAGATTAATATTGCAAAAATGAATAGCCCACAGCATTAAGATGCAAAGCAAAAGTAAACCTAAATTTATGGTTAACAGTTAGAACCTGAATTTTCTAGCATTAACTTTCTTTTGCAGTACTGATGAAACTTAGCAAGATCAGCTGTGGAAAGTTGGGTGAGGTTGGTAAAAATCTTATGTTGCTACAAGATTGTGGCAGTTTTATAGGTTAATCAAGAAAACAAAATGATATAAGTTCGATGTTATGATAAATAATTGACGATAAGTATCTTTTTGTGAGAATTGATGGTGTGGTTGATTGGGGAATCAAAGAGATTATGATTGTAGGAATGTATAAATTGCATATTCAGGCTATGTACTACATATCCATGATTTAATACATGTTGTAAGGGAATGCATTCATTGACACACCCTTAGGTAGCTCCCCTCTACCTGAATATTAATGTTATTAAGAAATATTACACTCATGACACTCTACCTCAAGTTGGTTCAAATATATTATACAAACTTAACTTTTTACAGAAATAGTAAGCTGTAAATTCTTTTAAGTTTTAATTATTTGGTCGGGAGATTACAATCAATCTCTATATATTTTATCCTCTCATGAAACATAGGGTCAATCCAAAATTTTATCCTCGCATGAAACATAGGGTTCAGCAGCTTGATTGTTGAAATCAAACTTCATTGGCTCCCAAACAAGCTCACATATTACTAGGGTCATTGCCCTATATTCTACCTCTGCACTTAATCTTTATGTAGTTATCTACTTTTTGCTCTTCTAAACTACTAAAAGGATACAATAGTTATATGTAAATTATTTATCTCTAAAAGAACTTGCCTAAATTTGTATCTAAGCCTCACAATTTAAAGATGACCAAGATCACAAAATAACATCTCTCTCATTGAAGCACGCTTGAGGTATCATAGTATCCTCGTAGCTCCTACACAATGATTATGACCTTCAAAGAGTAAATGAGATGTTAGATCGATTATGAAATAGTTTAATTTTCCTAATTAGTGCTCCCCTTGTCCTAGTACTAATCTAACACAAACCTATGCATGCCAGATCCCTCGAGCATATTCAATCATGGTTGCATTGTGAATATGTAAATATACTTTTAAGCAAGCAAACTTTATACTAAGGAAGTACTTGAGGTTACCCAACTCTTTTCTCTATTGATAGAGATAAGCTTTCAATTAAGTTATCCTAATGGAGTCATCATCACTGATGATAATATTGTTAATGTAGATAACAAAAAGGATATGTCTTCTTGACTATGAAATAACATAGAACTTTGTGGGATTCGTAAGACTCCTAGTTATGTTGTCTTGAAGAAGAGGCAAGCTGAGCTTTCCAAACCAAGCTTTCAAAGATTATTTTAGTTAGGTGTCTTCTGCTTAGACATGAGATAATCCTCTTAAACAACAAACTTGGAGGTTGCTTCATGAGCCTCCTTAGAAAGTTCTTAATAAAGCATTCTCTGTATGAAGCTGATAAAGGAGCCAGGAAAAATCAGCAACTAGAGAGAGGAAGCAATGCATTGAAGTAATGTTAGCTACTTAAGAAAAAAAGGTTTGCCTACTGAGGAAAAGGTGTTAATGTAATCAACGCAAAGTAGCCTAACAAACTTTAAGACAGTGTCATCCGAGAACATTTAATCAAGAAAATTCATTTGTATTCCAACTTCCCTGTATGAAGAAACCAATTCCTAAGTATCATTAGAATAGAGTGCATCCATCTCATTGATCATGGCTTGTCACCATACATGAATCAACAAGACCTCCGGAATACTCTAATTTGATATGAAAAAAATAACAGGGTGGTTACTTGCAATCTAATTGGATATGCACGTTTAGCAAGAAACACCAACGACATAACGGTTCTGATTAGACCAAAAGTTCCAATGATTGTATTATTAAGAATCTGGAAAGAAATCCCAAAAGAAGATTAAATAGCCATATATAACAAGTTTTTGGTGCTTATTGGAGAAGGCAACAAATAGTTTCTTCATGCTCAATTGACCAATAATCAGTTAGAGAAAGGGCAATGTTCTTAACTGGGTTCAAACTATAATCATCAAAGTGTTTGAAAATTTTTTCTTATGTGAAATAGTACAGCTTTCTGTACCTGTTGTGGACAATGCCCCTTCTAGAAAACCATAGATCAACATGAGCATCATGAAATTTCTTTTAAGATACAGAGCTAATGCTACAGTAAGATCCAAATCATCCCTGGGAAGTGCAAAGAGAGAAAAAAATAATAATAAGCTTCAGAGGTAGAAAGTTTCTTATTGTTAATCTGAATGATCAAGATCCGGATAACGGAAATATGCTCGCTATTCTGTTGGCATTCATCAACATTAAGCTGTGTTCTCACAACCCTTTAGGTTCAACTACATGGATCTCATCCCTTCCTTGAATTGATGCTGTTTGCATTGTCACTCCTCAATCCCTACATTGATGTAAATCCCATGCACCAGAATAACCTACTTTTTTTCAAAACAAACAAAAGCCTTCAACTAGTAATGTTTAACTCTCACTAATTATATGTACTAGAACTAAAATTGTACATTAATTTTGATCATTAAAAAAAAGTTTCTAGGTAAATCTATGGCTTGAATCTCATTTTGTGTTGGGCAACACAGTCAAAAAGTACCATGTACCATTCCAGTAGTATCCTGAAATTCAATACTGATCAGCATGAGTATGTTCGCTTGTATCATTTGTGTTGATGAGTAAGATGTAATCAATAGTTCAGAGATTCTTGTAATATTTGGTAACTTATTGCTTTGAAATTTTAATTCAAATCCTTCTGAATTGTTATAGCCTTTTATTTAAAAACAAGCAAGCCCAAGTGAAAGAGAGGATTATCGGGTCAAAATTTATTTGTCATCTTGCCACATTTGGGAGCATGCCAAGTATCAACAGTCAACACTGAACTACACTACACTAAGACCATACTGCCCTAATTCAGACAAAAATTTATACCTTGAATAAGACAACTTTAAACCTTTTAAGATAACCTTGAATTCTATCAGCTATAACATCATGTATCTCAGCAACTAAAGAGATGAATCTGATTTTTAACTAAATTATGTTTGTAGAAATCAAGTTTGTATTAATAACAGATCAAACTTGAAATTATTGATGTTTTTGCCAAGTGCATGGTAAGAAAAGTGGTAATTAAATGGGAAATAACTAGAGATTTCTACTTACAAGAGGATTATCTGAGACCAAACTGCTACTTGTCTGAATGACTAATCTATTGGCAGCATGAACAAGGAAGAGAAAAGAAAGAAATTTTCTAATTCTCATAAGAAGCCACTCTACCTGGCTAAGGAGCTTGGGCTTGTCAATTGATGAAAATATTATCTCATGAACTGGGACGTCCTTGATGTCTTGCCTGCAAGTTACCAGTGCAATTTGTTTTAGGAAACAAACAAATCATTAAGATAAGTTCATCAAGCATAATACTGAGAATAATCAGGCATATTATATTGAAAATATAATAGAAGTAATAGTTTAATCAGCATTTTAGAATATCATGATATTTCAAATGTGATAATTTAGTACTTTTGATTTTGTTGTACTTCTCGACTTTATTAGAAACAGCAGGATCTAACATCTTACATGAGAATCCAGATTGGCCAAATCTAACAAATAGAGTAGTATCTTGAAAACAAGTGGCCTTATGGCAAAGATTGATTTTCATGTTGACTAGGACAATCCAGTAGGATGAGTATGAATAATACCAAACAACATTTATACTAAACAGTGTTGTACGCTCAATGTGTCTATGAGTTTAAAATCTATTTTTGAAGTTATTCTTTCTGCTCACTCTCTAAGTGATGCAAATTACTTTGACATAGGTTAACAACTTCTAAATATTCACAGTTAAAGAGTTTTTGTTACATCTAAAAGAAATTTTGAAGTGGCGAACTTAGTCTGATACATATATACGGATCGTGAATCAAGGTAATAATTTGATATTTTACAATTGTAGTGCTACAGTTATTTTCCCTTCTCAAATTGACAAAAACAAAAGATACCAATCAACCTGTAGTCATGAGAAGATTATTTAGTTTGTTACGTATTGTAACATCAACATTTCTCTTTCTGCATTAAGAAGCAAAACCAGTAGATATATTTTCATTTCTCTTTAACTATACTTGTTAACATCAACATAATGAACTCGTTGTTTAGAATTCTACAAAATTTTGTGCATACAATTTCTCTGTCTTCACTTAGCTTTAATTTGTTCGAGAATGCAATTCCTGCACACTATCCAGTTCACACAAAAAAAACATGAACTAGTCTATATAAAAGTCAATGTGGAGATTGAAGAAGAGGACAAATGGAAATCCAAAACAAAATAGTTTAACTATTCCTCTGTCCTCAAAGCCCCTTGTACTTGCAAACAAAGAATTTACAACATCCATGAGTATTTACTTGAATATCATATGGTTAACAGTTTGAACTTTAAAGTTTTACCAATACCATCAATATTCGAAATTAAATGGATTAATTTTATCAATAAGTATGCACCTAGCAGAAAGAGCCTCCTCTGCTTCTCCATCATCCTGAGCAACATCTCTAACATCTAAATTTAAATCTTCAAGCTTTGAGCATGGTTCAAATTCAATACCTTGGTCTCCATTTCTTCTGAACTAATTTATAACAGTTAGCAATATCAACAATTGTTGAGCATCAACAAAACTAAGACAGAATCTCATGCAGGAATATGCAGAAGGCAGAATGGAAGCAAATATGCCTATTTAACTTTGGAAAGGAAAAAAAGAAGTAAAGGTAAATAAAGTACCTCAAATTTGGTGCAACGATTCTCTCATGTACACGATCACCAGACCCTTCGCCAGTTGAATCGACAGACTGTTGCTGACCATCATTTCCATATGCACTAGTCCAAATGCACTTCACCATATGATATAAAATAGATGATAAATTACTTACGAAAAACATCATTCAAGGCAGCATGAGACATTCTATAGTTCAGAATCAATGTGCATTTTCTAATTTGTATAGAGAGGGTGAAGGGTAAGCAGGAGAAGTATCTATGACCTCTGAACTGTATCAAGTCATAGGAATTAAGAAGCCCACAAAAAACTGAAAGATAATAATGGCTAGCCATCTGAAGAATCTGATGAAAACAAAAACAAACAAAAAAAAAAAAAACTGGCACATGTAGCAGAAGTATGACCTTGGCAAAAATGTTTAGTGTAAATATGCATGGATTATAGCTACAAGCACCTGAAAGTTGTCACACAGCACAAGTTTGCACTTTCTGATTTTGGCCAGGTGAGTGACACAGAAAAACACTTATATCATAGTTGATGTGTGAGTTTATTTGAATTGGGAGTGACCAGTCATATGCACGACCTCTAAAAGATTGACAGCGCCTAAATGGGCAAGAGTTCCTTGATAGAATGAAGAGTCTTTTTTACTTTATTATGTAGATACTTGTCCTATAAGCTACTTAACCTTCTTGAGCTCTTCTCAAATTTTTCCCTCTGTTTCTGTTTGAGGTAATTAAACTAAACATACATTAGTATGCAAATATGACAAAAACGGAACATTACAATCAAATGTTATTTCATACGTAAAGATATAGTTCCTACAGCATATAAGAAAATTGCCATTAAAAATAGTTCAAAAGCATATAAATTAGGAACACATGAAAATAAGTGTTGACGTGGTGATTTAAACTATGTCCATGATTGTGTGTTGAAGTAATCATCAATTTGTCTTAAACATCAAGAAGAGACAAGAAGCTAGTTTATGAAGTTAAATAGATTGGAGAGGAAATTAAGCACAACAAATGGAATTCAATTCATAATCATGTTGCCCAAAATAGATTATTTTTCTTTAAATTGTCATGCTACAAGTTGTTTTTGGCACCAATTTTCAGAAGAAAAGAGCTCTAATACTCTAAGAGAAATAACTCAATAAGACACCAAGAATTCAAATGTCAAGTCCTCTACTGGAGAAACAGAAACTGAAACTCGAGTTAAATTATCCTTTATATCAATCACACTAAAAGCTACTTTGGCATCAATTCTCAAGAGCAAAGAGTTCTAATACCTCAAGAGAAATAGGTTCTTTATCCTTGTATGTTTCATGTGCATATAATAGCATAGAAAATGAATTTAAATGTAATGTAGAAATCCCACCGCTTTGGGTAGGATTTCAATATCCCCATTTTTTAAAAATATTAGAATTCGAATTCAAAAAAGGATCCAAATAATGGTACAAAATCTTGAATACAACTAATTTAGCAATCCTCTTTTTCTCAATAGAGCTCTGAGAATTTCCATGTAGATTTTGTTGCATAACCTATAATTCAAAACCTACAACTACAAATAAACTTGGTTCCTAAGACCCTTCCATGAGCTGAAAGATGTATCTTAAGATGTCCAACGGAATGTCATCGGTCATGCTGATAATTACAATGACCAGCTGCTAAATACAATGTCATTGATTATGACAACAGATGTAAGCATAGATATATCCAAAGACCAGATGGATATTATATGCTAAAAAAAGAATCAAACCTCACAAGTTAAACAAAACTGAAAAGGGCTTTTTTTTGGGCAGGCATACATATTAAGCTTTTCCTTTACCTTCATAAAGCGGACATAGAAGATTGGCCGCTTTTCTGGATCCTCAGCATCTGCAAGAATCTTCTGATGTAATAGGACGTCCTCTACTCTATCCATGTTCAGATCGAGCCCATATCTAAGGAACACATAAAAAAGTGAATTTAAAACATAATAAGAACCGTGCTATGATCTCTAATACCGAAATCAACAAACAAAGATTTCAGGATGTTATAGGGAAAATATTTTTGAGAAACAAAGAGAACAGAAAGATTACAAAACCCTCTTTTTAATCAAAGAGCAAGGCCAAGATAGCATTAATCACGAATCTCATTAGAGAAGATCAAAGAGGGTACCGCAGGGGCAAGCGGGCAAGGTGCGACTCGAGGAGGTCGCGTAGGTTGGGGTTGAAGACCGCCTCGTCGTTGCCGCTGTCGATGAGGCGGTCGTAGATATCGTTGCAGATGACATCGTGAGGGGAGGGGCCACCTGGGAGGGGCCTCGCAGGCGACGAGCTCTCTCCCTCGCCTTCCTCCATGGCGGTTGGCTAGGTGTGGGAGCCCATGCCCGCTAGGGCCTTGGACCGAAGCTAGAGCTTGAAAATTTGAATCTCGCGGCAGCGGTGGATCAAGAAGAAGAAGAATCTGGTAGCAGCAGGGAATGTTTGGGCGTTTGTGGAAAGGTCCGAGGAGGGTACGCGGAGGAGGAGACGGCCAAAAGAAGGAATTTTTGGGGTGGGGGAGGCCGAAGGCAAGGCAAGGTCGACTTTTTATTATCTAACCGGATAAAGTCATGCGGAGTGGAGGTGCAGCAAAAGCAAGCGGCGGCAGAGCAGAGCAGAGCAGGGCAGGGCAGCCTTTTGGAATCGCTGAGCTCGCTCCCGTGTTCGTTCGACACACTCTGGGAACCGACTCGATCGCCTTCCCAGTTCCCACCCGGCCGGCACCCATCGCCATCTTTTTAACACCGTCCCTCCACGTTTGGATAATTCCAAAAGCACCCGTTTTTGACGTCAACTTTTCCTCCCAGCTCCACAAAATTCATTGGATTCTTCGCACGAAGCCCTCTCTTACCGCCGCATCATTCCATAAATTTAGCTTCAGCCATTCATTTTCAGTCTACACTCCGATTCCTCTAAACAAATGTTCATGTCAAACAACACAAGTATGGAAAAACTAACTGAACTCTCATAAAGATTCTTCGAGCCGAGGTCAATCAGAATCTCAAAGAAACATTGCAAGAGAACAAATATGCAACAGAGACATCAAAATATAATAACACCTGGCAAGTTTTTGATTCGTCCTTTCTCATGTTTGCTTACTTTCCTTCTCCTTGCTGATTGGTGGAGTTGCCCAAGAGGGGGCACTAAGCGATTCATATGGCACTATCAATCCATCTCAAGCAACTTGGACTTTATAACCTATTTCAATCAACTTGAGCTTAAATTAGTTTCCATGAAACTTTCAGTTGTGTTAAACAAACTCTGGGTGAGAACAAGAAATTCACAGAATTCTTGTTTGGTTGTCATCAATGACGTAACTCAGAGGGCATCACATTAAACAACACTAATTAGCTTTCATGACTAGCAGGGCACTACAGAAGGAGACTGTATATTTAAAAAATAAAAAATAAAAACTCAACAAGGTGCCACTTGTGGGAAAATCCTCCATTAGAATATCGTTCCATTTCTTTGACAATTTGCAAGGTTCCATTCAGAGCGTATTTATGGAAACAGAGACTTTTATCTTCAGGAATTCAAGACTGAACTTTTGACATTTGAACGCCTGAGAAACTTTGATCTGATGAAATCAGGGGAGCCCATGGTTGATATGGGGGAGGAGGAGGAGGAGAATCCTGCTGTCTTTTTTGTATTATATTATATTCCCTCCATCAAATCGTGGATCTTGTGCTTGGCTTGGCGAGGATTGTTGGGAGGCAGATTCCTGGATTAAAAGAATGAGCCCCTTTACTGCTCTCCACTCAAGCATGATCCACAGGGAGAGCTTTTTGGGGTATAGTGGAAGTGTGACTTGCTTGCCTCCATTTGGAGCAATGTTCTTCTTCCTCTGTCAGAGATTATGATGGAGCACCTCTTTGCCTAGTGATCAGGGAGATAAGATCATCATTTTGAAAATAAAAAAAATAAATTGATGAACCACATAACACTGAATCAGACTACTAATTCAGTCTGATGAAAACTTTTCTACCAGCCGTTAAGATAAATAAAAAAGTACTATAAGAATCGAACAATGGTTCCTAGTGACAACTTAATGTCCATTCACTGCATGAAAGAGATAAGATCATCATTTGGATATTACAAACACATGTGGTCGTATTTTGATTAATCACCATTATCAATGGGCAATAAAACCGAGTAATAATTTATTTTATTAAATACGAAGTAGCTCATGTAATTAAATGAAAATGACAACAGACCATTTTTAGTAATCTTGAAAAGAATATTTGACAATTTTGTCAGAGATAGAGATATGAGCTAATAATCTCAATGCACACCGTGAAAGAAAGTCTCTTCTTGTACATTTATTCATAACTACAATACTTATAAAATAATATAAATCAACTAATATATCTTGAAACTTTTTACATAAGACTAAAATCTCATTCATAATGGAGTCTCTTTCCTCTCTACATCTTTTATCCAACCGAGAACATCCATAAAGCATATGCTAGAAAAAAGATAATGCAAATTAAAGGATCGCGAGTAAGGATTTAATGAGATCGTAACATAAAAAATTATGATATTTCAATTTGACTTACAACTCGAGTATATGTATGAATGTTAATTCGTATGAGATTAAAATTAAGAATTCTTAAGATGAGCATTAATTACAACACTTGCACCGTACCAAATGGCTATGACTGTCTAGATCAATGAATTCCCCTTAGTTGAGAAGAGAGATTCATCTTAAGGGACCTACTTAGTGGCATAGAATTAACGTAAATACAAATAGAGATTGCAGATCAAATCCAAAACAAGGACATCACACCCATTTTAAAACTCAAGAAAGGCGAAGGATCTCATTCATAAATTTATCATGTTGGTTAAACAACACCCATCATGATCAAGACTTTAGAAATGATATATATAATGATGCAATTTAAGTTTGCAGATAGATCAACAGTTGAAGCAATATATAAACAACTGAAGTGCCAATTCAGGTCACTAGCAGTGCAGTATTGACCATCAAGTTTTGCTCCAAAGTTACCGAAAAATCAGAGTTGACAAACCAGTAACAATTTTGAAGATGCATCAGTAAACCACGGAGTTCCTCCAACTTGAAGATGCCTTCTTTCATTCATTAAATAGGGACATGAGAACACAAACGGTCAGTATCTAACTTACCGGAGATATTGGAGAAATTATTGAATTAAAATTATATAAATCAACTCTAACTTATCTATTTTGATGATGAGTGGATAATCTCATGTTGCTAGTGGAACTGGTTCTGCTAAGCTTCCGGTGGCTCGAGTTGCAGAGTTGATGCGGTGCATAGTAAAATCGGGAATCGATCGCCGAATCGGGAAGAAAATTTGCTGACTAAAATACCGAGGTTTGCGTTCAACACAATTTCCTTAAAACATATTCGTCCCACCTCCGGCTATGCTTCGAGGTTCTCACGGGTCGTCTGTTCCCAAGATACAACAGTAAAACCACGCACGCAATCAAGTACTGGTTGTTCGTGGTGAACTAAGAATGCACCCGAGTGCTATCGCGAGTAGTTCAGCCGAACAAATGGGAATGAAGATGGAGGAACTCTTTTGCTTTTGCTTTCGCTTTCACTCTTACTCTTACTTTGCTCAAGATCTAGCCTCCTTATATAGGAGCTCTCACCATACTTGCAATGAATGGCCAAATTATAGTCATTTAATACTGATTTTAATGTCGTTATTAATAGGTTTAATGTTTTCATTATTGTCGAGACGTTATGGAATCATTATTAATGAGTTTAATGATGTCATTAATGTCTATACGATACGAAGTCATCATTTATGAGTTTAATGTCACTATTAATGTTGAGACATTACAGAATTGTCACTAATTTTATATTAATGTTTCCATTACACTTTTGAGTAGGTAGTAAAAAGATATTCAAGTGGCAAAATATTGATTTATTCACTTGGGCAAATCTTGCCTCAACCGATTTGGCATTCGACGTGCACAGGTCATGCTCGTACACGAGTCAACCTTGGTTTAGTACAATCCAAACCCTGGATTTGCACCGATGCATAAGAGAGTCTGCTCATGCATATATTTACAACATTAATACATATGTCATAATTTAAATTAACAATAAATCCAAAAAAAAAAAATTTAATATAAAACTAAAAACTCATGCATAATAGAATCTCTCCATCACCTCCCGTTATTCTATTCACATTTCTAATAATTTATAGCAGAGTTATATTTATAAATAAACCATAAATATTATTTTATATACCTATAAAATTTTATAAATTAGGATTTAAGAACTATTGAGATTTTAAATATTACTTATTAAGTACTTATTTTAAATCTTACTGTGCCATAGTTGATATTTATGTGTGTTACTAATTTTCGAATATTATTTTCCCACTATGTTCCTTTTACCTTCTTAATCATTCATATATTCATCTAGACATATTTTAACCATCAAAATTTAGTTGTAATGGATAATCAATAGTCCGAAAAAAGATTCTTTATCAATTATTAATGGATACATTGATAAAATTATAAAATGACAACGAATACAGTTCGATTAGAGAGAAAAATCAATTGAAATATATATCAATCAATAAAAATTGATTAGTTGTCTCCCACAGACGTAGCTAAGGAGTACAAGGAAAAATAAAAATAAAATAGCGACAGATTTTATGGCCAAAATAAAATTTACCCGTATGTGTCTCATCGAATTTAATTTTAACTTTTACCTGATATTTTCAATATTTTATTAATCAAAAATAATTTTGACCGTTAAAAATTTTAATAATATTTTACGATTTATTCAAACGGTAAAAACATAAACATTAATAATAAATTTAAATATTTATGTTATGTTTTTGGATGAGTGAGAGTAGGAAAGAGAAGTAAAAGCATGATTTATTAATGAGATATTATAATATTCTTTTGGTGTTATATAGGAGTATTATAATACTTTTACTCTTGAACACGTGCAAAGTGTTAAGCAAACGTGGGTGGGCCAGTCAGGACACCCATGTGTGTATTTTTTTTTTAAATTTTATTTATTAAAAAATTAAATAGTTTTAAAAATAGTAAAACGATTGAAATAATAAAATTTTAATATTATTTTTTAAAATAGTAATTTTTTTTTTTTTAAAAAATAAGATTATTACAAAAGCTTCTAACATATGTTACTTTATGTGACAGGAAAAGTAGAGAAGGAATTTTAAATATATAAAATTATAAAAATAATTTTTTAAAAAATAAATTTACATGTAAAAAAAATAGGTATAACCCATTTTATTTTATTTTACATCCCAAATCGGGTCATGAGCGGACATTACCTTCTCGCCCTTTTCCCCTCCCCAACTCCACTCCATCCCAAACAAGTTCAAAATTCCTTTTCCGCTCGCTTACCCTTCCCACCCCTTCCCTCACCTCCTCCCAAAATAGCGTTACCTAAAAGGGGTAGTGAGTATATCCGATCGTTTCAAAGACCGGCGTAAGGGCAGTAGGTACCATGGAGGAGGAGATCATGGAGCGGCGGAAGATATCAATAGACGATTCTCGGAGATATTCCCGACGCCGCAACCACGAGAGGAGTAAGAGGACTAAGCGAAGAGACGGATGTCGTTTCTCCGAGCCTGAAGATTCGAGGGTTACGAGGGATATCTCAGAGAAAGAGATCATGGACTACATGGTGAAGAAGGTGCAAAAGAAGGTATTTACCTTTATTTCTTTTGAATACGTTTATTACGGTTTGAGAGTTCTCAAGTGGGGGCAAACTGTGCTTCTTTTTAGGTTCTTAAGGTTGCGAAGAAACTCAAAGCAAACAAGGTGACTGGATATTCTAACGATTCAAATCCTTTTGGAGACCATAATCTGACTGAGAAGTAATGTTTCTTTTTTGTTTTTAAGTTGTTTTTTTTTTCCAAATAAATTATGTTTAGATATTTATTTATTCGTATGTTCATTTTTAATCTTTGGTTGTTTCTTTCCTTTTAATTTACTCAATCCCAAGAAAAAAATCTTGATCCTTGGTTTGCATGATTGTAACTGTGATAGTGAATTAAAGATATAGAAGAATAGTTGTGATTTGCAATCAATCATACCATTAATCATCTGAATTTATCAAATAGCAGGACATAATTCTATAGTTGAGACTTTTTTTTTTATGTGGAGTATATTTTTATACCATCCATCACTTGAAATAGTTTGTAATGATTAGTAAGAAAATGTGTTAGGTAGGAGGGGGAAAATGTAACAGACATAGAGTGGTCAGGTTGAGAATCCTTGTTGTTGTTAAGAATGTAGAACTAAAATTTAGATTGGACAAGTTGCAAAATCAAAAGAAAACAAAATGAATAAGAGAGAAGATGATAGGAAAAATTGATAGGGAAAAGCCGAAAAGGCACATTTCTTTGCTTTGTTTAAAAGATGTCTGTAGAGGGTGGCTTTGGTATTTGAGTTCCCTTATTAGTTCCTTTCCTCCAAATTAGGTTTAGTTGGAGAAAGCAAAGGTAGACAAACATGAAGTGGAAATAGGTTTTAGGGTTAGCATAACATACTCAATTACTGACAATTAGAGTGCTTAGTAAAGCTACTCTACGACAAGGCTGCTGAAGCTTTCATTGTATATATTTGCTCTACACACCAAGGCACGTAGAAAATCAGACATGAATAATTAGATATGACATTTTTTGTCTTTAACTTATGCATTCATTGCCATTCTACAGAAAATATGTTTTCTTTCTAGTTAGACATTCATCATTGAGTTACATGTTAGTTCCTGTATAAACATCATATCACTGTTTTGTACTTATTACTCTATTCATTTACATATTGGTAGGTTTGTATGGATGAAAAAGATAGAATCTGATATTACACGAGGTGTACTTCTTGATACATCAGTGAATGCTGAAAAGAGTAGACAAAGAGAAAGAATGGTAATTATAGTTGATAATGATACAATTTGTAATAGTCAATTCTTTTATGTTATATATTTTGTTTTGCTTGGATTGATCAAGGAACACTGGCTTTAGTAACTAATTAAGTATAGTTACCTAGTCCTTATTCCTTATATGGATACTCATGAGTGTACAACTTAAAAACTCATAGTGGCATTTAAGGTTTGCTCCACCTGTCACTAACTAAGATGGTCGCATTAATTGCAGAGTTGCTTCTTGTTAGAGAATATACACTTTAATTCCGTCTGTGTAGTGATAATATAATGTCACTACATATTAGTCAACTTTTTAGACATCGGTCTCTTATATTTGCTGAATTTGTAGTTTGAGCATGATTTTGCATTTTCTCTCGAGATATGCTGTACTTAAGGGAAATGAATGGTGATTATTGTTCATGAATAAAGATAAAGCTTTCTAATATGCTAAAAGAAAATTGTATTCCATTGCATAATGCTAAGTAGATTTTCCTGGATTCTTCTCTTTTGAGTAATTCAGTTTATTATTCTATGTTCTCTTTTTGACCAAAAAAAAAAAAAAAGAGATTGACATTATACAGGAGATATAATTCTCTAATTTACTTCTTTTTATTTGCTACGGATCCAAAGTTTATCTGAAAGTAGGGGTATTTATTGCTGCATGCTAATATAATCTACTGATGTAGGCTGAGATTGAAAATATCAAGAAAAGAAGGGAAGAAAGGGCAATTGAGAAAGCACAACGTGAGGAAGAAATGGTTTGGCCAAATTCTCAATTTTCTATGAATACACTTATCTGAATCTTTGTAAATGTTTTCTTTATGACAGTTTAGTTAAATCTTCTCATACTTTCTTTGGTAAAATGCCGCAGACAATGTTGGCAAGAGAGAGAGCCCGGGCTGAGTTTTTAGATTGGGAGAAGAAAGAAGAAGAGGTGATTATATTTTCAACTTGCCACATTTTTTCTACTCATGATTTTGTAGTCTTTCATGATATTCTTACCATCTTCTATTAATTTTGTTCTACTGTGCAGTTTCACTTTCATCAAAGCAAAATTAGATCCAAGATTAGATTGCAAGAAGGACGTGCAAAACCCATTGACATACTTACCAAGACCCTTAATGGTTTAGAAGAATTTGACTTTGATCTAAATGAACCATACATTGTATTTAAGGTATTTAATTCTCAGTTCTCAACACCTTTTGATAAAGCTCTAACTTAAAATTTGCTAATGCCTATTAGGTTTCTTGAGTACTCTTTGTAATATCAAAGTCTATGTTACTCCATGAATAACTTTGAGAATTGTAGATTTCCATAACAGTTACCTCGTGATGTGATTTTATTATTGTTATTATTATTATTTTTTTGAGTAAATTATTCATAGATGCTAAACGTTGAAACTGCAGGGGCTTACTGTGAAGGATTTGGAAGAGCTTTGTAATGACATTAAACTGCATCTAGATTTGGATACAGCAACACCAATTCATATCAGATATTGGGAGGTGAAGTCTTTGGCTTTAGATCTTTCTTGGTGCTCACAATTTGAATTTCTATACATTCCATTGTACCGCCTTCTCTCTCTTTCTCTTACATGAGAAGAATGTTTATTCTCAATTTATCCTTTTAAAATTTGTCATTTGCATAATCATATTTGTTATTGGCACTAATGGCTTAACATTTTTAATTTAGCTGATTCCGAAGGAAAATATTATTCACATGAATTTGGATGAATGAAAGATGAGGGATGTCTAATGCAATGCAAATATCTTCTAATAAACTTGCACACGATCAATTTATATTATAAAAAGGGAATTATGTTTTCTGAACAACTTTAAGATTTCAGATTATATAGGTGGTCCATCCTCCATCCAAAAATAATTAGCAAAAGAGTGGGTTCAAAAGGTAGAAGATACCTGCATTCCTAAAATTTCCTATTTGGTTGATGTGTCTCTGTTTGGGCTTCTGATCATTAGATCAGATTAATGAAAACAAAGCTTGGGATTTCATATTCATTTGAAAGTTGATGAAATTGAACCTTTTCTGACTATGGTTAATTAATAACTTTGATTCTTTTATTTATCTCGACTGATAGGTTATTACTATATTTCACAATTGATTGAATTCTTTCTGTTACTCAAATGGTAATATTATAATTGGGCTATGGAAATTTCAACACTAATTTGTGTAATAACTTCTTATCGTTTTTTATTTATCCATATTTCATAATTTGATTGAACTCTCTGTTACTCAAAGGATAATATTCTAATTAGGCTACTGACAGTTCTAATCTGATTTGTGAACTATAGTCACATAACTTTGATATTTTTTCTTACCTCTATGAATTCTTTTCCTTTCCCCCCCTGATGTAGTTGATATCTTGTGTGCTCCTGATGTTGCACAGGCGTTGATAATAGTTTGTAACTGGGAACTTGCAGAAGCTCAGAAAAGAGATGCAATTGATCGAGCTAGAGTACGTGGTGAGCAAGCACCTCCTGAAATTCTTGCAGAAGAAAGGGGTTTGCACTCGAGCATTGAAGCTGATGTGATGAATATGTTGGAAGGGAAAAGGTCCAAGGAGTTGGAGTTGATGCAGCAAAGAATTGAGTCACTAATGTGCTCAGGCACTGCCAAGGTTGTCGAGTATTGGGAGGCTATTCTCGAACTCCTGCAAATATACAAGGCGAAGGTATGCTACCAATCTTGGCAGCAAGAGTGAGATTAGACTCATTTACTTCTGTTAAAGCTTTCTATTAGTGCTAGTATCTAGTCTCTAGTACAATAATTGCATGTTTTAAATAATTGGAATCATCCACAATGACCTCTTTCGTTCTGCTAGAGTTGAATCAACTTCATAATCAGATGTTAGTCTTCATGCCTCTGCTATATTCCTTCATATTGGTCTTTTAATGTACCTATCCTGAATCTATGCCCTCTGCTAGTTTTGCTATTGGAGTTAAATTGAAATCATTGCTATTTGCTATTGGAATAAACCATAGTAAGGATGCCTGTACCTTGAGTTGTAACATTAATGTTGTGTGAACTTGAATTAGAAATGGAATGAAATGACTCTCTTGTTTACTTGGAAGTAAACAAAAAAAGAGAAAGTAATTTAATTCCTTAAGTTTCCTCTATTTTTATTTCCACTCAGACTAGGCAGAAATAGATTGAAATGGAGTTTAGACATCTCATAAATACAAATGTGTATTCTCCCTTTTCAATTTTGTCTAGCTAAACAAATAAATGAAATAAAGTGAAAATAAGACCGTATTCTTTTCTTTTCTCTTCAACTTAAACTATTTCGTTACATTCTGTTTCCTCTTCTCTCTGTAAAGATCAGGTATTAGATAATGTGCTTCCCATCTCGTAAGCTGTGGTTATTGGACCCCTTCAGTGGACACTTCAAGTTGTTCTATGTGCCCATGTTGGACTTGAACACTGTCACTCCCATGCCAACACTTCAGGTGGACACTTGCACATCTATTGGTTATGTGCAAAAATTACCCATGCTCTAAGAAACTGAGCTTATAGTTATATCTTCCAACAATCAGTTCAGAGTTAGCCTTATTTTTTCTCAAGTAGGGATAGGAATCCTTGAATAGAAAAGGATAATTGAGGACCCTTATCTCATTACTTACCCTTTTCATTTCAATGGTAAAGAATGTGCCCCAAAGACATATTTAAATAAAACATGTGTCTTCCATTATCCATCTGGTTATATTGTTCAAAATTAAAATTTTAGGATTTATGAAATCTATGCCAACACTTTGCATTTTAAAGTGTTTCTCTCAATCTATTGGTTTTATGAAGAAGAACTTAGCTCTTTTAATTTATGGGTATTATTGCTCAAACACTATATGTAGGCTACTCTTAGAGAAATCCATGCCTCACTTCTACAAATGCATCTTCAATGTTCGGAGCATCCTGCAGAGCTCAAGAACTGGTTAAAAGAACATGAAGATGCAAAAGCAGAAGAGGAAGAGTTGCAGGATCTGGAGGGTATATGACTTCGAAATTTAGTCGTCTTAATTATCTGAAATTGCCTGAGTGCTATACTTATGCTGTAAGTTTTTTTCCCCTAGATTCCAAGCATTATTCTCCTGAGCATGTAATTGAGGAAGCTGATGAACCTGAAGAAGCAGGTTCATTCTCACCTCAACTCTTTCAATGTGATGAAGACAATAAAGCAATTGATCCTGAGGAAGACTGGATTAAACTGGTAATGTTCCTCTCCTATTGTTGGGCAACTTCTATTGTACATGTCATTGAACAAGCCTAGAATTTATCTCTTGACTTTTTGTTCTTATTCTTGATATTCCAAGTTGAATCTCATGTTGGGTTTTTGCTGTATGTGTTATGGAACAACCCTAGAATTTATCTTGACTTTTTGTTTTTATTCATGATATTCCATGTTGAGTTGGGCACTCCCAGGGACATTATAAGGTTTGGTTACTGCATTTGCAGTAATTAGCAGGTAATAGTTTTGACTACTACATATTTTTGGCTCAAATTTGTGAAAGGTAAGTCTAGAAAGTACATATTAAAATTGTTGTTTTCGATCTTATAATATGCTATTAATATGGATATGGCAATTTGTTTCTCTTCTGGTGGTCGCTGATTTTGAATCATGTTGACTAATCCTGCCGAAAGTTTCCTCCAACTCTTTCTTTTTGATTAGTTGGTGTTTGGTACGGCTGATTTGGAAGGACGAACTGCCCATATCATCCATTCAACTTTGTCATCAGGGATGGATAAGCTTATAGCTTTTGCGAAATCTGACAACCAACTTGTTTGATCTTCTCCTTATTGCATCACTTTCTGAATTGGGAGACTTTTCATAGCATGCTTAACATCACTTTCTGAATTGGGAGACTTTTCATAGCATGCTTAATTAGCTCATCTCTTGCAGGGGCGGAAACGCAAGGCTGTAGAAATAGAGCAGCAAATGAGGACTCGGGAAGCAATGACTGCAAAGAAGGCGAGCACACCCGAAGAGAATATGGCACTCGAAGCCATGAGAGTGATGGGAGCTATGGATGAAGGGGATGCAGTTTTTGGCGCCAACTCTGAAGTAGCTCTGGATTCATTGGTACTATTTCTCTCTTTTCTTCATATCAAAACTACATGTTCTTTTGTGCTGTGACTTATTTCATCAGTTACCAATTTATATGAAATCCATTTTGTTTTAGTAGCCTCATATATGGATCATTTTGAAGAACATTGTGTGTTGATTGAAAAAAAGAGATACCTAACAAGTGAAAGTTTTAAAGGAATGCATATTGAAGAACACTTATTTTTCTTTTCTATTGGGCTTTCATTTTTTCAGGTATATTGGTGGCATGATAAATACCGTCCGCGAAAGCCGAAGTATACCAATTTGGTTCATGCCGGATACAAATGGAACAAATACAATCAAACTCATTATGATCACGACAATCCTCCCCCTGCAATTGTCCAGGGATACAAGTTCAAGATATTTTACACTAATCTTGTTGATAAGTCGAGAGCACCAGTGTATACTGTTGAGAAGGATGGCGACAGTGATGAGACTTGCATTATCAGATTTCATGCTGGGCCACCCTACGAGGATATTGTGAGTTGCAATTTATCTTAAGTTTCTAATAATATGTTAATTAAAATAGCAATGCTGACATTTAGCCCTTGCTAATGAAGAATTTCAAATTTTAATCCTATTCTAAAATATTCAATCAAAGCCTCTTTCCACCTATTGTAGTAAGATGTCCTTTTGTAGTCTTCATGTCATGTTGCCAACTAACTTGATAAAGGGTATTTTCTGCCAAAATTGTCATAATTAACTGATACACCCTTACATATGGGTTAATTTTAATATAAAATGTTATCATTATACATTTGATTCACTGATTAAGACTTTGAAAGTTGGCCAATTTTTTGCATCTATGACACTTTTTCCTCATCTTTTAATTTATTAGTTTCACCTAGAATCAAATTTTGCCAAGTTTATTATGAATATCATTTATAGCTTTTCCTCATATTTGAATTTATTAAAACCACTTGCAGTCAATTTTTGTCAAGTTTAGTATGAATATCTTTTATAAGCTATTGGGCAAAACATTTTGATGGTGAAAAAGAATTTATTAGCACTGTGGGTGAGGCAGTTGCCTTAACCATTTCAAATAAGGTTATCTGAACTTGGAAAATTTTAATTAGAAAGATTCAAGCTAGGTATCTGTCCTAATTGTAATTTAATACTTATATGGTTGCCTAATATGCTTGTATTGTTTGTTTTTATAAAATTTGACAGGCTTTTCGCATTGTAAACAAAGAATGGGAATATTCTCATGATAAGGGCTTCAAGTGCACCTTCGAGCATGGGACTTTATATTTGTTCTTCAATTTCAAACAGTATGGATACCGACGGTAGGAGGAGCTTGGGACATATTCATTTGAACTTGATAAAAGAGTCTTTTGTTAGCAAACTATGACTCAAACAAGTCTTTTGTAATTGTCTACATTTGACCAAGAAGTACATCTACTTCTGCTGTGCTAAATTGTGCAAGCAAGACTCGTTTGTTAGTTTTTTTATATGTTTATTTCATTTGGGCTGTGCTGCTAAATTATATTTGTGACTTTGCTATCTATCTGATTTTCAACAGTGAAAATCCTAAAACATTTTCAATATTTAAACTTTTAATCCAACAGCATCCAAACATAACAATTATAACAAACAAAAAAGAAGTTAAAAATTATGAGAATATTCCCATTCTTACATAGACTTTCTACTCAACTAGCTCTAGATGTCCATGGCCTTACAGAAACTTTGATGACCAGTTCCAAGTGCCAAGTTCCAACTCAATAAGAAAATGATATTTTACTTGACTGAACCGTGCAAATAAGTTTCAGTAGTCTTCATTTTGCATACTTAAATTTTAAAATTCCAAATGATTAATAAAAAACGAAGAAGAAGAGAAAAAAAAGAAAGAAAGAAAGAAAACAGGTCATATAAATCCTAGAGAATCCGATGTCGACGTTCTTGATGTGATTGATCTCTTTAGATATTGACCCTATTAATTAACACTGTTCATCGATCTCTTGGATCTTATTTATTTATTTCAGAGTGAAGGCCATCATTTTTATTTCTTAAAAAATGTATGATGCTTTGGGCGGCCTTCGATAATTAGTATCAGCTATGGCGTGAGAACAAAACAATATATAATTGACCATGAGAGGGAGGTAATAATAATAATAATAATAATAATAATAATAATAATAATAATAATAATAATAATAATAATAATATACTCGATTGTTACTCATTTATAATGACATGTTATTGTAAATATAGTCTCATTACGATGAGATCATTTAACAACAAATAGAGTACTGTAATATAAAAACACGACATGAACATTATTCTATATACAGCAGTAATTGTCATGCGCCTGATCTCGACCGAACCCTTCGACTGGAATTGAAGCCTGCTATTTCCTCAGCGCTAGTATGTCGTCAACAAAAAAACAAAAAGTTTCGTCATGCCACAAGCTTTAACGGTCAATTGCGAAAATACAAATAAATAAATAAATAAAAGTTCATGCTGAAAGTATATTTAATCGACAATTCCTCATGATGATAGTGTTAAATGAAAATACGATGTTTGTTTTATATTCTCTTTTCTTTTAATAAACTAATTAGTGGCTAATAACAATAAAATTAAAGAATCTCCGAAGACTCCTTCAATTTACAATCCACTATTTTATCTAACGGTGGATTCAATTTAGATACCTAGAAATTTTTATCCATCCACCTTAATATTCTCCAGCTTCCTTATTGTCATCTCTTATATATATATATATATATATATATATAGTTTAAGTTGTTTTAACTAAAAGCATTTAGTTTTTCAAATTTCTCTTTGCATTTTTGGTCGTGGACATAATTAAACACTCAATCAACATATTTGAGTTTCTAGATATGAGATTGAGTTATAAATCTAAAGGTCAAGTCAAAACTAAATCATATAGAAATAGCAGGCTAGCTACTAAAGCAATATGCAAAATATGAACATGCTCTATTCTCAAAAATTGTAGCAACCAGCATTATTGAGAACAATTAAGAAAATACCTCCTCTAAATTCACAGGAGGAGCTGGAGCTGGAGCTGGAGCTGGAGGAGGAGTTGGAGCTGGAGCTGGAGCTGGAGGAGGAGCTGGAGCTGGAGCTGGAACTGGTTCAGTAGCATTTGGCGTCCAGATCTCTACGACATTGTCTATGCCGCAACTAGCAATAGCAGCAGCATAAGGATGATATGCAATACGGTTGATCACAAATTTATCTCCTTTCAACACGCGCAAAAGCATGCCGTCCCTTTTTCTCCAAATAAAAATTTGGCCGCGGTTTGAACTGCTGCTAACGTACTCACAATTTGGACCAATGAAGCTCACACTAGTGATTTCCTCTCTGTTAGAATATCCCTTGTATTCCTGTGGACCACCAATAATCTGATCTCCAGCAACTGGCCTTGGATATGCAGATGCAGAAGCACTTTCAAAAAAATCCTCAAGAGCCTCATTGACTGCATCTGGTCCAAGTCCTTGATCTTTAGAGAACAAATATACCTCTTTGCGGTAGGAAACCAGTAACTCACTCTCATCTGAGAATGCCAAGTCTGTAATTGTACTTCTGTTATAACCGACGAGATGAGGAGGACAATAGTAATTGATGGGATAATTATGATCTGATTGAAGCTTTCGAATATCATAAACTCTAATATATTCGTCTTCTCCGCCGATTGCAAATTGATGTGGGCTCCGTGGATCAATTACGATGCTATTTAGAGAAACAGACATCGCTGTGTTGTTGCATATGAATAATTTGTTGACAGTTTTTGTTCTCAAATCAATCTGTGTACAGAGTAGAAAGGAAATTGTCATGCATGTCAGCCAACAATCAAAACATGCAAATATAAAAAAGACGTGAAGATATATATATAAACCGCATATACGCTTACGTGCTGAACGAGCCCATCATGACCACAGCTATAAAGTACATATGGATTTCCAGGCTCGACTGCCAACTTAGTAACCTTGGCGTTGTGTTCAGCTAGTAGGGTTGTTGTAACTTGTCCGGATTCTGAAATTAAGGTTTGTCTAACCTAACGGAATACATAAAGACACTCACGTAATTAGTAATTAAATATGTACGTGTTATATACAAAGATGTAATATGAGATCACATATATACACACTTAATACCTCGCTATCTTCACCAGCAGTGACAATTGTACGATCATTTGTAAATGGCATGAAACATGCATCTAAAACATTGTCCTCGTGTCCTGAATCAAATGATAGTTTAACCAGGCCAGCGTCCCAATCCCACAGAACTACGTCTAAATCGTCGCCTCCGGAGATGAGAATATCGCCGTCCGTATTGAATCTCACAGTGTACACGATGTCTGTATGTTTGTCTAATTTTTTGTGAATGCTAAAACGCAGAATAAGATCCTGTCACCAGAAGTTAATCAGAAAAGTATCCAGTAAACGCATGCATGCAGTTCACTCACGCATAATAAACTAGAGAAATATTTAATTAAATAGGTAATTAATTAATTAATTAATTACCTCCGAGGCACCGTAGCGGCTGGCGAATGCTCTCGGGATTAACTGGCCCGTTTCACGGCGCTGTTGCTCGACGATGAAGTTGCCTCTCGCGCTCTGCATCTTGGATCACCTTTCGAGCTAGTTCCAACCAACAATCGACGAGCAGATCAGTTCAAACTCGTTAATTTTCAATCAAACAGTAGTGGCCCTTTTATAATGGAGAAAATTGAAATTAAAAAAAGGGAAAATATTACATTTCAACTATAAAGAGAAACCGAGTTTGAACACATTTCATCTATAAAGAGAAACCGAATATAAACCGTTTTCATTGGGAAAGACCTCAAATTTTAATTAATCTATATATATATACCACCTAGAACCAATTTTCACCGACTGTATTAAGTGTATATTTATAATTTTTCCTCATTTTTGAATTTATTATTGAAACCATTTATAATCAACTTTTTTGCTAACTTTAGTATGAATATCATTTATAAACTATAAACATTTGAAAAATAGCTTAGCTTAACCGTGTCTCAACTTGGAAAAATTTTACTTAGAAAGTTTCTATCTAAATATTTGCTCTAATTCTAATTTAACTATATGGTTGCCTAATATACTTATATTATTGTTTTTTTTATAAAAGTTGACAGGCTATTCACATGGTAAACATGGAATGAGAATATATATTTTCACAAGAAAGATAGGTTCAAGTCTATACCTTCAAGGATAAGACTTTATATTTATTCTTCAATTTCAAACGGCACCGATACCAACTATAGTAGGGGATTGGAGCTTATTCATTTAATTAAACTTAATAGAAGAGTCTTTTATTACCTATAAAACATATATATAGCTAAGATTATTAATATGAATATCATACATGTTGATATGTGTTAGGTTTAGTAGATCTCTAGGGGGAATGAGAAAGGAGATAGTAGAATTAAACAAGTATGAATATCGGCCGGGATCAGATGATTAAGAAGAATAGGTCAATATCGGTTAGTATAGTACTTTAAGAAAGATTGATCAAATATCGGCCGAGTTTACACGTTTAAGATAGATAAACCAAGGTTATCTGAATTAGCACGTATGGATATAGACTAGCATTGGTCGGGTATATATGACCGACCGGGTATGTAAAGATATCAGGTTTTGCAGCATCTATAGTATATTATTGGACGATTAGGACATATGTTGAACAATAGTAAATAACTCGCCCGGATATAACCTCAGCTCAATTCCGCCTGATACAAATCATAGTATAATATTGAGCTGTCTATAACAGAGTAAAAACAGGGTAAGCAAGTACGGGCGATAAATATATGACTTATACAGATATTCCAGGAATATTCCTAAATAGTGTATGAAAATATCTGCCGCAAGTGATTGTATAACATGTTGATTAATTTGGCGGGAAAAATGTTTCTAGACTCTTCTGCAGGTACAAAGTGACAAAGAAGATACATCTGGGGTATAAAAAAGATTCCTTAAAAACTATTTTTCTGCAAGTACATGACTTACGTCATCTCCTAACAAACTCTAACAAACCGGGGCCCACTTCATGACTACGAAGGTTAGATGAAGTGGTATAAAAAGGAGAATCCTCTCCGTTGGCCAGGTATGTTCTCACACCCATAACACTCAGATTCATCTATTGCAAACCCTAGTTTCAGTTACTGTTCATCTTCTTCCTTCCACACTAAGAGAGATCACTAACTTGAGCGTCGGAGGGCCTAGCCAGGGATTCCTACCCTGGTCTTAGGTCACTGACAATAGTGTTGGCTGGTTTCTTGTGCATAGGAGGTCGTTATAGCTTTAGATCTTGGTATTCTTCACAGGATCCTTCCTTTCGTCCTTGGGTCTTTGCACAAGTAGGTGTTCTGTGATTTTATTCTTCTGGATCCGGTTTGATTTTCTCAGATTGGAAGTCTTCAGGTATTTATCTTTATTAACAAAGAAGTTCTCTCCCCAGCTTTCCATTTTGTTAAGTTTCTCAAACAGGATCAAATTTGGCGCCGTCTGTGGGAATTTCACCTGAATATGAGATTACAAGATGGAAGACGCTGGAAAATCGAACCTACTCACTATTAGTCGTGAGGATCTGTATTTCCTTATTAATACTCATGTGCAGAAGGCTCTGCAACAACAACAACATCAACAGCAAGCTCGTACTGGAGCTACTCTGCCAGTAGCTCCTAATCCGACGATCTCAACTACTGATCATCGAAGGGAAAAAGAGTTGGAAGAAGAAGATCGTGTGTATATTACTCTGGTCACTGCTTCTCCGACTAGACGCCCTTGAGCCTTTCTTCGTACTCCTTTCGAGCAAGGAGGACAGAGACCTGTATTTCAAGAATCCTCTGGTGAGGCACCGGACAAGGAGAAACACAAAGCTAAAATGATGGCGGCCAGCGATAGCTCACCAGAAAGAATTATTTCTCTATTTTCTCAAAGTGTACTGGATGATCCGCTTCCTAAGCGATATCAAAATCTTCAGATCGGTGAATACACTAGAACTATAGATCCAGAGGATTATTTATTAAAGTTTGAGAATGTAACATTATTACAATAATTTTCTGATGGAGTAAAGTGCTGGATGTTCCTTACAACACTCGGAGGAGCTGCTCAACGCTGGTTCAAAAGATTGCTTAAAAATTCCATCCGAAGGTTTAAAGATTTCAAAAAGGTTTTCTTACACCATTTTTCCAGCAACAAGAGGTATCATAAAACTCCATGGAGTTTATTCTCAATTAAACAGGGATCTAAAGAGGTCATTAGAGCCTACATCAATATATTCAATCAGGTAACTATTGATGTACCCAATGCTACTACTGAGATATTGGTAAGTGTTTTTTCTCAGAGCCTGAATGATAATGATTTCTTTAAAGATCTGGTAAGAAATCCTCCTGCAAATTTTGATTCGTTAATTGAACGTGCTACTGAATTTATTAATGTCCAAGAAGCTCAAGCTGCACGCAGAAAAGAAGATTCTACTTCTTCTCCTGCTCCTGTTAAAGAGAGGGCTCCCGCTCCTGTTCCCCCACCGAGGGGACCTCGAGTAATTCCTCCACCCCATCGTCATCCCGAATATTGCCCACAAGTAGTACAACATGTGGAGATGTAGCAAGAGGCACCAAGAAGATGGTGCACTTATCACAAGACCAGCAGTCATCATACAGAAGACTGTTTTGTTCTGAAAAATAAAAAAGAAAATAGGAACCGCTATCAAAGGTGAAACTATTATCAACAACAATATCCCAAGCAGTAGAGTCCACTCAAGTTAGAATATCGCCCGGTCGAAACTCAACAAGGTGTATTACCGACCTTGGTCGGTACAACTCAGGGGCCTAAGAAAACTCAGCCTGAGGCCATGATAGCCTGACAAGAAGAAAACATGAGCAATGCCACCCGAGGCAGCATTAATATGATCGCGGACAAGCCCACTGATGGAGATTCCAACAGGGCCAGAAAGGCACATGCATGAAGACTTGAGATCCATGCTATAGGATGTTGTATGGAGAGAGCAGTAAGGCTGGAAATCAGTTTTCGGCGCAGAGATCTTGAAGGGGTAGAAATACCCCATGATGATGCGTTAATAATTAAGGTTGTGATAGTCAATTACATTATTTCCCGTACCTTTATAGACACTGGTAGTTCTGTAAATATTATTTTCAAAAAAGCTTTTGATCAACACCAGATTGACCCGAGTGAACTTCAACAGATGGTGACCCCTCTATATGGATTCACTGGTAATGAGGTATAACCGCTTGGTCAAATAAAGTTAGCCATATCTTTAGGAGAGGAGACCCTAATGAGGATAAGAAGATCTCATTTCATGGTGGTGGATGCTCCATCCGCCTATAATGTGATACTGGGTCGACCGACCTTAAATGAGTTTAGGGCGGTCATTTCTACTTTTTGCCAGAAAATTAAGGGGGTGTTTGGTTTAGCGTGTTTTCATTTTCATTTTCTGAAAAACATACGTTTTTTAGAAAACAGAAAATGACTTTTTATCATTCTCTGTTTTTCTAGAAAACGCTAGCTAATTTTTTAGAAAACAGGCACGAAAATGGTAAACCAAACACCATTTTCTGAAAAACGCGCGTATCAAACGCCCCCTAAATTTCCTATTGATGATCAATTGGGGGAAGTGCGCGGCGATTAGAAGACAGCTCGAAAGTGTTATGTGGAGATAGTCAGAACTGAAGCCAGTGCCTCCCGAAAAATGTAAAGAATGGAAGTCAATGTCATTCAAGAGAAGCCACCCGTCTTGGTTTATGAAGAGAAGGAAGAAGTCCAGATACAGACCGATCGGCCTGAAGCTGTCACCTATGTCGCGACCGATCTTGAGCCTATGCTGAAAACTAAGCTGGTTCAGTGCTTGAGGAAAAATAATGATGTCTTTGCTTGGACGCCCAGAGAGGTTACAAGTGTTTCTGTTGGTGCGGGAAGCATCCGACGATCGAACCTTAGTTTTGATAATGGCAAAGGATTCAAAGTTAAGTTGTTTTGTG
>JBBMJZ010413110.1:4999853-5024114 GCA_037833815.1 Zingiber zerumbet
GCATTAAAATGATATAACCTTGAACTAGCATGCTTTTTACCATTAGTCAAGGGAATAGGTTCAATAAATGATACCTTAGATTTTACCTTGGAAGCTCACCCTTGACTTGTGCTTCCCCCCTTGACTTTGACCGCTTTCTTCCCCTTTGGACATTAGCTTCGATAATGTCCTTTTTGATGACACAAGAAGCACACAATGTGATCCTTGCTCTTCTTTGTTGTGGGGGTGATCTCCTTGGGCTTCGCCTTGCCCTTAGGGATAGCTTGAATTAATTAGGAGGATTCCTAATCGATTGGCAGTTGCACAAAGATGAAATCGCAAAAGGCTATGAATCAATTAAGGCAATCGATTAAGGATTTACTAATCTATTAGGCTAATCGATTAGAGCCTTTGTTGTGAGAGAACAGAGAGTTTGAGAATCGATTAGACAATCAATTAGGTCATTCTCTCTCACAAACAGAAAGCTTCTGAATTAATTGGGATAATCGATTAGAAGTTGTTGAATCGATTGATATGGATCACCAATCGATTAGAGTTCAAAAAATGAGTTGTTCTGTAGGTTTTTGGACAGTTGAATGGTGTGACAATCTATTAGGGAAAAGCCTAATCGATTGGAGGCTTCAAGTGAACCCTAGAAAAGTGTTTTCACGGTGGTTTGAAGGAACACTCACACATTTCTTTATCGCCAACTCTTGGATGATTCAGAATGAAGTGTTGCTGCATTTCCGAGTCTACAAGAGGCTAAATCAAAGCAAGAACAGAGCAAGCAAAGTAAGGTTCATAGTTTTAATCGTCTTCGATTTCTTGTGTAACCTAGTTTGTATTTCTTGTTGTATTTTCTTATTATGAGCTTGTATAAGGCTTCTCTGCCTCCAAATTATTTCTGAGAAGGAGTGTATTCATAGTGGAGCAGTGTGTACTATGTGGATCGTTGAATTAGTCACCTCAAAAGATGTGGAGACCAAGTAAATCAGAGGCATTAGCGTTGTGGAGTCTTTGCTTCGAGTATACATTACAAATCATTATAGAAGAAGCAAAAGAAGCTATCCCCCCCCCCCCCAAAGCTCTTAAGTGTTCTAACAACGGCTAGGCCATGTTATGTGGCACGGCCATACAGGTGCCTACAATGGTTGAGACAACTAGGTTGTATCTCCAGGCACGGTCGTGCTTGTGCCCACAACGGTCGTGCTCGTGCCCACAATGACTAACACGGCTAGGTCATGCCTCCTAGCACGACAATGCATGTGCCCACAGCGGCTGACACGACTAAGTCATGCCCGTGCCCACAACAGCTAACGCAGCTAGGTCGTGCTTCCAAGCACGGTCGTGCCCCATGTCGACCAAATACAAGTCATCATCAACACCTATTCATCGATTATTATTCATATTTTAGCCTTATCAAGGATTAATTCACATCTTGTCTGATATCTGATTAATCTCAACCTATCTGGACTTCCTTTGCTTAACGTCCAAGCAACATTGACCTACTAAGATTTTTCGTTGTATAGCATCCAGTCAATCTTGACCTGCCGGAACTTTATCGTTGCCTAACATCCGATCAACCTTGACATATTAGGATCATTATTGCTTGACATCCGATTAACCTTGGCCTGCCAAGACTTCCTTATTGTCTAGCATTCGGTCAACCTTAACCTGTCAGGACTTCACACCTCATGCCAATTCCTTGTTGGATTTTCGACCGTTAAATGTCTGGTCAACCATAACCCACTTAGATTTTTCATATCTTGTAAAGTATCCAGTTAACCTTGATCTACTTGACTTTTCACTCAACCAACTTAACATATTCTTCGACTGTCAAGTATCCAGTCAACTTTGATCTACTTAACGTCTCACTCGATAAACTAACATATTGATCAAACATCTAAATCTAAACTCAAGTCAACTCAAACTTTGTCAACCTTAATTAAGGGTCAATTGCACTAATAATTTAGTCAACTTTATTAATATAAAATGACAAAATACGAGGGTTAATAAAAATGTGTAATTTTTAAAAATCGTTTTCGTACATTTAATATGATTTAATTATAATATATGGACAGTTCAAATAAAAAAAAAACTAATGTAAATGGCACATTTCTTAAGTTTTATTCTCAACGTGTTGTTGACCGAGATGTGAGATAAAGTGGCATTACTTGTCCATCAGTACATATTTATTTTGCCTTCCAAATAAACATGTCTTTATAATTATATTATTACTATTATGTAAAAATAAAATAAAATCAGTCGTTTCGAAGGTCCCATAATTATCTCATATTATTAGGAGGGACTAAATCAATAAACTAAAGATAGCTATTACAGAAGAGGGTAAGTACTCAGTACAATATCGTGATGGTAATCATTTGCTTAAATTTTATTATTTCAAACTGGTTGAAAATAAAAGTCATTAGTAGAACAAATTTCTCGATTCACGAGTACGAGGATGCTTCCATAGGAGGTGAAAAAAAAATCTACTATTCAACAATCCAAAATATTACAAACTAGGTGCATAGCTTCGACAATACCTCTAGAAGAAAGTCAAACAACAAGATTAATGACCTTGAATTAGTCGAGATCAATTTGAACTATCAAAAAATATATATATTATTTTTTTACTACACATTCACATTTCAATCTTACTGCCTGAAAGATGCTTTAACAGATCTTCTTCATACTAGCTAGTTTCTGAAAAAATATAAAGGACCCTGAAAAGTTTCATTGTTATTTCAATTTTTGCCAAAAATGACATTTGGAATTACCGAATTAAAAAAAAAACTTTCATGTAGCTTCTCATTGCTACATTTATTACATTTTAAGATGATTTAGTTTCAGACCTCGGAAGAATTTAGAAGATGATGAAGCCTTAATTTCCTGAGGTCGGGCATGTGTTCTGAGTAGTGAAAAAAGAAAAGGAGAAAAAAAAAAGTAACTTTTGGAAAAACTGCATCTTTTATTGTCTAAAGTATCCGTTTTTTTGTCAAGTTGAGACGCACGATCATCCGGATCAAGATAGGCAAATCTATCTGTATCTGCCTGTATGATATCTCGTTTAGATTCCTTATTATTTCTGGCATGCATATTTTATTATATTTTTCCATGCTCAGAGATCGGGCATGCCATCTTCGTCCTCTGTCCCTTTCCTGAAATAAAAGTGACCTTCCAAAACTTGCAACTGCAGTAAAGAATTTAAAGAACCGCAGTGCACAGCAGCTTCAGCGTCGCCCACATTACACATGCCTTTAAATATTATTATTATTATTATTATTATTATTATTACTACTACTCTACAGCCACGAAGAAAGACGCCGATGGAGGTTGCAAAAATCCCACGCAATCGCACTTAATGGCCTGTTTAAGCTTCATTAGGCTGTAAAACGCCATTAAAGAAAAAGAAGATTCTGGCTTTGCTGGTGTAATGGTGGTCGTTGGTTGGTTTGCTTGGCTTTCAATTGCTTTATCTTCCAACCCCGGCTTCCAACCACACAATTGCAAGAATTAGGTGGAGAAAAAAATCTTCAGTGCAGACAAAAGAGCTGATGAACACACAAACACGCAAAGAAAATTAAATAGTTATATATATTTTTATTTATTTTTATCTCATCTCATCTCATCTCTGTGGACTTTGACACTGATCATTGGTCTTTTTCTGCCGCTGCTGCTGCTGCTGCTACTGCAGCAAATGATGAGGAAAAACAGACGGGGTCAAATCGACTGCAAGTTTACATTGATGGCCCTGTTTTGATCCAGTCGTAGGTACCAGTGCTGCCACTGCGCACCGTGGTAAAGGAGCACGATAGCTTAAGCTGTGCCCACATCTCCATGGCAGAAAGTTATTGCCATTTTGGAGAAAATTGAAAAAGGTGAACAGGAAGTGAAAGGGAAGGAGGGGGGAAATTGGGGTGAGTGATGGTGGATAATGCTACGAGCTACTTACTGATCAGTGAGTGAAAGCTGGTCTCTCTCTCTCTTTTTTTTTTCCTTTTGGTTTCTTCTTTTTTTATTTATTTTCCTTTTCAGCTGGCAGAAGGGCTTTCTTTCACTATATATACGTTTTTCCTGTTTTAATAATGTTTTTGCTCATGTCTCTGCTGCCTCCCAGCTTACTGCTTCTGAAGAGGAGGTGCTTGATGTAGGAGCTCCTGAGAAAAAGGGGGAGAAAGAAGAAGATCTTTTCAACCGTCACTTCTCTCAGGTTTTATATTGCTTAGACTAAAATATATATACCTGTGTGTTGAATCAGCAAAGTTCTTGTTAATTAAATTAAATGGGAATTATTTCGGTTGTGGAGATCGGGCAGTGGAAAGATTAGGAATTGATGTTGGATGTACCTGAGCATGTTGATTTGATCCGTGAAGTTGCTGAAATTGTTTAAATTCATCGATCGATTTATCTCTGCTTTTGTTTCAGGATAATCTCGCAGTGAAGCAATTTGAATCTGATCTTGTTTATTGCGTCGACATGGGCTGAGCGAAAGATCGAGAAGGAATAATATTGATCTCTTGCAAAGGAGGTTGATTTTTGTATCTATGGCGACGTACTTCCACGGAGGGCCGGAGATGCAGCCGGACGGCGGCCTGCAGACGCTCTACCTCATGAACCCGAGCTACGGCGGTGGGTATGCCGACGCAGCTCCTCCGGCGAACATGGTCCTCCTGAACTCTAGCATCAACAATTCGGTGAACTCCATAAACTTCCAGCAGCAGCAGCAGCAGCAGCAGCAGAAGCACTTCGTCGGCGTCCCGCTTGAGCACGATTCCAACCGAGCGGCGGCGGCGGAGATCCCCAACTACAACCTCTGGGCGGCGGCACCCACCACGTCGAGCAGGAACCCGATCGCTTCCGCCCAGAAAGGGCTGTCGCTCAGCCTCTCCCCGCACGAGATGGTGGCTCCGGCGAGGGCCGACGAGGGGAAGGTCGCGTCGGCGGCGGCCAACGGCGTCTCGGGCCTGTTGCTGGGGTCCAGGTACTTGAAGGCGGCTCAGCAGTTGCTCGACGAGGTGGTAAACGTAGGTAAGGGGATCAAGGATGAGTCTCCAAAGGCACAGCCAGCTACCGGCACCGACAGAAGTAACGTGGAGCCGAAAGGAGCCGCCACCGGCGACGAGAACGCGAGTGAAAATCGAGGTCCAGACCTCTCTACAGCGGAGCGGCAGGAGCTCCAGATGAAGAAGGCCAAGCTCGTTAACATGCTCGAGGAGGTAAACGATGTGGATTTCGATCTTGCAACGTAAAATTAATCAACAACAAACATAGAAGGATCTATCTATTCGAACAAGATTAATCGAATCGAATTGAATTTCTTTCTTGTTGGGGAACTTGAAGGTGGAACAGAGGTACAGACAGTACCACCATCAGATGCAAGTCGTGGTCTCCTCCTTCGATGCCGTCGCCGGCTACGGATGGGCAAGGACATACACCGCGCTGGCTCTGCGTACGATATCGAAGCAATTCCGGTGCCTTCGCGAAGCCATCGCCGGACAAATCCGGGCAGCCAGCAAGAGCCTGGGGGAGGAAGACGCCGGGAAGGCGTCGGCCGGGTCGAGGCTCCGGTTCATCGATCACCATCTGAGACAGCAACGCGCGCTTCAGCAGCTGGGGATGGTGCAGCACAACGCCTGGAGGCCGCAGAGAGGCCTCCCCGAACGCTCTGTTTCCATCCTCCGCGCTTGGCTCTTCGAACACTTCCTCCACCCGTGAGGCCTCCTCCCATCAACAGCTAGCTCCATCATTTCCGGCCATGGATTTTGCTGCATCTTCTCATTCCTGTGTCTGTTTATGGATGCAGATATCCCAAGGATTCGGACAAGCTGATGCTCGCTAAACAAACAGGACTCACGAGGAGTCAGGTAGCTAGCTAGTAGTGACGAACAGCTAGCTGTTCGTCGACAAATTCTTAATCGATAGAGAGAGCTTGACGATGAAAGATTTGGCCGCGGTGCAGGTCTCGAATTGGTTCATCAATGCGCGAGTGCGGCTGTGGAAGCCAATGGTGGAGGAAATGTACTTGGAGGAGGTCAAGGAGCACGAACAGAACAACAACTCCGACGACAAGAGCGACGCCCGCGGCAGCTCTACGACATCCAAATCCAACGCGGCGCAACGAGATCACAGCCCGTCCGCCACCGCCGACGCCAAGCAACCTCTCGCGCCAGTCCAACCCTCCTCTTTCGCGCGCCAAGCCTCCTACTACGACAAGGACGATTTCGTGCAGCCCTCCGCGATGAAGAAGGCGAGGGGCGCCGACGAACTCACTCCCAACGAAGAGTTCCTGATGAAGCTCATGGACGGGGGCCAGAGGGCGGCGGAGCAGCAGGGGTACCCCTCCCTGATCGCAGACCACATGAGCTACGGCGGGTACCCGATCGGGCAACTCGACGAGCAATTCGCTCCGAGGTTCTCCGGTAACATGAACGGAGTCTCTCTCACGCTCGGCCTCCAATACAACGAGAACCTCTCCCTCTCCGGAGTGCAACCGCAATTCCTCTCCGGCGAAGGGACTGATTTCAACGCAGCGGTGGCACATCCTTCTGCCGCCGCATTTAGGACGGACAGGGGTCTCCTGCTCAATTACTACCAGACTTCATAGGCTATCAATCTCTTCTCATATTGGATTTCAATCAACAACCATATGGCGATCATCCAGTAGCAGTCAGTCCGTCAGTCAGTCAGTGAGTCAGTCAGTGTCTTAGTGTATAGAACACGGCCTTATATACTTCTATATATATCTATATATATATATACAAATATATGATTGGGGGTGGGTATAGTGGACTTAGGGATCAATTAGTGTGTAGTTTAATCTTCATATATGGATGCTTTTTATACAATAATGTGCATGTATTGTTTGTGCTTCATCATCACTTGCCTCAGAAAAAGCTTATCTAGAACAGGCTTCACTTGTCAGGCCATGCAACGTGAGTCTTTTCCCTGCCGTGGAGGGACACCCATGCTTTCATTGGGTTTGCATCTTCTGGTTGTAGGCTTGTACTTGCAGGGAAGGGAAAAGCCAAGACTTGTGGATGTGTAGGTGAGCTCGAGCTCAGTGTAGGAGGAGGAGTGTTCCTGAGGTCAAAGTTTAAGGTTGCACAGAAGAAAGGGACGGTGGGTCTGTGAGAACAGTGACTACTCTATTCAATGGCGGTACTCCAGGTTTTGGAGGACTATGAATGATGTGATAGTCTTAAGATAAGGTGCCATCAATAAATGAACTGTAACGAGGATACAAACAAAAGAGAGGGGAAGAGAACTTTAACTTGCTTTGGCATGTGTTCGATCACATCATAGAGCTGCTTCAAATAAGGTATAGCAAATTATTTGAACTTACGCGGTTGACACGCCTCTTATTTGATCTTAATCTATAGCTTAGATTATATTAGGGGATTATCACTATGAAATCTTTAGTTGTAGACTTGTCATTGACCTACAATGTTATTATTTATCAATTGATCTGGGACAATTTTGAAAACGGTGTCAATCTACTACATCGTGATGACCCTCAAGAATTCCAAGATTGCTACCTCCTGACGATGACCCTATAACAACTAAGGGAAGGAAAAAGTCCAAAATTACTTAACAAACATTTCCTAACCCCAACCTCCTCCCTCCTTAATCGAGGTTGTTAAAGTATTTGCAACTTATCAACCTATGGAGAAAAGGCTAGGTTGTTCATTTGCATCAAGGAAAATTACCCTTTAGATGAGTAGACAAAGTTATAGGATGTTAAAAAAGCATTTAGAGTTTTTTAATTGGACAATCTAGAGGATTCCAAGCCTAGATTTTGCATGTGCATTATTTCAAATAATTGACTAAGGCATGCAAAAAAAGAAATAGCAAATTATTTTTTTTTTCTTAAAGATAAAACTCATCTAGTAAGTTTTGTTTTTTATATTATTTTTTTTTAGATGATTACCTTCATTTGAGACCTCTTTTATAATTTGCCCCTAAATTATATGAAAAAAGATAAATTATAAAAACAGGGAAAAAAAAAGAATTTTTCTTTTAGAATATGTACCCGCCAATAATTAATTTCTACCATATTATATGTCATCCTCTACTAATCAAGCACCCGGGAGCCATCTAGTAAGTTTTATTGAATAGTTAACTATTAATTATATTTTCGAATAAAAGGTCTTAATTAGTTGCTTAAATGGTGTTATTATATGTGAGAAAATAAATCTTACTTAACTAAAAATTAGATTTTTCCTATCATAGGTGTTAATTGGCTTAGTTGAGTAAAGATCTTAAAGTAAAGTTTAATATTGATAATGGATAGGATTTTGTGACAAGATCAATTCTAAATCACAACTTAAAATTAGTCTTGATTTTTTTTTTTCTCATTCATGGACATGTTGCACCTGTTCTAAATCACCTTCTCTGTAGATAATTATAAATCTTTAGTGGTGAAAACAAAAAATTGCTCAAGCATATGGATTAGATTGTGAAAAAAAATGCCATTTTATAATCAGTATATGGTCAGCAAAAAAATATATATGATTCCATCTCTAGGATATAAATCAACTATGCATATTATAGCGAGTATATAGTCCTAAATACATTCACCGAGCATGATTTTCATCGGAGTCAGCATGATTTCACATGGTTGTCACAGACGATAACTCAAGGAATTCAAACCACAGAGCTTTGTGGAATCCTCCACTGAAAATGAAAGATCTCAATCCACTACCTTACTTTTGGGTATAGAAATTACATGTGGCTACGATGAGTTTCTTCTCTCACAAGCCAATTTTGCTTTTGTGCCTTTACTCGAGACAAAATTTTAAATAATAAAATTGCATATACACGCTTAGAACTAGTGAGACTCTTTTTTGTAATCCTCTCACAATTGTTTAAAGGCAATACATGATTGCACCATGCTCCATACACTGTATAGGCTTCTTAATAGATGTAGATGTCTTATATACATCATATAGTCATAGTAATGAACTAATATGAAGCAACATAAATACACTAAAGGAGTGTTAGAATCCAAAACCAGCAACTTGATCTGCATTTCCGACATCAATCTGACTAATAACAACGAGGCTTTGACAATCAGAAGTCTCGCATACACAGTAATTGTCCAACTCCTCGTCTTTAGTGACAGCAGTCCGTCGCTGTTTAGGTAGCTTTGTGCCAATATCAGTTAGAATGAATGATCAAAATAAATAAAACCCCAGGAAGACCATCGGCCTACCTCTAAAGTATCACAGTAGGTGATTATGGAACCTGTTGTTTAGTTCATCTTACCAGCCATATACAGGGTTTTGCACCTGCGGTGGCAGCAGGTTTAAATCCAAAGAATGCTGTTTACTGTAATCACGTGTCCCAGGTATAGCTCCAGTAGACAATCTCAGGATCTCATTACCTGTGAGACAATAATGAGCAAAGGCTAAACCTCCATCTACAGTAGCAGACAGAGCTGGCATGGAAATTGATTTCTTAATCTTCCTTTTATAATTTGCTTGTCTACTTTCAGTCTCTTGGTTGCTTAAGACTTTATCAAGTTCAGAATACTCCATAAACCTCTGTGTTGCAGCTTCCCATGATAAGTTATATCTCTGTTCACAAGTCAGGGGTAGGGGTTCATTGTCCATGGCCTCTTTCAATCTTGCTACAAAATCCTCGGAAGTCTTGTAAGTCAAACAGTTAGGAAATGCCCTAAAGAATTCATTTGAAGGGTGATCTGCACATATCACAAACTTTCCCATTGCAAGAGCCTCGGCGGTCACTGTACAGAGGACATCACTGACACTAGGATTTATGAAAACTTTGTACCTGCGGATACATTAGAAAGACAAAGGATATTAGCACATCACTAGTTGTTAGAGAGGAAATAGAAGTAGCAATTAGCATTCCTTAGCCACCAATTACCCATGAAGTGCGTCATCAGCATGATCCCTTCCATTGAAGAAATTAAGGCTCAAGTCCAACTTCCTTGCTGTCGATTGGACTGCCAGCGAATCCTCACCATTCCCATAGACATCCAATTTGAATCCTTCCAAGTCATTCTTGTGCTTTGCCAACAGATCTATTAACTCCTTATAACCTTTTGCCCAAACCATTTTCCCCAGAAAATATGCTCCTTTGGAAAATGCTTGATTCCCTTGCTCCCTTTCAGCAGCTATTTTTTCTCCAACCATAAGAAATTTAGGATTAACACCATGAACATTGCAAATGGTAGACCTGGGTAGATCCTGAGTAGCTGCAGAAAGCCGCAAAACCTGAAACATTAAATCGTCAAAATGGACTTCTAAACTAGACACTATAGGAAATAGTTAGACGACAAACAGCATTCTGAAGACCATTTGATTGCTGTTAATTATTAAATTGAATAAACATGTCAAAAAAATATCAAGTTGCAAATTCATGCCTTATGGCAATATGCTCGAGTTACCCAGTTGTTGATATGTTTGACGAAGAAGGCTTGGATAGCTCCATTCTTCTCTCTTTTAATGTATTCCAGGTAATTTGTGTGAACCACACCAACAACATAATTAAACTTATCTGTCCATCGTTTTCCATGATGATACCAATTTAGGTGTTCTGGCTCTTCCAGAATAGCAATATCAGCCTCTTTTGAAGGAATAAACTGAGTGGTGTCCCCAGCAGGTATAATACTTCGTCTTTCTTTTGAGAACTAAAACCAATTTAATTATGTTAAAAACAATAGTATTGCAAAATTTAGACAGCAGAACCCAAGATGTTCAGCATAGTTACCTTTCCTGGATAGAAGGAGATCTTAAAATCAGACTTGAAGCCCACCCGATTCTCCAGCCAGTTCCTTATATATGCTTCCTGCTCTTCAGGAGAACTAAAACTCAAACTGTCGGGATAAACTAGCACCTGATCTGACTTGCAAAGCCAGGGAACCACCAAAGTAACATCTTGTTTTGCAGATTTAGCCATATATGCAGCTCGGAGTAATGGATTTACAGCAGTGCCAGTCATCCATGGGAGACTGGCTGTTGTTACGATTGCAACATGGTGCTTCTTATCTGCTTTTTCATGCTTTACAAGGTCAGTCCAAAAACCTCCATCATAATGATGTCCTGTACTTTCAAGGACACTGGCAATTCTCAAATCAAGATCGTCAGTGCACTCATTTCCAATCAAGGATAACTCCTTTACAGAATGAGAACGTGGAATAAGCTTGTCTTTGTGCCTGTGGCACAATGATTCAATAATTTTATCACATGTATCTGCAGACAAAAAACCATAACATAAGATGATACGCCCAAAAGTATGGCAAACCTCTTTGAAACTCAGCATAACTTATCAAATTATCAAATTATCAAGTTTCAAGTATCATACACTTCAACTTTTAGTAAATGGAAATAAATCAAAATGCTAAGAACAAAAGAATCAAGTCCAAAAAACAAACAATAATCATGAAATATTTTTGAAAAATACAATTTCTTACTCAATATCATTGAGATCTCATGTATCTAGAAGAAAGAAGACGCAAAATAACCATCATCATGAATTGTCCATATTTCTACAACTTGGATTCTTCATTAACCCCCTTTGACATTCATGACACTGCCGTTTAAGTGGACACTCATAAACTCTATTGATCACATGTAAAAAAATTAAAAAGAAAAAAAAAACCTTGTTGAACACAGATTGACACATGTTATGCACTCATGCCCAAGTCCACCAGACTAGCAAGATTTGAGTGTTCAGAATCAGTTTCAGTAATAACTTATAGAAAAAGAAATGTAAGTAATACCCATTCATAAGAAATAATTTCCATGCCATTTACTATATTAGGCGTATGATAGCCAAGAGCCTAGGGTGTGATTGGTCCAAACAAACCACAGTGCTTCTGTATTGAAAACAGGTTTTGCAATAATAAATAAAAATAAAAATAAATAAATGATAACTATAGTCATTCATAAGAAATTGGATGAATGAGCCAAGAGTTCAGGATGTGACTGAACAAGGCCACTGATAAAGATATTAGATGCACGTCTTAGTACAATTGGCCTTTGCTCAAATATCTGACATCAAAATGCCAACACAATCAGTGTAACACATTTTAACTCAAAAGACAATTAAACACGGGACAGGCCAAGCCTAAAAAACATAGTAGCCATGAAATGAGTAACCAAAGGTTAAAAATAAAAATAAAAATTCTACGGGCAACCAAAAATCAGCAGGAGGCCACTCCAACAACAAATTACATACCTCGCTGTATTCCAAGGTGATCAAACAGTGGGACAGATTGCTTAACAAGATGTGCCAACAGTTCAGGTAGATGCAATGGTGGAATTTCCTGTATTAAAAAGAAATAAATATCACAGATGACACAAAAATTAACACATCATGGGAGGGCTCTTTTTCAGGTGTAGATATTACAAATTATTTAAATTTAAGATTTTATCACAGACATGCAGTTAGGCCATGGATTAACTGAGCTGTGCTGCTTTAAGTGTGGCTTGGAAATTTCCTTTTTTGGTAAAAACTGTGTTTATTATCAATGTCTTTATTCCTATCTGATATTTTTATGATATATCTTAATGTTTCTTTAGATTGAATCATACTGCTAATATAAACTAGGAGTTTTGAATTATTTGAAATTATATGGCTCTAAAATTCTATTTAGAGAAATAGTTTTTACGATCCTTGAAACTATGCCACTCAAGAATCTCATAAAGTCTACAGATGTTTCCAGATTTTACATGAGGTGTATATATTTAATTGATTTTTTTTCCTCTTTGAGATACAAGTGGAGAGGTTTATTTGCTTAAATATGATCTGTTTTTCCTTTAATCCCTAATCTCCACTCTCTATCCAATAATTGGAAAGGCAGCAAGATCAGATCACAGCTTTGGTGACATGAAAATTTCCTCGAATTCACATGAAATTTTTATGATGAGTAACAAAAAAATGTCCTAAAAAGAAAAAACTCAAAAAACACTCTACAACTAACCTTAGGTTCTTGAGGCTCCCGTACAAATGATCCCTGCAACAAAAATACAAGCCGAGTAAGTATTGTTCTTGAAAATGCCAGCCTAGGTAAGAATATCCATCTAAACTGAAACAATCAAGAAATGAAAAAAGTTGTTCATTGAGGCTAAGTCAATTTAATTTGCACTTAAAAGGAAATATGTGAAGTAATTTAATATTCTTTAATTCTGAAAGGACTACCACTCGCAATAAATGGAAGAATATAACACCAATGAGCAAATTTCATTTGAGTAGAGCATATGTACAGGGGAGCATTCCAATGGAAGACCATAAAGCCAAGTCATTATTATTTTAAGTCAAACCATGTAGAGCTACCTTTCATATGTAAGACAAATTAAAGCCTAATGAATAACAATGATAATTTGGTGGTATGATTGCTTGTGCGGTTGTGCCCAAAACTAAGATACCATAATTGAGCATTCAAAACTTCATTCCTCCAACACAAGAAAATTAAATGAAGCCATCAAGCTACAAATAGAAAGATTTTATTCATGGTTGTCAAACCAGTATCAAAATCAAAAAACCTAAATATCAGTAATATTGGATCAATAGGATCAGTCATATTGGAAATGTTGAGAAAATAAGAGACAGTTTCATATATGAGATAACAAATTGTGATCAATTATCTATTATGTACATGTTTTACCAAATCCCTAATGTAAATGTAAATGTACATGCATTAAAAATAATAAACCACATCTAAAAATCTTGATGCAATAAATAATATTAATGCATTTTTAATAAATAAAATCAAAATGTCTAAAAAAATGTTAAAACCATATGTATTACTCTAAAATTATCATTTTAATCTTAAAATTATTTAATAAAATTATATTATCATTTGATTTTTCATATATTTAGTTGAGAGCTAAATCTCGACATAAAACTCATCCAGATCAAATTTAGAGTGTTCCTCTCAATCAACAATATTTTTTTCTCAATTGGCTCCTAATTGAGATAGATGAGACACTTGATGATCTTCTGACAATCTAGAGGGATGGCAAGGTTGAAAATTTTATGGCGGTCCGCACATCATCGGCCAAACTTGGCAACCAAGGTTTTATAGGGTGAAATTCGGTTGAATATGAATGCCCAAATATAGGAAAAATAAATTTGCATTAGTATAGAAAGAGGACAGCCAAAGTTTATTAAAATAATTGCTTTACTCAAGAAATTTGCACTTCATCTCGAAATGCCCAAAGAAAAGATGAATGTTCAAAAGAATTGGCAAGCATTGCTATTTTTTGGGTTAAAAGAATTGATTCGTGCATTAATGGGTACAAGATGCATTGCACATTAGGCATGACATTAACAGAATTATATAATCATGCACATTGCTGCCTGTAGCAAGATTCCACCTGCAATCATGGCATAGTCTAGAGCCATAAAAATATGATAGCTTATTAGTATCACCAATTGTAAAATTATTTTTATACATATTAGGGTGTTCAATTAAGAAAAATAACTAATTTGATTCCCATTTCTTCTGCCCCTCTTTTTTGCATTTTCAAATCAATATAAGATGATGCAGTGTAGATACTCTTACCATGTCAACGGATCAATGGATCATTGACATGTATCTATTAGAGGCTTAGTACTACATGAATGGGGCTCAATCAGTGTGAGGCAAGATCAACAAGTGAGGTATCAACATGTGTCCAATCAATTAACATAGAAGAGTCATTCTAAGGACAGACTGTCCATGCTATGGATTATCCAAACATATAGTGTAACTAGTATTTGTCATCTACTCACTCTAAGGTCTATTAAAGAAAGGCAAAGGCAAGGGCACTTTTGAACTGGCTAACAAGCCAAAAATAGTGATCATCCAACTCTTAGACGAGAGCCAGGCATAAGGAAGTGCTACCTTGAATCTTTTCACCCTACTAAATCTCCAATTCAACACAAATTTTCCACACAATCTCCACTGTAGCCTAGGCTTTCTTCATAAACTTCACCTCAGCCCCATACATCACAACTGCCCCTTGCTTCTAAAACCAACCAACATTTACTCAATTGCTTGTGCATAAGCCCGTCATACTAGAACCAAATGCAAACCATCTCAAATGAGGTGCTGACAACTCAGCCAAATTGCATCTCTAGCTGAATAATGCCCACTTTGGGCAAGCATTACCCACCTCAATGGAAGCTAGTAAAGCGAACCCAACCCCATCCTAACCCTAATTCAACTGAAATCTTTGTCACTTTAGTCTCCTCTAACCCACCACTTAAAACCAAAGTCTGAATTGGGTTGAGAGAACTAATCGATTTCTCTAACTGTTGTAATTTCCCTACATCATGGGAAAAAGTGGGTTTCATAAAATTGCACTCAAGAATGTGAAATAAAATAGGGCAACTGCTTATTTAGTTGGTCTAGACAGGAAATAGTGGGTTTCATGTTGCACTTAAGAGGATGAAATAGAACAAAATAAGTGCTTGCTTAGTTGGTCTAGATACAACACTCGTGCATACATGATTCAGCACTTCTTAAGAGCCATTTTAACGAGTTCAGCAAATGATAAATCAGTAAATTAGCAGTTTTTTTTTAAATTGGATAAGCAGAAAACAATTTGCAAAAACGATAACAACCGAAACACAAAAAGAAAGGTCCAAGAAATCTAATTATTCACTTTACAAGATCAGTGGCATCTTCCTCGGTACTAAATTTCTATGCTATTAGCATATTCATCAAAATATAAGACATCAAGAATTAGAGAAGAATGCGGTACTAGGGAGATAAATAGCAGTCACCAGGCTCAATTTCATTTTCTCAACCAACTCGTTGCTCGTCAACTGGCTCTTCCGCTCAAACTCCTTGATCCCCTTCTTGAGGATCCGAATAGGTTCCCACTCCTTCCCTTTCTCCTCCTCCTCCGCCCCATTCCACAGGACCCTCCTCCGGCCCCGGGCTCCGTCTTTGCTGGGATTGAGAACCACCCCAACCTCATCTATCTCGGAGACAACGGCGCTCCTCATGGCGGACAGATCGATCCCGATGGTGGCCTTAGGGGCCCACTTCTCGAGCACCTTCCGGCTGAAGTCGGGCGCGGAGTAGGTCTTCCGGAGTTCGGACAACTTGGGTTGGATGCGCTTGACGATCTCGAACTCCGACGGAGAGGAGAAGGCATGGACTGATGACGGAAAGCCAAAGAGGTTCTCGAACTCGCGATCGGCGAGGGTCTTGAGGGAGTTGGCGCGGGAGCGCATGAGACGGAGGTCGGCACCGGCCGAATCGCGCACCTCGCGCCATCCCCGGTAGAAGAAGGACAGAGCCTTCTCCGCCGATCCGGCGCTCGGCGGCGCACTCTCCGTTCCCGGGTCGATCATCATGGCCACGAAGATTCCAGGTTTTCCGTAAAAAGCGATTTTATTGGAAGATACACGGAACGTTAAGGGGTAAGGTGGGGTCTGCAGAGTAAGACACTTGGCGTAGTATGGTTGGTGAGAGAGTTCTATTCCGGATTGTATTCGAGGGAATTTTTCATCCTGAATCAGTTTAAAATTATATTTACATTTCCATCCATAAAAAAAATTATTTGGAACGATGCGGACGCTGACCGAGTCTATTGGCCCGTGCAATTCGTTGAGATCTAATTAAAATCTAAAATATATATATATATAAGTTTGCTTTAAATGCGAATCTTTCAATTGTTATTTAATTTTGAGCTAGGGAGCTAAATGGGTCATGCCTTTGTTAAAATCTATTTCAAATCCTTATACATCTTTTTTCAAAATAAAAACAATAATTGGAAACTTATTTAAAAATGGTAAAGAATGACTATATTTAAAGGAGTCGATCGACCTTAATTCTCGAACTTTTATTTAGTATCATATTAATTAATTTGGACGTAGCTAAAAATTATATCATGCCTAACATATGAGATGCCTTGAATCGATTTGAGACTCCACAATTGTTACGACTAACTGTTTTTTTTTTCCTTTTTTGTGAGTGAGACATCTCTAATTGATTCGAGGCGTCTCAATTGTTATTAGATTTTTTATTTATTTTTTTAGTTTGAGGTTAAGTAAATTAAATTTTAGCTTTAGGATTAAGGATTGAATTATAGTGTTCAGGTTAAAAATAAATTAAACGAAAAAAATAGTATATAGTATTTAGGTTACGTGATTTTTTTTTAAAGTTTTGGGTTTATAATTTAGAATTTGGGATTCAGGGTTTAGTGTTTAAGGTGCGTAATTATTTTTTTGATTTAGGATTTAGAATAAAATATTTAGGGTTTAAGATTTAAGAAATTTAGAATTTTAAAATTTTAAAAAGTAATGCTCAAGCTATCTGGATCAAATAATATTTTGTCTTGAATTGATATTGGAATTTAATTTAGAAATGTAAGACTAAATGAGTGAATAAATGACTAAAATAATTAAATGTAAGTAGAAATTCTTAAATATATGGATTTCTTTCTTAAACCCTAAAATAAACTCCGGGCTAAAGCCCTTGTAACGTTAGACATGACTCATTTTGTATTTAGTTAAGCTAAGTTACGGGTGGCTCGAGCCATTAATTACATTTTACCCGTGGCAAACTTCGAAAGCATAGGAGAAGACATTAGAGTGTATTTATAAGTTTTTTAAATTTCGTGGTGAGTATCGTGCTTCAAATAATATTATATAAATTATCTTATATACAATATGATATAATTTAAAATAGAATGAAATTTGATATATACAATATTATAAGTAATAGATAAAGAAGAATATCAATTATTTAAAAACATTACGTAAATTATATCACTGGTCATTGTATAGAAGCTGCCACTTTCACTTGTGTTTTTAAATTTACCTTAGTAATTGATGAAAAAATTTTATGGATCATACAAGTTCACTTTCACTTTTTAAATTAGTGGGATTGTAAAAATTGAATATCTAGATTATTTATATAAAAAAATACAAATCTATCACACATGATACCCATTAGTGTAGTATCATAGGATGTCATTAAATAGAAAATTTAACTTACCATGCAAAGTTTAAAGTCAACTAAACTATTGAAATAATTATTTAAATTTGATTTAATTTCATTAAAATATAACAAAACACTCCTATAAAACAAGGATAAAAAATAATAATAATAATAATAAATAAAATTTATTTAAATATAAATGATGTTATATCATGTCACAAAATTTAATGACTATCCATATTACCAATCCCATTTAATGGGATAAAATTGGGTTATTTTTATTATTTGATTATTAAATTTTGTATATTTTAAATTTATTTAGTTAATTAGTAAATTTAATATTATAAATTTATTTATTCGAGTTTTTTTGTTTATTTATAAATTTGATAAATAAATTATTGATAAATATAATTCATAAATTTTATTAATAAATATTAAATAATGTTTGAGAAGAACAATGAAATTCACAATCTTTCTTCAGGCAGGTAACTTCTTGAATATACCCCTCCGCCAACTATGCGCAATGTGATGTCTAAAGCCAAGTTTGTCCTCCGCATCTTTCCCATCTCAATTGCTTCTTCTGAATGCGAGGAAGATAGCAGAGTCCATGGTTGGTGCCTACAGCTACATTTTTAGTAGGAAGGTCCACCCAATTCAATTAATTTACAGCTCGACAGCACAGCGCTTCTGCACATGAACCCTAACTGAACAAAAAAACTTGAGTGCCTTACGAGACTACTGTCACAGCATGCAACCACCTGCCTGTTAATAATTTCCAGACAAGAGGGAAGCAGGAAAGCAGAGAGAAACAGAGCAATTTGTTAAAACACTTTTGTAGACTCCAAAGCTGCATAAAGAAATAGGAGTGGTGTCTGCTTTTCAGAAGTATCAGAGCTTTTGTTTTCTTCAATTCGGTGCTTTTTCATGGATGGATGTCTGCTAAAGCAATGGAAAGGGATGCATCTCCTTTGGATCACTTGGCATTGAATGTTGTCCTCATCTGCATCGTCTCCAGCTGAGCTGAGCTGAGCAGAGGAGCCGTAGGGAACGGAAACTTGAATTGGCCTCTACCAGCACAAATTCGTAAGAAAAGAAGTGAACGCACGCAGAGCAACAACTACAGAAGCCAGAGAAGGTCCCTTGTCGCTGTCAGACCTCGTCGGCAGCCGCCGCCGCCGCCGCCTCCGCGGGCCGAGGCGGAGATGGCAACGGGGTGTAGAATTCCGGCGACGGACAAGGCGTAGCGAATGGCGTGTCTTCTTTTTCTTCCTCCTCGGCGTCCTCATCGTGCCCTTCCTCCGCCTCCTCGGCGATGCTGTAGAGGGAGCGCGAGGGTCCCAAGCGCATCTCTTGCCACCGGACGAACTCGTGCTCCTCCTGCTCCTCCTCTTCCTCCTCGTCCGCCGGATTCGGGGAAGACAGCGGAGGCTTCGGAGGGGCGTGATCTGCGGCGGCAGGCTCGACGCGGGAGCGGTGCTTGAAGCAGGGAGCGACGAGGAGGAGGAACGCCCTGCGGGTCCGGCCGGGGGAAGAGCGGCCGAGCTCGGGATCGGCGGAGGGAGTCCGGAGACGGGAGTGGAGAAGGTAGAGGAGCTCAGAGAGTAAGGCAAGAACAGCGAGAGAGAGGAGGGACACGAGAGCGAAGTAGAGCGCACTCATGGCGTGCGAGGAGAGTTGAGAGAGAGAAGCGGAGTCGAGACAGACGACGGCACGCGAGTTGGATTGTGTTAAAATAAAAACAGAGAAGGCTTTAAATGGGGCCGCGTGGATTCAACGTGAGGTGACCACTATTTGTATAGCGTGCTAATTACTCCAAATTCCTCAGGATTTTTGAAATTACTGTTTAGTCCTTATGTGATAAATGGATCGGGCAGTTTGTTAAACTCGCATTCGGCTAATTATAGCATTGCCAAAAAATAAGCCTTCTCTCCTTCAAATTAGGATTTTAGAGCGGCTAAAATTTTTTAGTATTTTTATTTATTTGTTTGTTTTATCTCAAATCTTGTTCATTTTGCGTTTTTATAAATTTCCCGCTTATTTTTTATTCTGCTCATTAATAAAATTCGCCAAGGGATGTCGACCGCCGCCGCCGACGTTAAGAGCCCCTCGCTGGCACCGCCGGCGAGCCTCTTAATCCGGCGACGCGGGAAGCCCGTCCCTGCGGCGCTCGACCTCGCGCCCCTCGCCGTTGCACCGCCGCACACGGCCAAGGTGGAAGGCGAGTACACCAGCCTCCGCGACGTCATGGGGGGGCCAGCGCCGGCGTCGGGGCTCCCGTCTCCGGCCACCACACCCGGAGCAGAGGTCCGCATGAAAAACCGCCTGGTGCAGCAGGCGGCGCAAGCGTACTTGCAGCCGACGCCCACGGCGGCCGCCATTCACCGCCGCCGTGGGCTCCTCCTCAACTCCGACGTCTCCTGCAGCGAGCACCTCTCCCACTGCCTCCGCTTCTTCGGCGGATTCTGGCGTTCCGTTTGGCACTCCCTATTCCCGTTAGAACCCCACAGCGTCGTTCTAATCCACATCAAATACTGACTCTCTAACAAATCCACAAATCAAAAGCGCGCGCGCACACACACACGCCGCAGTTCGATTTGCACAACGTCAATTCATTCTTCCAGGTCCCCTGTTTCATCAAATCTTTATCTATATCTCATTCTCTCTTTTTTCCTCACCAAATCAAATCGATGGTAATTCCGTACGTAATTAACTACATCATTTGCGTTGTCGAGATGGGCGCTGCTTCGCGTCTGTGGCAAGCAGGGCTTCTGCCAATTCCTCCAGTTCATCATGTTTCTTCTTCTTCTTCGATGAAGTACCTTTAACCTTCTGCACAATCAATAAATTCCATTATTTTCTGCTTCTATTCTGTTTAAGCCATCATTATATCTCGTTTTGAAATTGGGAAGCCAATTACCTCACTGGACGATCTGCTGGAGATGACGTAGCGGAGGACATCTTGGAAGGGGGTGTAGCCTCTCTCTGTGAAGTTCCTGAGGTAGAAGACGAGGAGTTGGCCAAGCTTAGGCCTCAGGTTTCTGAACCTCTCCTCGATGTTGGGCTCATACTGCATCACCACCGGGCGCAGGAAGGCCTCGTAAACCAGATCAGTTCCCTGCAAATTAAAGGCGATCGAGCAACATAATAAGATTCAGAGATTGGGGTGTGCATGGTGGATGGATGGCATATATGTATCTGTCTGTACCTTGGTTTGGGGGTACCACAAGTAGACCAAGAAGGCCAGCTTGGCCTCGCCGTACATGGGTATCCTGGAATTTTAGGGACAAAGCTTGAGGCATGCGCAAGACAGAAAGGAAAAGAAGGAAGGAATTAGAAGCTGAAGAAGCAGAAGTGAATGATTATTACAATGAGATGAAGCACTCGAAGAGCATTTCGATGGCTGTCAGCGCCGCCACGATGATCCTGCAGATGCAGATTTTGAGACTTGATTTTTTACTGTTTGTGCGAAATGGTCTTATAATTTTGGTATTATGAATTTACTGATAAAATTTGGGTTTGTTGAGTTCATGTATCTAACTTAAACTCCCATTCACCTCAATCCTAACCTAATTCCTCCTTGGCTCAAACCAAACCGACCCCGAAAGAACCAAGTTGAGCCCAATACAACTATTTTAGAGCGGGCTAATTAAGCTAAGTTGAGGCCCGCGATTGCCACTTTACTAAGAACTCTAATGAAATTTCGGTTTAGTAACCAAATAGACTTTAAAGTGCTACAGTGATTTCCCCCTAAAGAACTGATTCCCCGCACAGCAAAGCAAACCAAATTGAACAATCCTGCAATTGTTTTTAGCCTGATGGCGACAAACTTGAGTTACTAAAAAGATAACAAAAACCACGTAGATGTCGAGTTAAGTTCATGGCTTGCAGGTCTGGATCACCACTCCAACTCTCCACAAACATTCCCCTTTAAACTATCGGAGTAAAGCCTGTCTAAGCTAATCAAAATGGTGGATAAACAATGAATCGATCATCAGTACTAGAAACTGATTGGATTGCACTTGTTCTTCCTGACCAGCAATCGTGCAAGAATGTACCAGTATTGGCACCAGAACCGGAGCTGAACCGTGTAGTTGCCATGCTTCTGCTCCAACGTCTTGAAGCATTCGAAAGCTGGATAAGCGTAGCCAAAGAACACCCTGCCATAGAATTTCCTCCAATTCAGAGCAATTGGCGAGGTAAAACGAACAGTGAACGAGATAAAGCAGATCATTTTAGAAAAAGAAAAGAAAAGAGAGAGAGAGAGAGAGAGGAGAGGAGAGGAGAGAACTCACAGAAGAACTTTGGAAATATACCCAGCAAACATCTTCAGATCAATCCTTCAAAGCTAAGCCTTCCTCCTGAAATGAACACAAGGATTCATGAAGGAGCTTACGAAAATGGAGACAGATCATTAAATTTTCAGACGAGGACTTGCCCGAGGAAGGAGATGGACTCCAAAGATCAATTAGACAGAAACAAATTTGATTTGAAGGAAGAAAACTTGGCTATAATTTGCTGCAATTGAGAAGTGGAAGTTGGGTCTTAGAGGAGAAGGGAAGAAAGCAGCGGTTGCTTCAGAATCAAGGACGAATTTATGGATAAATTTCACGGACGAAAATACTCTCGTTAGCCCTCCTCGATCAAGAGAGGGGCGAGGGGCATTTTGGTCTTCTCCGAAGCCGCAGCCACTAGGGGACAAGTTTAGTTGAGAAATTAATATTTTTAAGAGAGGTAAATCATTTTTTCTATTTTTTTTTCTATAATGTGCAATGCTTTGACCTGTTGTCCTAATTTATGTTCAACTTTTTTCTTCTCTTCATATTTTTGTTTCTAGTAGATGTAGAAAATTGAAAATAAACATTGGAAGGAGACCGGCGTTTGAGATTTGGAGACCCATTTGATCTTTGAATTGACGGTTGACTTGTTCAAAGAAGAGCAAAAGTTATTTGACAATAGATTAAAAGGGATATTCTTTATTATTAAAGGGGTTTTTATTAATAAAAGGGTGTCTTATTTGTTTTTTTTTTCAAATCTATTCCTATATATCACATAGCCTCATGTCATGGATTTAAATCAAATGATAATAGTTGTAATATATATGTATATATATACACGTAATGTCATATGATTTTTTTTTTGTAAATTTTGAAAGCCTACTATATGAGTTATGAGTTATAGGTTTTATAAATATATAAATTTAAAATGACCATAAATTGTAAAATACCTAGTTATAAATTTTTAAAAAATATTGAAACATGTAAAATTCTAAAAATATATAAAAAAATAACAAAAAATGTAAAACTTATAGATATTATAACCGATCATAAAACATATATTTTTTTTTTTAAAAAAAATAGAGATTACACTTACACACATTTAAGGAAAATAGATTTCTCATAAACTTATAAAATTTATATCATTTTGATTTTAATTATTTTTAAATTCGTCACTATTATTTTTTTGAAAAATACTTTTTATTGTATTTTTTAAATCTATAACTTATACAAATAGAGTTGTTTGATCAATCTCGTTGATAATTTATATCATTTTGATTTAATTATTTTTAAATTCGTCACTATTATTTTTTTGAAAAATATTTTTTATTATATTTTTTTAATCTATAACTTATACAAACAGAGTTGTTTGATCAATCTCGTTGATAATGCATCGAGATTTTGTATGTAGCCGGGGTAAGTTTTGATGTGATCAATCCGGTTTAATAAGGTCTTGTTATATTTGATCCTTGTGTGTAAGTGTACAGGAACTTAGGAGTACAATAAATCTAGCGAAAGACGCAGCTAGCGAAAAGGATGAGACGAGAAAGGGTCGACTGGCTCGGTGCGTCCGAAGGACAATGTGCTGCGGAAGAATACGCTGGCGGATGAGAAGAAAGTGTGCAACGTTTCTGAGGAACGAGAAGTCGGAGTGGAAGACTGCTTGAGGAAAAGGCCGGAAGATTGGTTCGAGTGAGTCCAATTTTGAATGGTTGAAATCACCCAAGTGACAGAAGAAAGCGTTGGACCAATCAAGACAAGGCTAACTGATCCGAGCGCCCAGACCACTAGGGTGCCTAAAGGGCGCCTCGACACTGCGGATCAGCTTTTGGGTGCACTTCAGCAATGGTGTGGGCGCTGAACATGGTCCAAGCGCTCGGAGATGAAAAAGTTTATCTCATTGTCATTGCGTGGAGATAAAGGTTGCCTCACTGGGTGGGGCGCTCAAACCATGTCACGTCAGCAAACAGCTAGTTTCAACCAGTAGGCTATAAATATAGCCCTAGTCATAGTGATTTCATACAACACACTTTGTAATCTTTCTCTGTACTCGAATTTTTGTACTCTCAATGCTGTAAGAGGCTTCTCCGCCATTAACAACGG